>WHUX01000068.1:0-269584 GCA_015179025.1 Terfezia claveryi
CTCATATTAGGGTTCATCAGTTGGTAGTGGAACTACTATGAGAATAGCTCTAGAAGTACCTGATTATTACAATTTAGCCTGAGACTTGGGCCTATATAGTCCAAGTCAGTACTGACAAAAACATTCTCAATAAGGTGCTAGTAAATATAGAAATATACTTCCAGGCTATTGCTAATGCCGGGTCTCAGGTTGAGTATGAGAAGGTTAGGGAGGTGCATGTACAGAGATAGTTCTGTCAAAAAGAATAGGCTACTGGTGCGAAAAAGAAGGCATCTAATACTCCTAAGACTACTAAGAAAAAATACAAGAACCTAAAAGATTGAATTATCAAATAAAAGTAGAAGGTGAAAACCAAGCCCAATGTCAAATTCAAACCTAAGTCCGACACTTCCTCTAAGAAGAAAATAGAGCTTGATCAAGATAATATTACATATGCATTATGACAGGCTTGGAAAAAGAACAGACAGTATATTAAGTGTAGAGATAAAAACCATATGATAGGTAACTATACAATTGGTTGGAAACCTATGGTAAAGTTAAAGGGAAAGAGAAAGGGCAAGGAGGAAGTTAAGAAAGTAGTGACAGTATCGGTAGGAGCTGCTATAGTAGTGCTACTTAAAGTTCAGTTTAGGAACATTGTTAGTGAAGATGAGTTAGATTATGGAGAGAATTTGGACTGTTAGGAATATAGGCTATCTAGTACATTGAGTTGGATAGTCTCATAGGATTGGTTTTCTATTTGTATTATAAGGAATGGCATCTCTGTTGGCAGTTGGAAGGAGAAACATGAAGGAGAATAGATAGATATTAATCCTGTTTTGATTAGTTTTGTTTCTCATAATTTATCTTCTTCTACTATTTCTTCTCTTTCCTTATCAAACAAAAATGCAAAAAAAAGAAAAGCTGATGATAAGGTAGTTCCTCATATTAGCGCACTTGAAAAAAACCATAAAAGTAGTGGTGCTGGATATTTCATTGAATGGAATAAAAGATCTCTCTTTAGTAGGAAAATCATGTACAAAGGTATTAAAGCACAAGGGATTGAAGTTTCTTATCTCTGTTAAGTTATCTTAGATATATGGAGGAAATATATACGAAATTTCTATTAATGCTTTGGTCGATACTGGGCAGAAGCCATGATTTTGGATTCTTCTTTTATTGAATAGATGATACTGCCTTATGTTAAGAAGGAGAAAAGACTAAGACTAGAGAGCGCCAATGGTTTATTTCTCAAGAGGTCTAGTATATTATAGGTTCAGAACCTGCAGATGGAGGTCCAAAATGCAAGATCGGGACGAAACAAAACTCTTGACCTAGTAACTGAGGTTATGTACCTCAAACTAGGTCTACCACTCATTTTGGGGATGGATTGGATTAAAGCCAATTGTAATAAGCTACAAGTTACTGTTACGGCTCAGGTAAGAGACCTACCCTCAACAAGGAATATCCCAATACCTAATTATGGCTGCTAACTACTATGGCCTGATCAACCATACAGATGCGGGTAATGTGTCCAGAATGGATGGGTATTGGAGCAAGGAAGCGTGTGACCTCTGAATGCGTTCTCATACATGTACTCTCATCTATAGATATCCATTAAGTTCTTATGTTCGTTATTCTTATGTTGTTATTCGTTGTATACAAGTTTATCTTCTGTATGACAGCCTGACTGCAATGCGTTGAAGTTCAGGCTGCCTAATCAATATATGTCAGATTGCAGGGTTCCTAAATAGGAAGCATCTTCCTATTCTAGGCAACCACCTGACATCAGTGCTACTAAGCTATTATAGAAAGTGTCATCAGATCTGATAACAACTTATCAGATCAACACTTCTATATAAGCTACTGCTTTTACATAGTTAATACAATAAGACCCAAGCGGTGTTCTAAGTCTACTTATAGCTTTACTCTTATCGAGTCCGCTTTATGCCCGAGTTGTTACTGCGTTTATACTTATGATTTGTTACCGATAACCTCTTTATACCTTTACCACCGACTTGTATATTCGTAGTTACAGCCCGCCTGTAATATTACACCGCTTTTCTATAACACCATATAGACACTACCCTGACACTAATATGTCTATGCTTAGAGGACTACTTGGTACTGGGTCTGATAACCATATAGCTGATGATGATAATAATAGTGTCACTCAAGCTCAACAACAGGCTGAAGAATTTATTCAGCAAGAATACTCATCTATTCAAAGTCCATTTCAAGTATGAGATGCATGGAGACCTCGTCAGATTGAACCACCAGCATCTATATCTACTTCGTCAGAAGAGCCCATTATTCGATCAGTTGCACCATCAGTGCCACTACCACTTTTTTCGAGTTCTACACAGCCAGGACCATCACAAAAAGGCAAGTAACTAGCGTTTCATCACCGAACACCAGCACCAGACTCCTCCGCAACTATGAAGCTCCTCAAATAGCTAGAGGAAGAGAAAGAAGCAGCCTTACGAGAAGTCCGCAAGCTTCAGGCAGCACAACAATCCAATTTCGCCTTTATTCAGTGATAAGCAGCCAACGTCCAGAATATAGCCAATGCTGCTACTGCTGGACAAGCTAAGTTATCAAGTGATACTAGTGCTGCACTCACTCAAATACAGGATTTAATCCTTAAAGGACAAAATACACAAGCTGACGAATTCAAAATTGTCTACCACAATATCGGATAGCTAAGAAATCAAGCCGAACAACACTATCTCCACTATGATCGATGATTTGGAACAATAGAGAACCGGTTCGATGAGATGGAGAATTGGCTCACTCAGCTAGAAGGATGGGTACTAGCACCACGACCCATTCCACCATATAATGGCCTTACAGAACGGTTGGAACAAGCAGCAGGGAACCCCCCACTACGACCACCAAAAGTTCCACCAGTAGGACCACCACGAAATCCTACTCCACCACAACCACCAATACCACCAGTACAAGTAGCAGGAAAAGCACCTCCTCCTACGAAGTTTATGGGTGAACGAGTACAATTAGAAGGCTGGATTCTTCAGATGGATGACTACTTCCTTATTACACTTACTCGAAATGAAAGTCAGAAGCTCGCATATGTTGGTTTATACTTGGAAGGGAAGGCATTAGATTGGTGGAAGGCTTATAGGATAAGTTACACTACATGGAACAAGGTGAAGAAGGCTATGAAGATGTACTATGGGGATCATTATTAGGGAGACCGATCATATCAAGAGATAACGCAGCTAAAGAAGACAGGATCTATCATCGATTATCTTATGGAAATTGACCAACGTAATACCTATGCTAAGATCCCTGATGCCCAGATAATTAACATAATTATCTCTAACCTTCCTCATAACTTCCGTATATCCATGGCTCACTACGAGCAGCTCCGACAACAACCTACGCTCTAGAGACAAAAACTCATCGAGATGGACTTCATTAGTACTGAATTTCAAAGTTGCAACCGCAATCCTCCTCCAACCCAACCAGTATGAAAGAAGCGTACATTTGAGGAATGAATACAACCTCGAAGTGAAGTACTCTCCAGTAATAGAGCAAGTACAAGGGATGTACAAATCCCTAAAGTAATACAAGATGCAAGAATGCAAGAAGGAAGATGCTTGTCTTGCGGATATACTGGCTATTGAGCAGCTGAGTGTAGGCATGGAAAAGTTGCTACTGAACCTACTACTAAGCCAAAAAATACCACCAGTACTAGTCAGGCATTAGTACCTACCGACAAAAAGGCTCGAACCAATAAAGGACAGCTTCGAATTACAGAGCTTGGTTCTGAAGAAGAAGAATCGGGAAACGAGTAAGGAGTACCTCACCTACCATCAGACGTACTCCTAGACATTCTCTTCTCCTGATGGTCTGAATTCTTATCGCTGGGGAAGAAGTTGAAGCAGTGGTAGACTGTGGACCTAGTGCTCCAGTCGTTGGAAAAAGATTGGCAGTTAAGTTGGGAATTTGGAAGAGAGCTAAGGAAGTTAGAGTTAGGCAGGGGATGGATCTCGAATTTCTGGAGGAAAATATGTGGTTAATACTAGGTTTGATATGTTGGATTCCTCTTCTCGTTTTTTGGGTAAGTTCAAGATGGATACCGAAGTTTTGGATATTGGGAAGAAGGATATTATTTTGGGTTTGTTTTGGTTGCAAGAGAATGGATTTTCGGTGGATACTCAGGACAGGTGCCTGAAACAGGTCTCTACAGGTTTGATTATTCCGTGTTCTGTTAGATGGATTCCTATTATCTCTGTTCTTGAAGTTGAAGAGCCACTAGAGGATGGTGAGATTGTGCTTATTATTGACGCATGCGAACGATACTCTCGTTACGCACATTGCTTTACTGCAGAACAGGCAGCTAGACTCCCTGAACACAAGCCATGGGACCACGAAATCCCTCTCCAAGACCCAACCGCAAAGATACCATTCGGGGCTATCTACAAGACCACATGGGAAGAGGACGAAGCACTCCAGAAGTACCTTGATGAGAACCTTCCTACTACCAAAGTCCGATGATCACACTCCTCTGCCGGTGCTTTTATCCTATTTGTTCGAAAGAAAGACAGATCCTTAAGGCTATGTGTCAATTATCGAGCCCTTAACCATCTCACAATACCAAACAAATACCTACTTTCTCTTATCTCAGAGTTGCTTGATAGAACTCGTGGAGGTAAATGGTTCACCAAATTGGACCTTAAGAACGAGTATAACCTCATCAGGATTGTATCAGGGGACGAATGGAAGACAGCGTTTAGGATAAAGAAGGGACTGTTTGAGTATACCATGATGCCATTTGGGTTGACTAATGCCCCCGCTACCTTTCAAGAAATGATGGATATGATCTTCAAAGATATGGAAGGATGTATCTGGTACTTGAACGACATACTCATCTACGGAGGTGAGACAAAGGAAGAACATCAACAAATAGTCGAAAAAGTTCTTCAGCAATGCATCCAACATGGGTTAGCCGTTAACCTTATGAAGTCCGAGTTCCATGTCCAGGAGACCTTATTCCTCAGTCATATTATTAATGGTCAACATGTTCAAATGGATCCCTCCAAGCTCGAAACTATGTTCAAGTGGCCCATTCCTACCAAGAAGAAAGAGGTTCAAGCATTTCTAGGCTTCACTAACTACTACCATCGATTCATTGCCAACTATAGTACAAAGGCACGCCCTTAATCGACTTGACAAAGGATGTTCCTTTAGTTGGGGCACGAACAACAGCAAGCCTTTGATGACCTCCGAGAACGATCCTCACTACCTCTATCCTCACACAGTTTGACATACAACTTGAGACAATCATAGAGACTGATGCTAGTAATCAAGCTATTGCTGGTATCCTGTCTCAATACCATGTTGTCAATGGAGGAAAACAGCTTCATCCCGTTGAATACCATGCCAAAACCCTCTCCGCAGCTCAACGCAACTGGCCTATCCATGATAAAAGTTGTTTGCGATCGTGGATTGCTTCCGGAAGTGGCGAGATTAGTTGGTTGGCATTCCAGTGAATGTCTATACAGACCACCAAGGGTTATAATATTTAATACCAAACAGAAGCTCAACTCCGTCAAGCTACCTGGTACCTCCGCATGTCCGAGTTCATCTACAATATTCACTACAGACCCGGTTCGAAGATGGGTAAGCCTGATAGCCTGTCTAGATGTTCAGGGGAAGAGAAATCAGGCATGGATACTAGATTTTTCGAAGATGGACAATAATGGTACTAGGGGAATAGAATGAAGAGGAAGCTGAAGATGTTGAAGTGGAAGGAATAGACGTGGCTCATGGCAGAAGAAAGAGGACTATGGGTGGTACCCCCTAAGTTTAAGCTGGAAGTGCTAAGCAGCACCATGAAGACAAGTGGCAGGACATTGGGGAAGATATCGTACTCAAGAGCTAGTGTCAAGGAACTTTACGTGGAATAAGTGGCAGAAGATATAGCGAACTATATGGCAGGATGTACTAAGTGTCAGAAAGCAAAGGCAGATAGGATAGCAGGCAAATGAAGTTGTACCGATGCCAACTGGGGAATGACTATTTGAGGAAATAGCTATGGACTTGTTGGTGAGCTACCAGAGTCAGAAGGTTTCAATGCGATACTCGTTATCACGGACCGGTTTACGAAAGTACAACACTATATTCCGGCGAAAACTACATGGACAGCATCCGATGTTGCTGATACCTATATTAACAAGATATGGAGACTCTATGGCCTCCCCAACATATCACCTCTAACCGCAGTCCACAGTTTGCTTCCAGATTCCTCAAGGAGCTTAACCAAAAGCTCAACATAACCCTCTGCCTCTCCACTGCCTATCACCCTCAGACCGATGGACTTGCTGAACAAGCAGTCCAAACATTTAAGCAGTACCTCTGCATCTACTAACATGATAGGCAAGCTCATTGGAAACGATGGCTACCTTTAGCTGAGTTTGCCTATAATACTGCCGCCCACTCCACCCATAAGTACTCCCCTTACCAAAGTTTGTACGGCTTTGACCCTCATACCATTCACCTTTCAGATGACTACGAATTCTCCTCTCCCGCCGCAGAAGAATGGCTCGACCGAATGACAACGGTGCATAACCAAATTCACGATACCCTCAAGCAAATCAACCACAAAAGAAGTACTATACACATCGAGCAGGCACGCAGGTTTGCTATTGACGACTGGGTATTGGTTGACTGCTGGAACCTACAGATACGAGCTGGGAACAACCGTTCCCTTACCAGCAAGGAGATAGGGCCCTAGAAGGTCATTGAAGCTATGGGTTCACATGCATACAGGCTCAAAGTTCCACAAGGTACACGATGGCACAATGTTGTTCATGTTACCCTCCTGAAGTCATTTAGACGACGAGACGAGCCACAAGATATGGATGAAGATGAACCAGATATCTTCGAAGTCGAATCCATCGTGGACTCCTGCAAGAATAGAGGAATATTCAAGTATAGGGTGCATTGGAAAGGATATACAGAGTTTGAAGACACTTGGGAGACCTTTGACAAGTTGGATAACTGTCCAAAAAGCTCAGAGAGTACTGAGAGAAGTTCCCCAATAAGCCACGTGATGAAAGAGATGTCTAAAGTTTGGACTTACATCCAGTATTTCATAGATGAAACATAGTACCTTTTACCCTCCTACTCGTCGCCTTTTCCCTGTGAGTTTTTTGATGAGAGGTTTGGTTTTTAATGGCCATGGCATGTATGTGTAGGCACACCGGTCTTGTGGTACCCTTGAATGGGATAGGGGTATTGGTCGGAATGGTCAGTACATATATCACTATGGTTACCTGAGTTATTACTAATACTTGTCTTCTCTAAGGTCGGAAAGACTTGTATTCAGCTGAGGACAGCTGCCTCGAAACGGAGAGTAATGTTATGGCTCAGGTAAGAGACCTACCCTCAACAGGGAATATCCCAATACCTAATTATGGCTGCTAACTGCTATGGCCTGATCAACCATACAGATGCAGGTAATGTGTCCAGAATGGACGTGTATTGGAGCAAGGAAGCATGTGACCTCTGAATGTATTCTCATACATGTACTCTCTTCTATAGATATCCATTAAGTTCTTATGTTCGTTATTCTTATGTTGTTATTCGTTGTATGCAAGTTTATCTTCTGTATGACAGCCTGACTGTAATACGTTGAAGTTCTGGCTGCCTAATCAATGTATGTTAGACTGCAGAGTTCCTAAATAGGAAGCGTCTTCCTATTTTAGGCAACCACCTGATATCAGTGCTACTAAGCTATTATAGGAAGTGTCGTCAGATCTGATAACAACTTATCAGATCAACGCTTCTATATAAGCTACTGCTTTTACATAGTTAATACAATAAGACCCAAGCGGTGTTCTAAGTCTATATATAGCTTTACTCTTATTGAGTGCGCTTTACGCCCGAGTTGTTACTGCGTTTATACTTATGATTTGTTACCGATAACCTCTTTATACCTTCACCACCGACTTGTATATTCGTAGTTACAGCCTGCCTGTAACAGTTACCACTCCTTGTAGATTCGAGCTAAAAAGAGTATTGAAAATTGAGGAGGTTACTAATTTCACTGACTTTAATGAAGTACTTACAGAGACTCAATATATGGGATTAATTAAAATAGGGGAATGAGATTATCAGAAGTTTACTAATAGAGACATTCTTTGACGGCGTAGGCTATGGCATAAACGATTGGCTATAAATGTGACTCTAAGGAGCGCACGTAATGGCTAAACTATACCACACTAGCATGGTATAGTTTCAAGTGACTATATATATTGTTGTGGGTTTGGTAGACAATAGTATAGACGTAGACTATAGACATAGGTTGGGTAAATAATAGTATAGACGTAGACTATGGACAAAAGGCAACTTGTATAAAAGACTCGATATATAAGACAATAAAGAATACAAATATAGCCTCATATATATACAGCTGTTTGCTCTATAATATCATCACATATATAAGGAAAATTATGTATGTAATACTCAACATCTCATCAATCTGAGACTCAGACCAAACTTTATCTGACCCTCAAAGTGTAATAACTATTACTTGTGATCACAGGTGATAATCCGTGACAGATTCTATGATAGTGTCTATGACACAATTCCATGACATAGCCCGTGACACATTCATAAGGTTATAAAAACAATAGCAACTGAAAACCTCTATGAACTTACTGATTGATTGCCAATACAGTACAGGGATTTTATAAAAATCTTTAAAAAGGAGTTGCAATCTGCCTTTCCTATATATAGTCCATAAGATATAACAATTGAGTTAAAAGAAGGAAAGAGTTCCCTGTCAGGAAAACTATACCCCCTCTCCTCTGATGAACTGGAGCTTCTCAAAGAATACCTAGATGAGATGCTCTAAACTGGCAAGATAAGACTAAGTAAAAGCAGTACTGGCGCTTCTATATTCTTTATCAAACAGCCAAATAGCAAGCTTAGAACAGTTGTAGACTATAGAGGGCTCAATGCTATAACCAAAAAAGACAAGTATCCCCTACTACTTATGACTACTCTAATAGAACAAATTAGTACTTCACAAGTTTTCTTCAATCTCGATCTTAAACTTGGGTTTAACTTACTTAGAATAGGGGCCAGAAATAAGTGGAAAATAGTATTTAAGACAAGATATGGTCTATATGAATTTACAGTTATACCTTTTGGGCTAACTAATACGCTATCTGTTTTCCAATAATATGTTAACAATATTCTATCAGAACGAATTGACTAAGGAATAGTTGTATATATTAATGATATCCTCATTTTTACCCAAACAGAGGAAAAACATGTTGAGCTTGTCCGTTGGGTGCTGCAGAAATTAATGGAGAATAACCTTTGTGTTAACATAAATAAGTATATCTTCCATGTCCCAGAAGTCAAATTCATAGGATTTAAAGTAGATACAAAGGGGATATAAATAGTGCAGAAGAAAGTCAAGAATATCCTCGCCTGGCAAGCTCCTTGGAATGTCAAAGAGGTGCAGAGGTTTATTAGTTTTGCTAATTTCTATTGCAGGTTTATTCAAGACTTTAGTAGTTTGACTTTGCCAATTCAGACACTGATATACAATAGAGTTCCTTGGAACTAGATATAGCAGTGTCAACAGGCCTTTGATGAGTTAAAATATAGGTTCACCACCACTCCGATACTATACCATTATCATACAAAATGACCAAAAATGATCAAGACAGATACGTCTAATCTAGCAAAAGCTAGTATTCTATCCTAAAAAGAACTAGATGGTCTTTGGTATCCAGTAGTATACTATTCGAAATGCTTTATTCCAGTAGAACTTAATTACAATGTCCATGACAAAGAGATGGTCATAATTATCAATAGTTTTTAGGAATAGAGACATTTTCTTATAGGTGCCCCGGAGGAGATAATTGTATATACGGATTATAAGAACCTTAAGTACTTTAATTCTACAAAAATACTCAATTGAAGGCAGGCCAGATAGGCGGAAATACTAAGCCAGTTCAATTTTAGAATTATCTACTGCCTAGATAATAAGAATGGCAAGGTAGATGCGCTTTCTCATCAGGTAGATCCTAACCTCAAAGGAGGAGGATAGAAGCAAGACCATATGATTCAGATATTCAAGTCTAGTCAATTTCAAGTAGGAACAAGTAAGGAGAGTCTAGTAATGCATTGCATTATAGTAGTGAAGGCCTCACAAATAGAAGAATCAAATTGGTCAAAAGAAATTCAAGAAGCTAGCCTTAAAAATAATAAGTGGTTAGGGATTCAAAATACATTAAAGTTTGGTAAGGAGTATCCTAGATTCAATTATTATGGTTTAGAAGATGATATAGTAACCTATAAACGTTGGCTTTATATATATGATGACAACTCCATTAAATTGAAAGTAGCATTTCAATATCATGATGTTAAAGTTACAGGATATTTTAGATATAACAAAACCCTCGAGCTTATGAAATGAAATTACTACTAGCCTAATATGGAAGGCTGGGTACGAAACTACATTCATATATATAATATTTACCAAAGAAATAAGACTTCAAGACATAAGAAATATAGTAAGCTTGTACCTCTTCCAATCCTCTATAGGCCCTAAAAACATATTTCGATAGATTTTATTACTGATTTACTGCTAGTCAAAGAGTATAATCAGATCTAGGTTATTGTTAATAGATTTACTAAAATGTCATATTTTATTCCCTTAAAGAATCAGAAGGCAAAAGAGTTGGTTAGGATATTCATCAAAGAGGTTTGGAGACTGTATAGATTACCAAAGAGAGTTGTTTCAGATTAGGATTCAGTATTCATAAGTTTGTTTTAGATAGAAGTAATGTGGTTATTAGGAGTTAAGTTGGATAAGTCCTCAGCATATTACCTCTAGACTGATAGTCAAACTAAATAAGTTAACCAGACCCTTGAGTATTATCTATAGACGTATTGCTATTGGGATCAGGATGACTGAGTCGAGTAATTACTATTTGCTAAGTTTTGTTATAATAATACTATTTACTCTAGTACCAAACTTACACTATTCTTTACCACATATACTCAACATCCAGAAAACAATTTCTAGAACCTAACTGAAGCTTCAACTGAATCGAACAACCCTAAGGAAGTCAAGACAGTCAAAACCTTGGACGCAATGAGAGAGGCCATAAGGAAGAACATATAGGTAATACAGAACTGAATATCCAAATATTATAATCTTAAGGTAGTAGAAAAGGAACCAATATTTAAAGTAAGAGATTGGGTAATGATCAACACAAAAAACATCAAAACAAGGTATCCGACCAAGAAGCTTGACTACAAGTTAAGAGGGAAGTTTAGAATTAAACGGCTCATAGGTACTTATACCTATAAGTTAGAGCTTCCCTCAAGTACAGGCAAAACTCACCCTGTATTTCATATTAGTTTGTTGGAACCCTACTATCTTAACACGATTGCCAGTAGACACTTACCAACATCCCCTCTAGTCGACTTTGAAGAATTAGAATACCAGGTAGAAAAGGTTAGGACAAGTGAGCTCAGGAAGGGACAGGTTATATATTTAGTCTCTTGGAAGGGTTATAGTCCTGATAATGACACATAGGAACTATACAAGAACTTGAAGGATGGAGCAGCCAAATTAATTCAGAAATTCCATCTCAATGACTTTCGTAAGCCTCGAGACCCTAATGTTATCTTGTGAAGATTTTTCTTTTTTCTCTATTATTAGGTATTAGGTATTTTAAATTATCTTTACATATTTGTTACTTGTATTTCTCATGCTATATTGTCCCAGGGGTGCAATGAAATGTACACAGCTATGTTTTGGCTGTTGTATATATGAACTGGTCCTCAAGCCCCATCTATTGTTATTAGTAGCAATAATGATTCTAGTTGCATAATCAATTAGGTACTTGTGGACAAGAACCTTAAGGAGGGAGGCACTGTTATAAAGTAACATCCAGCTCTACTAAAGGTACTTGGGCCTTTACAGAATGACCTTAGAATCTATATAGACTCTAGGTACATGCTTAGCAGTATGGTGGAAACATTTCTAATACGTATTTATAAGAGATAAGTATATAGAACAAGTATGAACCTCGGAGTAGTTTATAATCATCCCAGATAGTTAAAACCCTTATGGAACGTCTATAAACTCTTGAGGGAGTTATGGTTTAAGTTTTATAAGTATCTGATTAATGGTGCAATAGTTATACTCAGATCAATAAACTAACTATATGTATACATATACTAGCTATTAGCTGTTACCCTAAAGTCTTGGCATTACCCTGAATTATTGATTATTACTTTGAACTTAAAGAAAATAATTCTGTAAAAATAACTAAAAAAATGAAGGACCAAAGGTGCACTTTAGACCAAAGTGTATCTAGTGATACTATAAGGAAGTGTGCCTAGAACAAAGGCCAAAGGTAGGGTTGAAACATAAAGTTCTCCAAATTTAATGTTTCAAGGTTCTATCTAGGCCTACTCTTCATCCTAATTCTATTTCTGTAATCCTCTTTATGATTGTAGTAAAACTCGTGGAGATATAAGTCTTTTAATATAGTCAAATAAGTCTACAAGGAGGTTTACCTATTATTGGTAATAACTCCCTGAATAATTTGGGTATTGAGATGAACTAAGATTCTATAATCTTCTATGCATTGATACCTTTCCAATGGTAATCTACTTGTGACCTACGGTTCTCTATTCATAGAGTTATATGTAGCTGAAAATTATTTTCAATGGACACTAGACACTATTAAGTGAATATTGCTAGAAACATAATTAGATACCTTCGGATATTGTCAGATGATAATTTGATAGTATCGGGAATTGATAATATGTCTGAAATTGAATTTAGTTGTCTTGAGTAAGAATTCTTTTATAGGATAAGCAAGCTATAAGTGAAGTATATATAACATGCAGACATGGGAATATTCTCTATGTTTAGGTTAGTAACCTGTAACAACGAGTGCAGATAGCAACTGCATTAACAAAGGTGTAGATAGCATAACACTTAGAAAGAAATTCCAAGGTGACAGGTAGGCCTGCATTTTATAAAATATTTTTATTATAAGAATATCTATAAATACCTCGGGATATAAATAGTGCAAGTAGTTCTAGTTGAATTTATTCTACCATCAGCAAGTATTCAAAAGCAAGAGCACCTTGAGTACATGAAGCCTACAAAGTTCTAAGTCTTGAGTTAACTTTATGTTTAAGCGACATAGGATTTATTTTGTGTTGCGAAATAAGATCCATCATGAGGAACTATCGTTGGACTATACTTTACTGCTATAGGATTGATATTCTGTGTTGCGGAATAGATATCGTTGCGGCAGGAAATTACGGCTGTCCTAATAGTTGCAAGAGCGCTATCAGTCAATAGGGCCCCCGTGATATATCCATTGTGGCATCCAAGCCTTCAGCTCATGACCGGAGAAAGGCACTCAAGGTTGTTGCATATTTGCTAGGAACAAAAGACCTAGGAATAAGTCTCAAAGGAGAAGACATGAGACATATCGATATCTATACTGATGCGGGAGAAGAAGCATTAGAGCAGAAGGCAACAAGTGGAATTTTGATCATGGTCGGGAAGTCATCAATAGGATGGACCTCTAGGAAGCAGGATGTGACTACGTTGTCATCCACAGAGGCGGAATATATCGCCATAGGGGCAGGGGCACAAGATGCACTGTGGATTGGAAAATTGCTGGATCATTGTGGTGTTAAGTCTGAAATTTGGCTGTGGACAGACAGTAGAGGAGGGGCAAATCTCTCATATAATCTAGACTTTCACAAACGAACGAAACATATTCGGCGACGACATCACTTCATACGGGAATGCGTGGAAGAGGGATTGCTGAGCGTGCATTGGGTGCCTGGTGAAGAAAATCCGGCAGATATGCTGACAAAGTGCGTAACAGGAGAACGATTGATGTGTCTTGCTGTAAATGCAGGTGTGAAGGTGGCCAGCAATTAGAGGGGGGTGTTAAAGAATAATTGCCGGCTAAGCAGGAAGCGGGATATGAAGGGCAAGGCCGGATCCGGATCAAGGGTGAAGGGCAAGGCCGGATCAGGCAAGAACGCTGAAGAACAAAAAGTTTTCATTAATGTTACCATTTCTCGTGATTAGTATGCTTAGTGCTGTTATTCATGTATTTAAGCTGATGTTATCTGCCCTTCTGTATGGGTTGGTATCATTGTTGTTATACACATCTCTTCTCCTCCGTATGCACTGCAGTGCGATCACTGCGTGGTTTATTACACGGAAGTGGTCATCTGTATCCCTTGATCTTGTTACCGGCGTCCCTGTTTCAAATGGATTTGATGCCTTGTTAGTCGTAGTTAGAGTTGAGCCCGTATCCCGAAGATATAAAATCTGGGAAGAGGTGTTCGAGGAACAGGTCAAAATAGGGGTCGAGAAAGCCCTAGCCAAACAGCAGAAGAAAGGGAAGGGGGTAGGGGAGCTGGAGGTAGCAATGGAGAAGAAGCAGAGAAGAAGAAGACGGGGGCCAAGGACAAGAAGGCGCCGGAGGACACCTCGTGCAAAAACAGAAGAAGATACGGCGATGTTTGGACGTAAAACATGAACAAAAGGTGAGAAGTCCAGGAGGGAGGGAGAGAAGGTCGGAAGGACGTGGCTCCGGTTACACCCCCCGTAACCAAAAAACAGGCTACCGTACGTCAAGTAGCTCCTCCAGTGACCAAACCTCAGCTCACCAAATACAAAAGAACCCACAAAGCCGCCGACAAGGAGTACGTCGATATGAAAGCCTTTGTGGTTCCCGGCGTCCCATGCCATCACCCATGGCGGACACAATACAGGATGTGAAGCGAACAGGGGTGAGAGGCATTATAGGGGCAAGGGGAGGTGCCTGGGAAGCAGGAGATTCAATAAAACCAAGAGCTCAGTGTTTTTTTCCTGGCGAAGCTAGTCTCTTTTCATGTGCAGGCCGGCCATACTAGGATGAGGTTGAGAGGAAGATGGCTCTATATGATTTCGAGAAAGATCGGGTGAGGGTGGAGGTAGCATTGGACTCGGGTTCGGATTCGGATTCGAAAAGCTTAAGTCGAACCTTTAATCCTAGGGGCCTCGTATGACGGCGAGTACAGACTTAAAAAATAAAAAAAATAACAAACCTAGAGCCTTGGCATACAATATATATAGATTGAACAACTTCTGCCAACCAGACTATCAATAACCATCTACATCAAATTCGTGTTTCAACGTCGTCTGGTTGTGTTGATGCCCACATAGCAGCCCCAACAAAAATGTACCCCACAACAATATAACGTGGCAAGCAGGCAATGCTTTCTCATTATCAAATTCAACTGTTACCTACGCACCACATTCCCGGGAGCCACGATCATAATAACTGCCGTTTCCTTAGCCTGGCGACCACCGATACTCACCCGCATCCGAGACAACTTACAGCTTCTCGCAGCACCCACAAAACCAATACCTACTATCAACCAGCTACCACAACATAGGCTGACTTCCCTAGCTCACCACGCGCCAACCATCAGCCCAACAGCCCAACAGCCCAACAGCCCAACAGCCCAACAGCCCAACAGCCCAACAGCCCAACAGCCCAACAGCCCAACAGCCCAACAGCCCAACAGCCCAACAGCCCAACAGCCCAACAGCCACAGCCCAACAGCCCAACAGCCCAACAGCCCAACAGCCCAACAGCCCAACAGCCCAACAGCCCAACAGCCAAACAGCCAAACGGCCAAACAGCCAAACAGCCAAACAGCCAAAGACCTCATTTGCTAAAACAATATGTCTTCAAGCACAGATGCCACCAGCGACCCCGTTGTCCTAGCCCACCTCGGTGCTGCCGCCATCGGGTTGGTTGTGGATCCGGTTTCGCTGCCAGAGCGCCGGGCAGAACAGCCCCTCGACCTTTCAGGTCGACAAGAGCGTCTGGCAAATGTTGCAGACGGCATTGCCTATTGTGCTGTCCGGAAGGCAAAACACGAGGTCATTGCTGTGAACGTTGCCTTGCGGCAAAACGAAATTGTGATACTTTTGGCGGGGAATGATGAAGTGAGCTCCACCACCATTCAGCACGTCGGCAAAATGTGGGAATGTCTAGTGCAAATTTCCCGGATGGTGAACGAACAAACGGGGGAATCTGGTGACACGGAGCTGATAAGCCCCGAAAGCAACCCCGAATTTTCCGAAATCGAGCCTGTCCGAAGGCTACAGAGCCTAGTATATCAATTTTGCTTGGCCAGATTTCGCAAAACATTCCACAAATGGAACAAGAGTATAGAAACTCTTGGGGAGAAGATACGGGGCCAAAGATTGGGGGGGGCATTTGGAACCAAAGCAATCCAGGCCCGTACGAGACCGAGACCATTGTGACCCAAAAATTGCAGATTTTGGAGTTCTTTGGTGCAATATCTCGCCTACTGAATACTGGGGGGGGTGAGATACGATATGATCTCATAGGTGTGTACATGGACGCAGTAAGCACTTTGGCACAATGTGTCCTCACCAATCCAGGGGACTGTGGGTACTGGGAGGGGTCGGACCTTGCCAAGTTCATTATAGCGTTGGAAAAATGCACCAGTCTGCACCGGCACATGGAATGCCTAATTCGCTGTGCTCGCTCCACTCGGCTCCGTCCGTGGTTTCAGAAGGCCTGCAACGTGAGGACATGTCCGGAAATGGAAATGTCCGTACCGGCATGGCCACAAACACTATCTGCCTGGCTAGAAAGCACTCGTGCACTTTTGGGTACAAGGGCAGCCACCAAATCCGTCGAGAAGATTGCTACCATTGCCAATCAACTCTGTAACGTCAAAGTCCATGCTGAGGTCCAGGTTGCACTTCATCTGCTTTCTGAGCAGTCCACTACCGCTCGCTCTGCCATCGCCTATATTGGTGTTAGCAAGCTGAGCTGTGGACCATGTAATATATTCCTGCACGCGATCAGGGCGGCCCGGGGGGCGGGGAATTTGACACTGCGTAGAACGCATTCTAAGTGGTACCCTGGCTGGGGAATGCCCTCAGATCAAGTTCTGGCAATGGTGCTGACCCCGGAGGAACTACGGATATTTAAGGAGTGCTTGGTGAAGGAGTTGAAAAGGCATATATTGTCTTTTGTTTTAGGACCCGACAGTCAGAATGTCCGGATATCAGACAGTACTGATCCATCCATAGACGGCAGGCACACGAAGCCACAGGAGTGGAAAGTCCAGCGGGCATATCAACTCCTTGCCGGGAATGATGATCAGCAAAAACTAATCGGGTCTGCCATCCATAACGGGGAACCCGATTTCTTCCAACCGGGATTTCTTATTTCCACGACGGTGATAGCTCTTTTTGTATACATGTGGTCATTAGGATCAACACCCTTGTTGCCGGCCTAAGCTAGCTTAGGTGTGCTAAGCGGGGTGAATTGTTTTTTTTTTTTTTTCTCGTACAGATGAGGGTCCACCGGAATGCCGAGATGGAATAAATTGTGTTGAAATTGATAATAGATGTTTTTTTTTTTTTTTGAGTTTATACTTACAATGGAAATAAGGTTATGATGACATCTCAAATCGTTCCCTTTAAATCTTAACCGGTGAGGAGATAAATACTATGGAAATCAAGGAGCGGTGTAAAGTTAGTGTAACATGCTTATAAACCTGGTCGAGAAGGGCTCCCAGCCTCGAAAATATCCTGCCCCTCTTTTCTCTAATTCTCTTGTCTAGATCCACTCAAGTGCGCTTGTTGCTTACCTAGTAGCAGGGCCCTTTCTTGGCCTAGTCATGAATATGAAGGTGAGTAGATAGCTAACTAAACAAGGGCCCTCTATTGTATCCGCATGTCACGGCGCGAGAATAAGCTTGCGAACTCGACAAGAACAAGGTTGCCGACTTTTTAACCTACTGGAAAGTGAACACAGGGTATGGGACTAGAACATAGGCACTGATCATATAGGTAGAACAGGCTAGGCGCTACCAACAAAACTAAAAACCTATAAAAGCTACTAAATTGTATTGCACTTAAATTATATAATCTAGTATACTTTTGCAGCTTATATGTTTCACCTTTTATATAGGCTTATAGAGTAATACCTACTTTTGCAGCTTATGTATATATATAGAAGAAGTGCATAGAACCTATAATAAGAAAAGCCTACTAATATAAACCTATAATAAAATCAATTATAGGAAATTCAAGTTCTTAGCAATTACTTATCAACTTAATAATTACTTATTATTAGATAAAGTAGGTTAGATCAAATAGAGACTTTATATAACTTATAATGAGTGGGGTTAAAGCCAGGAAAACTTACTTAGTAGAGTAGATTTAGATTTATCTAGGTTGAGTTAAATAGAAATCAACCTATAGTATATATTATAAATTATTACTAGTATTAGTTATAATAGAAGTCTATTTGTTTTTTAAAATATTGAGGGTTATAGTATATTATTTAGAATTCTTTAGTCTGATTTATTTGTTTAGAAATAATAAAGTTCTAGATCTTAGTAAGAGTATCTGATATATTATTTAATAGCTGAGCATATTTAATAGCTGAGCATATTTATTAGTAATAGTATTTACTATGTTCTAGATATCTACTATACTTCTATAAATAAATTTAGTATAAGCAATCTATATCTATTAGAACTATGGTACTTAAACTAGAGTAACTTGTTTATCTATTTCTAATTATTGAACTTGTATCTTCATAATAGTATATCTAAAATCAATAAATATATAATAAGAGGCTACTAGGTACTTACCTTTTATAAAAAGTCCTAAAGTAATATATAAAGCTATAAATAAAGCAATTGAGTATATAATTAGCTTTAGAGAGAAGAAGAATATCAATTCAAATTCTATTTATTACCTAAGAGTACTCTAATATTTTTAAAACTATAGAGTCTAGAATAATAAAGTATAATATTATTAAATTAACTATTCACCTTATTATTATATTTAAATAATACTATTATTATTTATATTAGCTATAAACTCATCTAAGACTTTATCTAGTAATCCTTTTAATATAGATATAACTGTAAGGAAAAAAGGTATTAAAATCTATAAAAATATATAGATAACTATTATATTATAGATAAGCTATAACTATTAAAATACTTTAAAAAAAGGATAGATAAAAGTAGAAAGAAGTATAAATATAGTTATAACTTAGATATATTATAAACTTAATAAGAGTAAAGCTTTATAAGACTTAGAATACTACTTAAGTCTTATTGTATTAACTATATAAAAGTAGTAGGTTATATAGAAGTATAGTATTAAAAAAAAAAAATTTGTCTCTAGTATCATTAGAAATAGTATTATTACTAGAGATAAAATATATTGCTATAATTGTTAAAATATTTCCAAGTATCTTTAAAAGATACTGAAAGATACTAAGATAAATATAAAAGATACTTCAAAAATATACAAGAAATACTAAAGATATATAAGATATAAAAAACAACTTTATCTTTAGGAGATACTATCTAGTATTTTAATACTACTTTGTTTTTACTAATAAGATCTGATAATGAGTAATTAAATCTAGATAATACTTCTTATAATAATTTAATAGTATTATTATTAGGTAATTACCTAAATAGGAAGCTATTTCCTAATTAGAAATACTTTAGTGTAATATATATTAATTAAGTAGCCTAAACTATAATACTTTATAATTAGGCTAATATATAGGAGCTTAATTTAAATATAATAAATAGTAATACAGAAGTATTAACTTAATAAAATATAATAGAAAGATATTAAAAAGAGTATATATATAAAATACTATATTAAAGGTCAAAAACTTTAGTATACTAATACCTTTAATACTAATACTAATATACTATGGAGGCTCGGAACAAAAGTCCTTTTCCTTTTCCTATCTAGGAGTTGCATATGCAGGCTTATGCATGTATGGATACTTGGCATATGCATAGGTATTCATGTATATTTACTCTCGTGTAAATAGCCTTCCACTAGCTCAACCCATCAGTTGTCTTACTTTCTTACTGTCCAACTTCTCAATTTACTAGATATTGCCGAAAATTCAATTGGCCAGATATCCTATTCTACAACTATAGAATTCATTATATATCAGTCCTTCTCCAACCCTCAACCCTTCAACTAACTCTTCTCTACCATCTTAATTCATCAAGTATATTGCCCTTCTCTGCCCTCTTAAATTCCAATCCTTCGAGCACCTTAATCCCCGAATACTCCAATCCCTCGAATATCCCAATCCCTCAATACCCTAATCTAGTAGTAGTCTATAGGCAAACATATTGCTAATAACCGAAATAGGGACCACTCACTTCTCGCACAGCAGTTGAGCAAGCATGGGAGAATGCATAGCATGACCTTGAGCAATGGGGATTTAGTATCGGATTAAACACATTCCTTACTATATCTAAGAGGTCATTAGACTTAAGGGTGGAAATGAATATTCTGAAGGACATCCTCCTGTGAAAAGAGATAAACAGTTATTGGATTGCAATCCACCATGAGTGGCAGCTCTGCATTCAGGAGACTAACAAGATCCATAAGAATGCATGGTTGCTGTTTCAATACGCTACTATCGGAAGTATATTGCACATTTTAGGTCTCTTGTTAGTATTCAGGAAGTTGTCGATCTAGAGGATCTTAACACTAATAAATTGAGGCATATGGTAGAGACTGACCAAATTGTCAGTGTTAATCTGATCCATATCATGATCTCAGCTAGTCCTAAAGGCCAAAAAAAAGAAGGCCCCCTTAGAAATGTGGGAGAAAACCAGGGCCAAGATATACTTCATGCTGCTATCAAGACCCAGTGTGAGTAGGGAGGGGGTGAAATGAGATGTATGTGTGAGGTGGGCGAGCAGCGAAGGTATTGGTTATACGTAGATAGCTATCGTAGATCGCCAACTTGAATCCCAAGTAACATGCATATACCAAGTACATATGCGTGCATATTCTATATATGTATGCATATACACGATTTTCCTAAAGAAGAAAATGGAAATGACTTTTGTTCCGCACCTTCATACTATATCTATATAGTTGATTAGATTATCTCATATTTAGTATTTATAGTAAGAACTTAGTTTTACTATTAGTATTGATCTTTTACTTAAGCTATAACAACTAATAGATTTATTAGTAGGAAAAACTAAAGTATTTTAAGAAAAACAAATAAAAAAAATAGTAAAAGAAAAATATAAGAATTATAGAGAATTAGAATATAGTGTTAAGACTTGTTTTTAAACTTAATAATATTTTTTATAAGCTACGAAAATAATAAGTATAATTTCTACTACTAAAATACTCATAACTATTAAACTAGTAATAAAAAAATAGTTTTACTTTTGTAAAATAATATTAATTTGAGGTAGACTGAGTTCTTAATTTTTTTATATATTTTTAGTTCATCTTTATAGTTTTTAGAAAAAGAGTTACTAAATAAGAATTAGCTTGTAATTACTTATGAATTAAATAATAATAGTTCTAAGATTTTTTTTTATATCTTTATTAACTATAGAGTAACTAATTATATATTTATAGATAAAAAATTTATATACTATTATTAACTACTATTATATAAGCTTAAATGCTTTTAAATCTTAAAAGTTATTTATAGATTACTAATTGAATTTAGTATAATTATATATATAATTTAACTCAAATTTATAATTAGAGGATATTAAATAGAACTTATTATATTTAGTACTAAATACTAAATTAGATATTATTTAATTGTTCTAGATCTTTTATAGCTTTAATATTTTAATATTAATATCTATTTTACTAAAAATACTTTTATCTTCAATTTAGACTATTATCTTTACTATTACTACAAGAAAATATAAATAATTCAAGATATTTCTATACTAGTTCTAGAAAAACCTTAAATTATTCTTATTATAAAATCTCACTTTAGCTATTTAATTAAAAAAAAGAAAGTAAATATAAACCATTTCTTAATTTACTATTATAAAACTTAATATAATATTAAAGTAATTTAATAAATAACTAATAATTAAAGAGAAAAAGATTAAAAATCTTATACTATTTAAATACTATTAATATCTTTAACTCTTCATAAAAGTAGTAGCTAAGGTTTTTCTTTCTTAAGAAAAGATTTATTTAATATTTGGTCTTATTTACTTTTTATTAAAATTTAAAACTATAAGTTCTTAAAATATAGTTAGAAGAAAACTTATTAGGAGGCTTTATTTAAATATCTTTATTTTCAGCTAGTATACTAATTTTATTTATAAACAAAAACAATAAATCTTTATATCTATATATTAATTATTAAAGACTAAATAAAAGTACTATTGAAAATTAATACCTATTACTTTTAATTCATAAAACTTTCTACCAGCTTTTAAAAGTTAAATACTATACTACTTTTGATATTTAAACTATCTATAATTTAGTTTAAATAGTTATAGATAAAAAATAAAAAATAGTATTTAGAATATAATATAATCTATATAAATCTTTAATTATACCTTTTAGTCTTACTAATACTTCTACTAGCTTCTAATACTTTATTAATAAAGGTTTTTACCCTCTTTATGATGACTTTTATCTTACCAATTCTAATAATATCTTAATCTATAGTAATATATTAAAAGAAGACTAAACTTATATTATTAAAATTCTATAATATACTTTAAAATACTAGTTTATATCTAAAACTAGAAAAATATAAATTTTATGAAATAAAGGTCTACTATTTAAGTATAATCATTTTAGTAAAAGATATTTAGAAAGATACAGCTAAAGTTATAGTAGTTATAGATTAAAAATCTTTAATAAATCTATATAATACTTATACTTTTCTTAGATTTTCTAATTTTTACTATTACTTTTTTAAAAACTTCTCTAAATTGTTACTACTATTATTAAGCTAATAAAAAAGATATTATATAGAACTAAAATAAAAAATGTAAAAAAGTATTTAAAAACTAAAGATAGTATTTACTTTAGTATCTATACTCTAATAATTTAATTCAGGCTAAGAAATTATACTAGTAATTAATATTTTAGACTATATTTCTACTCATATATTTTCTTAATATAATAATAATAATATATTTTACTTAGTTATATACTTCTCTAAAATATACTTACTAGCTAAATATAATTATAAAAATTTAGATAAAAAACTTATAGTAATTATAAAATACTTTGAAAAATAATAAGTAGAATTAGAATTAATATCTTATCTAATCTAAGTCCTTTCAAACTATAAAAATCTTAAATACTTTATAATAATAAAACTATTAAACTATTATTAGGCCTATTAGTTAGAATATATTTTATAATTCTATTTCAAGATAGTTTAATACTAAAGTAATATAAGTAGTAAATTAGATATATTAACTAGAAAATTAGAAGACTTTCTTAAAAAAAGAAATAAATATACTAAATATTAAAATTAAGTTATTTTAAAGTTTTATAACTTAACTTTTAATATAATAAAAGATATTAAATTAAACTTACAAAAGTTATTTAATAAGAAGTTAGAAGCTAATTTATTATTAAAAATAATATCTAAAAGGTTATATAATAAAGAAACCTAATTAAAAAATATCTTACTAGTATTGAAAAGCTACTACTATAAGCAGAGATATTGTTGTACTAATTATAATGTTTTTTTTAATTTTCTAAAATTTATATACTAATTTTACTTATTATTATATAGTAGTCCTACATCCTTATTTTAGAAGACCTAAAATTCTTATAGTATAAGAGATTGAAAGATCTTTCTCTTTCATACTTATTTTAGCCTTTTTCTAAAAAAAAATCCTTACTCTATCTCTAAAAGAACTTTTTATATCTAATACTAATATCTTTATCTAAGAAATTAGAGATTTAATAAATACAAAACCTTTTTACTATATTTACTAAATAATCTCTATCTTTCCTCTTCTCTATTTATTACTATATCTCTTAATTATCTGCTTGCTCCCATAAGCTCTAACTTTTTACTAGCTATTTTCTTACTAAGTAGACTAGAGTGATATATAAGCCTATTTCAAGCTGAAGACAAACTATATAAGTTAGATCTTTATAGTTTTCTAAAGTATATCTCTACTATTCTAGCTTACTTTTATCTATCTAATACTATATATAGTTTAGAAGAGTTTTTCTATTCTATTTGAGAACTTTTTCTAACTTAGTCCTTTTTACTTCTCTTTCTATCTTCCTTCTCTTTATTTATACTTGCTTTAATTTTTTCTAATAACTAAGATATCTTCAAACTCTTTATTATCCTCTTTTTTTGTCCTCCTATTAGGTTTCTTATTTCTATAGATTCTAATATGAGGTTTAACCTAATCTAGAATTACTATATCTAGACTCTATTGAAAAGGAAAATAGTTTGTTTTTAGTATCTTTAGAGATACTATTTCTACTAGAGATAAGATATATTTCTACAATTGGTAGAATATCTACTAGTATATCAAAAAAATACTAAAAAATACTAGAAGATATATAGAAGATATATAAGCAATACTTAAAAAATACACAAGATAACTCTATCTTCTAAAGATACTATCTAATATCCTGATGCTACTTTTTTTTTTTTCTGATACCAATATCTTTTACTATCTATTTTAGGTATCTTATTTTTACTTTTTTTCTTTTCTTTATTATCTTTATGTTACGGCTGAGATTATGCAGACCGGGCCGGCGCCACCCGATGGTGGGTGGCCTGAAGTCAACCCCGCTTTCCTATATATTTGCCCACGTCTTGTATCTAGTTCTTGTTTTCTAAGACTCAAGCGAAGTCTTGTATCGCTGGGTTACTTTACTTTATCAAATGAATCAGTCTATATTCTTCACTCTATGTTAGCCCAGTTAGGCTCGAGCCTAGTGATTATGCCTTCGTGCACTCTATATACTGATATACCGACAGATATCACCGTGATCACTAGCTCGCCGCTAACACTTTACTACTATAATAGCTGCCTGTAAATCTAAAAGAATAATAACCTTTTTATCTCTATATCTATATCTTAAAGCTTTTATTATACTTCTAATTTTCCTATTCTATACTATCACTACTTTACTTATATCTAAATCCTCTTTCTATATCAACTCTGAGTTCCATTATCCTCTTCTAATATTATTGTATTTATTTATACTTCTATCTATAAAAACTATTAAATAGTTTACTTTGGCTTCATAAATCTTCCTCTACTATATCCTCTTATTATTCTTCTCCTTTAACCTAAAGTTAATTTCTAAAATATCTATTTTCTTATAAGGTTCTCTAAAACTAAGCCTAAACTTTTTACTTATTACTTTTTTTACTCTTTATAATAAAGTTATGATTGCTGTTCTTATACCTCTTTCTTTATTCTTAATTTAGTCTTCTATTACTATTAAGTCCTTAAAAATTTTCTATAATAGCCTAGCTTATTTTACCTTTATAACTATATTTGGACTTTCTACTTTAATAATCTAGCTAACTAACCTTTTCTTAAAGCCTTTTATAGCTCTTATATATTTTTTTAGGACTTAGTATTAGACTTTTTTAAACTTTATTTCCCAGTTCTAATAACTACTCTATCTTAATTCTAAGTTTTAAAAAGTAATTACTCTTATTATATCTATATATAGATTTCTTTAGTTTATTTAGCTAGTTCTCTATTAAGAGTTACTAATCCTATTATATTTACCTAGTATTAATCTGACCTTCTGAATTCTTACCATCTAGTATTCTTAAAAGGTTAAGCTCTCATCTATAATTATTTTAAGCCACTTTATTATTTTCATATTTATGTTTTTTTTCTCTTTTTTATTCTTAAGACTAACTTTTTATACTTTAATTATTTAAAAGAAAGATTATATAAGACTATAACTCTATTTATAATGCTATCAATATATTAAAGAAGTTAATCTATATAAATTATTTTTACTCTAACTTTATACTAAATATATAATTCTATTTGAATATTATCTATATATAAGAATAACTTACTCTTTACTACTATAAACTTCTTAATATCTTTTTCTATTTTTTTAGAATTGGTACTATTCAAATGAGAAAAATAACTAGAGTTAATATTAAACTTAAAAGAACTTCTATATTAGTTTTTCCCAACTTTTTTATCATACTATTCTATTCTATCTCAAACTTCTTAGTTTTAAAATTTTTTTGAATATATGGTATCTAATTTTCTACTTCCTCTAATTTTTTTAATTTTCTTTTCATATCCTCTTCTCTTGTATTTTGGAAGCCTCTTTATATATTCTAAAATCCCTATTTAATTATACTTTTACTAGCTATATATCTTTAAGCTCTAGTAATAACTTAAAGAGCTATTTTCATTGTACTTCTCCCTCTAACTAATCTAAACTAGTACTTGTAGAATAACCTTGCTTCTTATAACTTATCTATAACAACTTTTTCGCCTAGTTTACTAATATAATTAATTAAATTAATTGGTCTCTATCTTTTTATTATATTATAATTTACTTTTCTACTTTAGGATTATAACAACCTCACTATTTTGCTATTCATTAAGAGCTTTTCCTATTATTATATTCTATACAACATCTTTGATTAAAGTCTTACTAAAGGGAGTTTTTATAACTATTTTAATAAATCTATAACTAATCCTATCTAGTTTAAGTAGTCAAAAATTACTAGTTTTTATAAGGGCTTTTCTAACCTATTCTTTAACCTCTTCTTTTCTCTTAACTTCTACTCTATCTTTTTTAAGGTCTTTTTTTTTTCCTCCTATTTTTCTTATTATTCTTTACAAAAGTTATTTTTTACTAACTTTTTAACTTTATCTTTATTTGTAATGAATGGTACTAGACAGTATTCATTCAGTACTGTTTATATAATCTATATCCATAGGCACGGACGTTTGTGTATTTTGGTTCTGCTGAAGTAAGACTCCAGAAAAGTAGGGAGATTACTATGTGAGATGTTCCTAGAGGGAATAGTAATTAACTAGTGTAATCTATCTTATATGATTTGTGCTATCTAAGCTATATGATCTTAATCTAATTGGAATATAGGCTTGCTTGCTACTGTCTGCTTACTTGTTGCTTCTTGTATTCTAGAGGGAATCCAGCGGCCTATTTATACTCCTCTGAGATCTCATGACTAAGGAAATAAATACAATAAAGGGTGGCACACCAGAAAGTGGTGCATGGTACAAAAGGGGTTATGTAGCTATAGTAAAGAGTCACACGCTATAAACGATGGTTATGTGGCCATAGTAATGAGTCACACGCCATAAATGATAGTCACGTGACCATAAAGATGGTGTCCTCATATAGCAAGTGCCATAGAACTTCCCATGGCAAATTCCGCATGCTATGGATGCTTATAAAGTGATAGGAGGTGGTAGAAGGCAAGTCCTTCAACCGAGAGGCTTAGTTACATAATATGGTAGTAATATAGGAAATACAAAAGAATATAATCAATTATATAAGTAATGAAACAACGTTCTCTATTACATTATTTGTATGTAAGTTTTACTTGTTTTTACTTTTATATATACCTATTAAACTTTTAAGTCTTTATAAGTCCTTAGCTTATTTAGTAATTTCCTAAATATTCTTTCTACTATTCTTTTTATACAACTTATACCAATATATCTATTTTTCCTCTTATACTATTCTTCTTATTTTGACTTGCTTAGTCTTCTATATTTTAATTCTAGCTTTCTATAATAGACTATCTTCTCTTTTTTTCTTACTTATTATTATAATTTTGAGTTGAGTTAAGAAGTTATTATTCTTCTATAGCTTGCTTCTTTCTAAAATCTTAAGCTTTTTATCTACTAGAACTCTAAGATATAAAAGCTACCTATAGATTACATTATTCTTCAAACCTTTATACTACTCCTTCCTTAACTCTTTCCTAAAGTCTAGAATCTTTTGAACTAGCATTTTTAACTTATTTCAATCTATTACCTTCCTTTTTTACTTCTCTAATTTTTTTGTCTATTTACTATTCTACTATAAAACCCAATAATCTAATATTAATTTTATTTGGCTTATTATAAAAATTATCAAATTTTTAACAAAGGCTAAATCAATTTTACTCTACTTTAAGTCTCTATTTTTTACTCTTTCCTATATTACTCTATTCTCTTTTTTACTAGTTTTAGCCTATTATTCTCTATAAGTTCTAATAAAACTATTCTTAATATATTCTTATTCTTACCTAAACTTTAATTTTTATAATACGTATTCTAGTTTTTAATGAGGTAGGTTTTTTTTAATCTAATTATATTGTTATAGGTGGGCTATAACTACGAATATACAAGTCGGTGGTAAGGATATAAAGAGGTTATCGGTAACTTAGAACAAGTATAAACGCAGTAACAACTCGAGTATATAGTGAACTCAATAAGAAAAAAGCTTTATGAGACTTAGAATACCACTTAGGTCTTATTTCATTAACTATATAAAAGTGGTAGGTTATATAGAAGCTTAGATCTAATAACGAATAATCAGATCTGAACGATGCTTCCTATAATAGCTTAGTAGTATTAACATTAGGTTGTTACCTAAATAGGAAACTACTTCCCAATTGGGATCACTGCAGTCTAATATACATTAATTAGGCAGCCTAAACTTCAACATATTACAGTCAGGCTGACATACAGGAGCTGGACCTAAATATAACTAATAACAATATATGAATGACAAACATAAGAACATAATAGAAATCTATAGAAGAGAGTACATGTATAAGAATACATTCAGAGGTCACACACTTCCTTGAGTTAATACCTGTCCATCCTGGACATATTACCCGTATCTATATGGTTGATTAGGCCATATCAGTTAGCAGCTATAATTAGGTATTAGGATATTCCCTATCGAGGGTAGGTCTCTTACCTAAGCCATAACATTACTCCCTGTTTCAAGGTAGCTGTCCTCAGCTGAATACAAGTCTTTTTCAACCTTGAAGAAGATAAGTATTTAGTAATAACTCAGGTAACCATAGTGGTATAGGTACTGACCATCCCAACCAATACTTCTATCCCATTTAAGGGTACTACAAGATTGGTGTGCCTACACATACATGCCATGGCTATTAAAAACTAAACCTCTCACCAAAAAACCTACAGGGAAAACGTGATGAGTAAGAGGGTAAAAGGTACTATGTCTTCATCCATAAACACTAGACGCAGGTCCAAACCTTAGATTAGTGTGCGCATAGGCTCGAGTCGAGGTGAGTTCTACTACTATTTTTCCTACTCGGTACCGACTTGCACCGACGCCCATTCTTCCGAAGCCAACTCGCCACCAACTCGGCGACTACTCGGTGATCGACCGAGTCCTCGCCAAGAATTAGTCACCTATGTTTCACCTCGGTCTTGGTTTTATATTTTTTCCATTATCTGTCACAGATCGCTCCTCCTGTCACGAATCCATCCTCCTATCACGGATCCATCCTTCTGTCATAGATCTGTCCTCCTGTCACGGATCTGTCCTCCTGTCACGGATCTGTCCTCCTGTCACGGATCCGTCCTCCTATTACAGATTGCCCTGCCTGTCACGAATTCCTCCTCCTGTTACGGACTTGAACTTTTCCTTCCTGCTCAATCCTTACCGCCATTTCTCAACTGTGTTCTACTGGCAGCTAACCTTCCATCCATTCCCCCGTTGTTCTTCTGTATAATCTTACCCTGCCTGGCATGCTAATGTGAATTACATTCGTTAATACCTCATTAATTTCTGCACACTCTGATTTTTATAAAACGAATTTTTTTAATTCAAGCAATCCGTAGTGTATTCAGTTAAATTTGAACCGAATTATATGAGAAACTGGTCCTCCAGTCAAGCAATATATATCAGTATATGATACTAAGGCTTGGCGAGTAGTCGACGGCTACTCGGCACTGGCCCGAGTAATTCAGAGCAACATATAGCCGACTTGCCGAGTTAGAGGCTTGGGCAAAACTCGGCCATCAGTATGAATCTTGGCGAGGCGGCGCAGGGAAAAATCGCCTCGGTGCGTACACTACCTCAGATATCTCTTTTATCATGTAGCTTATTAGAGAACTTCTCTCGATACTCTCTGAGCTTCTCTGGACAGTTATCTAACCTATCGAAGGTCTCCCAAGTGTCCTTAAACTCTGTATACCCTTTCTAATACACCCTATACTTGACTATTCCTTTATTTTTGTGGGAGTCTACAATAGATTTGACTTTGAAGATATCCAGTTCATCTTCGTCCATATTTTGTGGCTCATTTCATTGTCTGAATAGCTTTAGGAGGGTAATATGAACAATGTTGTGCCATCGTGTGCCTTGTAGAACTTCGAGCCTATATGCGTATGAACCAATAGCTTTAATAACCTTATAGGGCCCTATCTACTTGCTGGTAATAGAACGGTTATTCTCAGCTCGTATCTGTAGGTTCTGTCAGTCAACCAATACCCAGTTATCGATAGCAAACCTGCATGCTTTTTCAAGGTGTATAGTACTTCTCTTGTAATTAATTTGCTTAAGGGTATCGTGAACTTGGTTATGCACAGTTGTCATTCGGTCTAGCCATTCTTCTGCAGTAGGAGAGGAAAATTCATAGTCATCTGAAAGGTGAATAGTATGAGGGTTGAAGCCATATAAACTGCGGTAGGGGAAGTATTTGTAGGTAGAGTGTACAGCAGTATTATAAGCAAACTCGGCTAAGGGTAGCCATTGTTTCCAATGAGCTTGCCTATTATGATAGTAGATGCAGAGGTACTGTTTAAGTGTTTGGACTGCTCGTTCAGCAAGTCCATTAGTCTGAAGGTGATAGGCAGTGAAGAGGTGAAAGGTTATGTTGAGCTTTTGGTTAAGCTCCTTGAGGAATCTAGAGGCGAATTGTGGACCACGGTCAGAGGTAATGTGTTGGGAAAGGCCATAGAGTCTCCATATCTTGTTAATATAGGTATCAGCAATATCGGATACTGTTCATGTAGTTTTTGCCAGAATATAGTGTTGTACTTTGGTAAACTGGTCTATAATAATGAGTATTGCATTAAAACCTTCTGACTCTAGTAGCTTACCAACAAAGTCCATAGCTATCTCTTCAAATGGTCGTTCCCCAGTTGGCATCGGTACCACCTTTGTTTGCCTACTATGCCTATCTGCCTTTGCTTTCTGACACTTAATACATCTTTGTAATAAATGGTACTAGATAGTATTCATTTGGTACCGTTTATACAATCTATATCCGTAGGCACAGACATTTATGTATTTCAGTTCTGCTGAGGTAAGAGCTCAGAAGGGTAGGGAGATTACTATGTAGGATATTCCCAGAGGGAACAGTAATTAACTAGTGTAATCTATCTTATATGATTTGTGCTATTTAAGCTATATAATCTTGATCTGATTGGAATATAGGCTTGCTTGCTGCTGTCTGCTTGCTTGTTGCTTCTTGTGGATTCCAAAGGGAATCCAGTGGCCTATTTATACTCCTCTGAGATCTGATGACTAAGGAAATAAATACAATAAAGGGTGGCACATCAGAAGGTGGTGCGCTATACAAAAGGGGTCATGTGGCCATAGTAATGAGTTACACGCCATAAACGATGGTCATATGGCCATAGTAATGAGTCACATGCCTTTAAATAGAGGTCATGCGACCATAATAAGGGTGTCCTTATATAGCAAGTGCCATAGAACTTCCCATGGCAAATTCCGTGTGCTATGGATGCTTATAAAGCAATAGGAGGTGGTAGAAGGCTAGTTCTTTAACTGAGAGGGTTAGTTACATAATATGGTAGTAATATAGGAAATACAAAAGTATATAATCAATTATATAAGTAATAAAATGACGTTCTCCATTACAATCCTACCACATAGTTCGCAATATCTTCCTGCCACTTATCCTATGTAAAGTTTCTTGACACTAGCTCTTAAGTACGATATCTTCCCCAATGTCCTGCCTCTTGACTGTCATAGTGCTGCCTTAGCACTTTCAGTTTAAACTCGGGGGATACCACCCATAGTCCATCCTTCTTCCGCCATCCGGCCACATCTATTCTTTCTACTTCAACGTCTTCAACTTCCTCTTCATTCTCTTCCCCAAGTACCATTAGTTGTCCATCTTCGAAAAATCTAGCATCCATGCCTGATTTCTCTTCCCCTGAACGTCTAGACAGGCCATCAGGCTTACCTATCTTCGAACTGGGTCTATAGTGAATATTGTAGATGAACTCGGACATGCAGAGGTACCAGGTAGCTTGATAGGAGTTGAGCTTCTACTTGGTGTTGAAATATTGTAACCCTTGGTGGTCTGTATAGTCATTCACTAGAATGCCAACCAACTAATCTCGCTACTTTCGGAAGCAATCTACGATTGCAAACAACTCTTTATCGTGAATAGGCCAGTTGCTTTGAGCAGTGGAGAGGGTTTTCACATAATATTCAAAAGGGTGAAGCTGTTTTCCTCCATTGACAACATGATATTGAGAAAGGATACTAGTGATAGCTTGGTTACTAGCATTAGTCTCTATAATTGTCTCGAGTTGTCTATCAAACTGTGTGAGGATAGGAGCAGTGAGAAATCATTCATGGAGGTCATTAAAGGCTTGCTGTTGTTTGTGTCCTCAACTGAAAGGAACATCCTTTGTTAAGTCGATTAAAGGGCATGCCTTTGCACTATAGTTGGTAATAAATCGACAGTAGTAATTAGCAAAGCCTAAGAATACTTGAACCTCTTTCTTCTTAGTAGGAATAGGCCACTTGGACATAGTTTTGAGCTTGGAGGGATCTATTTGGATGTGTTGACCATTGATAATATGACTAAAGAATAAGGTCTCTTGGATATGGAACTCAGATATTATAAGGTTAACAGCTAACCTATGTTGGATACATTGCTGAAGAACTTTTTGGACTATTTGCTGATGCTCTTCCTCTGTCTCACCTCCATAGATGAGTATGTCATTCAAGTACTAGATACATCCTTCCATGTCCTTGAAGATCATATCCATCATCTCTTGAAAAGTAGCAGGGGCATTGGTCAACTCAAATAGTATTATGGTATATTCAAATAGTCCCTTCTTCATCCTGAATGCTGTCTTCCATTCATCTCCTAGTACGATCCTGATGAGGTTATACTCATTCTTAAGGTCCAATTGGGTGAACCATTTACCTCTACGAGTTTTATTGAGTAACACTGAGATAAGAGGGAGTGGCTATTTATTTGGTACTGTAAGATGGTTAAGGGCTTGGTAATCAATACATAGCCTTAAGGATCCATCTTTCTTTCAAACAAATAGGATAGAAGCACCAGCAGAGGAGTATGAGTGTTGGACTTTGGTTGTAGAAAGGTTCTCATTAAGATACTTCTTAAGGGCTTCATCTTCCTCCTATGTAGTTTTATAGATAGCCCCGAATGGTATCTTTGCAGTTGGGTCTTGGAGAGGGATTTTGTGGTCCTACAGCTTATGTTCAGGGAGTCTAGCTGCCTGTTCTATGGTAAAGCAATATGCGTAATGAAAGTATCATTCACTTGCATCAATAATAAGCACAATCTCACCATCCTTTAGTGGATCTTCAACTTCAAGAACAGAAACAGTAGGAATCCATCTAACAGAACATGGAATATTCAAACCTGTAGAGTCCTGTCTTAGGCACCTATCCTGAGTATCCACCAAAAATCCATTTTCTGTCAACTAAGATAATCCCAAAATAATATCCTTCTTCCCAATATCCAATACTTCAGTATCTATCTTAAACTTACCTAAAAAATGAGAAGAGGAATCCAACATATTAAACCTAGTATTAACCATATATTTTCCTCTAGAAATTCGAGATCCATCTTCCTGCCTAACTCTAACTTCCCGAGCTCTTTTCCAAATTCCCAACTTAACTGCCAATCTTTTCCTAACAACTGGAGTACTAGCTCCATAGTCTACTACTACTTCAACTTCTTCCCCAGCAATAAGAATTCGGACTGTCTGGAGGGGAGAATGTCTAGGAGTATGTCTAATGGTAGGTGAGGTACTCCTTACTCGTTTCTCAACTCTTCTTCCCTAGAGCAAAGCTCTGTAATTCAAAGTTGTCCTTTGTCAGTTTGAGCTTCTTTATTGGCAGGTACTAGTGCCTGGCTAGTACTAGTGGTAGTTTTCGGCTTAGAGGAGGGTTCAGTAGCAAATTTTCCACAAGTATAGTCAACTGCTCGATGGCTAGTATATCTATAAGACAAGTATCTTCCTTCTCACATTCTCGCATCTCGTATTACTTTAGGTATTCGTACATCGCTTGTGTTTGTTCTGATAGTTAAAGGTACTCTACTTTGAGGTTGTATCCATTCCTAGAACGTACGCTTCTTAGATACTGGTTAAGTAGGAGGAGTATTGCGGTTGCAGCTTTGGAATTCAGTACTGATAATATCTATCTCGATAAGTTTCTGTTTCCATTGATAAGGGAAGGGGCGGAGATTTTCATAGTGAGCCATTGATTTGCAGAGATCATAGGGAAGGTTGGAGATTATAATATTGATGACCTGCATCTCTGATAGTTTGGCATAATTGTTAAGCCTATCTACCTCTGTTAGATAATCTAAGACAGAACCAGTCTTCTTTAGTGCTACTAGGTCATGATATGCTCGATCTACCTAGTAGTGGTCTCCATAATATAGTTCCATGGCTTCCTTAACCTCCTTCTAAGTATGTAACGACGGCTCAGGGGGCAAGGCGACCAAGGGGTACGCCGGGGCAAGGGCAAGGCTAGGATAACACACACGTAGGAACGCTACGTGTGTGACCAGGGGGAGGCTGAGACGGGAGGCAATGGCAAGAGGCAAGAGGGACAGAGGGCAAGGGGCACAAGACACACGGAGCCGCGTGTGTCAAGGGAGGCAGCTGGGCTGCAGAGACAAGGCAAGGCAAGGCAAGGACAGGAGGTTCGCGGGGTGGGCAGCAGGGCTGCAGAGTCGAGGCGAGACAAGGCAAGGACAGGAGGTTCGCAGGGTGGGCAGCAGGGCTCCAGAGTCGAGGCGAGACAAGGAGGTGCACAAGGGAGATGCACCAACGTGGAGAGAAGCAAGGCCCTGTATTGGATATACAAGACGTTGGATGGGGATCCAACGAGAGGGCGGAGGGACGAAGATATATATACATGATTCCAGGCCAAGGCCGTGGAAGGAATAAGCTTCCCGAGATTCCTATCTCGGAAGCTAAGATAACAATCACCCATCGACGACACCCGAACAAGCCTGTTCGAGTGTCAAATCAAGACTAAGAACACGGTTGTGACACTATCCCCCCTTTAGGCTGGAGCTCCAGCGACTAGGAGGCCTGGGCATGATAACTGGCAAAATTAACACAGGAAACAACAACAAAGGCAACGACAAGGATTCCAACTCCAAACAACAAGAAGAACGAGAAGAGCGAGAAGAACGAGAGTCGGACGGGCCCCACCGTATGACTCTCAAAAGACACAACATCATTCCATTGGGCGAGGCTTCCTTGGGTATTGCTGGTGGAATAGGGCGACCAAATCCTGCGCATTCTCCAAGTCCTCTGCAGGTTGCCAAGTAGCCTCCTCATCCCCTAACCACTTGACCTTATACTGAACTCATCCATAGCGTTTCCTTGAGTCCAGTACCTCCTCAACCTCCCACTCCTCTTCACCTGCGATCACCACTGGAGGAGGTGGGGGGTGCTTTTGCCCGGGAAGGGGATCATCGGCGGCTGGCTCGATCTCCGAGACATGAACGACCAGATGGTGCTTGATATCCTTGGGAAACCTCAGCTGATAAGCATGAGTGCCCACAGCTGCTAACACCTCGTAGAGGCCTAGGAACTTGTGATCCAGCTTGCGAGATGGCCGTTCCATTCGGAAGTGCCTGCTGGAGAGCCACACCTTATCCCCTGGTTGATATTTGGGGGCTGGCAACCGTGATCCGTTGGCATACTCCGCTTGCCTGGCTTGGGCATATCCCAGCTCAGCCTTCAACGTGGAGTGTAGCTCAGCAATCTCTGTAGCGAATTTCTTGGCTGGGGCGTTCTCCTTGACTTTTCGCAGGGGTACTAGGGAGTCCATGAACCGGGGGTGCCAGCCATAATTTGCCAGGAATGGGGAGGTTTTCAGCGACTCAGAGAACTGGTTGTTGGCTGCGAATTCACAGGTTGCCAACAAGGATACCCAGTTGTTCTGCTGATAGCTGATGTAGGCCCGCAGATACTGCTCCATGACGGCATTCATTCATTCTAATTGGCCATCCGTTTGAGGGTGATATGCCGTAGAGAGACGCACTTCCATCCCTAGCAGCTCACAGAATGCCTTCCAGAATTCAGACATGAACTGGGGGCCATGGTCGGAGATGACTGAGTCTGGGAGGCCATGGTATCGGAACACGGCATTGAGGTAGAGGTTGGCTAGGTCCGAGGCAGAGCAGGTATCGCGGCAAGGTACGATATGCCTCATTTTGGTCAATCGGTCCACTACCATCAAGATAGCATTGAATCTCGAGTCCTCCGGCAACCCCATTACGAAGTCCATGGTCAGGTGTTGCCAGGGCCGATCCGGGATCTCCAGGGGCTTCAAAGTTCCGTAGGGGGCATGGTGAGTAGGCTTTGATCATTTACAGGTATGGTAGTTCCGCACATACCTTTCCACGTCTTTCCGCTGATCGATCCAGGTGTATTGCCTAGCTAGCAGCTCTAGGGTTTTAGCTACTCCAGGGTGGCCAGCGGCTAAAGTGTCATGGTGTTCCCCAATCAGGCTGAGGCGCAAGTCCCCTTCTGGTACGTATAGTCGGTCCAGGTGGTATAGAAGGCCATCCTAAACGGTGCACTCAGCCAGGGAGATCTTGACGTGGCGGCGCTGGCCAGAATTTACCGCTGCAATGATGTCTTTGGCCAGTGAGTCATCCGTGTATGCCCTTTTTACCTGTTGTCGGAGATCACTTTCAGCATCTGCATTGGCCCCGACATCCACGATATTAGCCTCAGCCTCAGCCTCAGCCTCAGCCTCAGCCAGAACATTGGCGGCCAGGTCAAGATTTTCCGGCTTCAGTACCACCTGGTTCTGGTACTTTAGCCTTTCATCTCCCCCCTTAGGGAGATCTCCTGATCTCCTGGTCAGTGCGTCTGGTTTCCCACCAGCCTTTCTGGGCCGATACCTGATCTTGAAGTTAAAACGGGACAGGAATTCCAACCACCTAGCCTGCCGGCGATTCAGCAACTTGGTGGTTGTGAAGTATTCCAGGTTCTTGTGGTCGGAAAGGACCTCGATAACCCCCTTTGCCGATTCCAGGTGTGGTCTCCATTCCTCGAATGCTCGCACAATGGCCTTTAACTCCTTATCATAGATTTCGTAATTACACTCCGTCGGGGAGTGCTTTTTGGAGAAATAGGCCACTGGGTAAAGGACTCCATCGACATACTGAGACAATATCCCCGCGGAGACATAGTCGGAGGCATCAGTTTCCACGATACATTCGCTGTCTGGGTCGAAATGGGCCAGGATCGGTGCTGAGCAGAAGGCTTCCTTGAGGTTCTGGAAGGCAGATTGGGCTTCTGGATTCCAGTCAAAGCACTGGTCTTTTTTGGTCAGGGTGGTGAGGGGGGCTACGATCTTCGAATATCCCAGGATAAAGCGCCGGTAAAAGTTGGCGAACCTCAGGAATGCCTGGACATCCTTGAGATTCGCTGGGATTTGCCATTCCTGGACAGCGGTAACCTTGGCAGGGTCCATCCTGATACCTTCGGTGGTGATGATTAACCCCAGATACTTTACCTCCTGCACATGAAACTCGCATTTCTCTGGTTTCAGGTATAATCCGGCCTTCTCCAGCTTCTCTAACACCTGCCTCACATGGATTTTGTGTTCTGCTAGTGAGTCCGAGTATATGAGGATATCGTCCAGTAGGCTGTGCAGAACACATCGAGGAAGTCCCACAAGGTGTCATTGATGAAGTGCTGGAAGGAGGCAGGGGCATTGGTTAGGCCAAAGGGCATCACATTATACTCAAAATGGCCATATCGTGTTCGGAAGGCAGTTTTCCACTCCTCCCCCTCGGCGATCCGTACCAGGTTGTAAGCCCCTCTTAAATCCAGTTTGGTGAACCATTTGGCCTTGGAGAGCCTGGCTAATGTCTCCTGGATTAGGGGTAGGGGGTACCTGTTTTTGACCGTTATCTCGTTTAGGCCCTGGTAATCGACACACAACCGGAGAGAGCCGTCCGATTTCTTCACGAAAAGCACTGGGGCACCCGCTGGTGAAGAGCTATGGCGAATGAAGCTCTTGTTGAGGTTTTCCTTCAAGTATTTCTTCAGGGCCTCCAGCTCCACCCGGGACATTCCGTAGAGGGGCCCATAGGGGGGGGTCTTACCCTCTACCAGCGGAATTGTTGGTCATATGGTCGGTGGGGCGCCAGCTTCTCCGCGGCTTTTTCCGAGAACAGATCAATAAACTCGTGGTATTCCTCCGGGACCATGGCCTTCCACTCCTCCTTAGGTCGCATCTTGTTGATTTCCAGGTTCACCTCATGTATGGAAAGGGCATGCGCCTTCAGCTTGTGTCTCCTTGTGAGGTAAGCGAAAGCCCCTGCCCCAATAAAGCTAATATTCAGGGGCTTTGGGGGAGGTTGAACAGGGGGAGTAGGGGGAAGGGGGAACGGGAGAATGGGAGGAACGGAGAAACAGGGGAACGGGGGAACAGGGGGAGCAGGGCAGTGAGCAGCATTGATGTGCGCGGGCTGGTGTACCACCTGGGTTGGGTGGATTATCGGGGGTGGTAATGCCATAGCCCCGTGACGGTGATTTTTGGACTCCACAGTTTGTTCTGCAATAATGGCTGTTGAATTGCAAGGTGTAAGAGCCGAAGCTGACTGACACATCGTGCATTCTGAGCCAGGGGATCCCAAGGACAATTGGATATTTTAGTTTGGTCACGAACATTGGGAGGTCCTCCGAATGGTCTCCAATGGCACTGGGCAGACACGCGAGATGGGTAATAGCCCCAGAAGAGATAGGGCGGCTGTCAATGACATCAAGAAGGCGGGGGGTTTTAGCTTGGAGGTTGGTATGGAGTTTTTACTGACGAAGGTCTGATCAATGAAGGCTATCCCCGAAGCACCACAATCTATGAGAGCTGATGTTACCACTGTTTTACTATTGAATTTAACAGTTATTGGTACTACAAAATGCTCGCCAAACAAGCGAGATTCATCAACAGACATAGATGCAGGCAAGGAAAACGCAGACAAAGATAAATGACCCATGATAGGTCCCTTGCTAGTGTCAGCAACTAGGCAAGGGACTCCGCTTTTCCCGACTCCTCTGGGGTCTCGGACACCGCATGTATGGCCAGGGAGCGATTCTTTCGAAGGGGGCAAGCCGCAATGAAGTGGTCGGCCTTCCCACAGGCTATGCATAGCCCATTATTCCGGCGGCGATCTCTCTCCTCCTGGGTTAACCGTGGCCTACCTGCGGATAGGTCCATAGGCGCGGCACCACCTGCCACGAGAGAGGGGTGCGCGGGTTTGTTGGCCGAGGCCGGGACTTGGGCAGGCTTGAGGGTCGGTTGCTGTTGTTGGTGTTGCTGTGGTTGGTGTTGCTGTAGTTGCTGAGGTGAGCGGGTGGCAGGGCGGAAGGTAAGGCGGTGTCTCAACCTAGCCATCCGTTGTTCCACCCTGGATGCCTGGTCGATTAATTCGTCGAGACTCTTGGTCTCTGGGAGGGTGACCATGGCCTGTTGAAGTTCGTCATTCAGTCCCTCCTGGAACTGCTCGAGCTTTGACTGGTCGTTCCACAATACTTCTGCTGCCAGCCTGGAGAACTCTGCCACATATGTGGACAGATCCGAATTACGTTGTTTCAGGGCTCGGAGGGCTCGGCTAGCCGTGCCCACGGCATCGGGGTCCCCAAAAGCCCTGTCTAGAATAGCGAAGAGTGCCGGGATGCCATCCAGCTTAATCCCAGTCTCGAGGACATATGGCTGGATTTGATCTACTGCCTTACCCTCCAGCAGGGCAAAGACATAAGCCAATCGGTGTTGCCGGATGGGAATCTGGCTGAGTCCCCATTGAGTTTGAGGTTTACCGAGTTCTTCCAAGCTCGGAGGCGAGCCCTATCCCCATTGAATTTGGGGGGGGTTGGAATACTTTCGGTTTTGGCGGTTGGTGCGGAGGGTGGGGTTGCCGACATAGCGGCCATAGCGCGGTTGAGGGTCTGGATCGTGGTTCGCTCGTTGGCCAGAGCGATGGTGGCATTGTCAAGGTCGTTTGGAGTACTGTGATTTCTTCATCGGCGGATCTCAGTTTTCGTACAGACACGGCCAAGCTATTGCCGAGTTCGGCCCCGATGGCATCCATGGCCTCGAAGATGTCGATGATCTCTCGACGATAGGTATTCAATTCGTTCGGTCCTGAGGGTATAGGGGAGTTCCTCCAGGTTTGAAACCTGACAGTGGGTGGAGGGGTTCCGGACATGACAGCGTACCAGTTGGTCGAGAAGATCCAACGTAGTGTAACGATGGCTCAGGGGGCAAGGCGACCAAGGGGTACGCCGGGGCAAGGGCAAGGCTAGGATAACACACACGTAGGAATACTACGTGTGTGACCAGGGGGAGGCTGAGACGGGAGGCAATGGCAAGAGGCAAGAGGGACAGAGGGCAAGGGGCACGAGACATGCGGAAGCAGTTGCCGCGTGTGTTAAGGGAGGCAGCTGGGCTGCAAACACAAGGTGAGGCAAGGCAAGGACAGGAGGTTCGCGGGGTGGGCAGCAGGGCTGCAGAGTCGAGGCGAGACAAGGCAAGGACAGGAGGTTCGCGGGGTGGGCAGCAGTGCTGCAGAGTCGAGGCGAGACAAGGAGGTGCACAAGGGAGATGCACCAACGTGGAGAGAAGCAAGGCCCAGTATTGGATATACAAGACGTTGGATGGAAATCCAACGAGAGGACGGAGGGACCAAGATATATATACATGATTCCAGGCCAAGGCCGTGGAAGGAATAAGCTTCCCGAGATTCCTATCTCGGAAGCTAAGATAACAATCACCTATCGACGACACCCGAACAAGCCTGTTCGAGTGTCAAAATAGCACGACACCTGAACAAGCCTGTTCGAGTGTCAAATTAAGACTAAGAACACGGTTGTGACAAAGTATGATACTTAACTCGATTAGCCTTCCACCAATCCAATACCTTTCCATCCATTGATAACCCAATATATACCAGCTTCTGGTCCTCATTCCGAGTAAGGGTGATTATTTGAAGGTTCCAGCCTTCGAGATATGTTCAGTCCTCTTTGAATTTATTAGGGGGTGGTGCTTTACCTACTATCTCCTTATCTTCGAAGATCCCCAATCCCACTGAAAGAGGTGGTAGAGGAGTAGGATCTCTAGGTCATCGTTGATGATCTCGTGGTGGTGGTGGAGGTGGTATTCCTCTTGCTACTTGCTAAAGTCTCTGTGCTCTATTTGTTGGAGGGTGTTTTAGCTGAGGGGCCTATACTTGCTATTCTACCTTAGCCAATTTTTCCTCGACACTAGTGAAGCATCCTTCGATACTAGTAAATCGTTGTTAGTATTGATCATTATAGTAGTCAGCCTGTCCTTTAAGGTATCGAAGGTTGTGGTGGATCATCTGAAATTCTTTTATCTGGTTTGTTTGTCTAGAAATGATAAGGTTTTGGATCTGAGTGAGTGTATCTTGAGTATCATTCGATAGTTGTATATGTTTACTAGCAGCAGTATTTGCCATGTTCTGAATATCTGCTACACTTTGCTGTATAAATTCTATGTATGCTGATTGTGTCTGTTATAGTTGCTGTACTTGTACCAGTGCAGCTTGCTTTTCTGCTTCTAGTCATTGAACTTGTGTCTTCATAGCAGCATATCCGGGGTCAATGGGAGTTTGGTGGTGAGCTGCCGGTCGCTTGCCTTTAGTAAAGGGCCCTGAATTGGTAGACGGAGCTACTGATGGAGTGACTGATTGTATAATAGGTTCCGGAGAGGAGGAGGATATTGATCTAAGTTCTATTTGTTGACGGGGGTGCCCCAGTATTCCTGAAACTATAGAATCTAGAATAAAGGAGTATAGTATTGCTCAATAAATTGTTCAGCTTGTTGTTGTGCCTGGACAATGCTATTATTGTCAATGTTAGCTATAGGCTTATAAGAGGCTTCACCAAATAATCCTCTCAACATCAATATGGTTGTAGGGGATTGTAAGGTATTGGTGTCAATAGAGGTATATAGACAAGTAGTGTAATGTTACAGGTGGGCTGTAACTACAAATATACAAGTTGGCGGTAAGGATATAAAGAGGTTATCGGTGACTTAGAATAAGTATAAATACAGTAACAACTCAGGTGTATGGTGAACTCAATAAGAGTAAAGCTTTATGAGACTTAGAATACTGCTTGGGTCTTATTGTATTAACTATGTAAAAGCGGTGGGTTATATAGAAGCTTAAATCTGATAATGAATAATCAGATCTGAACGATACTTCCTATAACAGCTTAGTAGTATTGATGTCAGGTCATTACCTAAATAGAAAACCACTTCCCAATTGGGATCACTGCAGTCTAACATACATTGATTAGGCAGCCTGAACTTCAACGTATTGCAGTCAGGCTGACATACAGGAGCTGGACCTAAATATAACCAATAATGATATATGAATGACAAACATAAGAACATAATGGAAATCTATAGAAGAGAGTACATGTATGAGAACGCATTCAGAGGTTACATACTTCCTTGAGCTAATACCTGTCCATTCTAGACACATTACCTACATCTCTATGGTTGATCAGACTATATCAGTTAGCAGCCATAATTAGGTATTGAGATATTCCCTATCGAGGGTAGGTCTCTTACCTGAGCATAACATGTATTTATTATTTTAATGAAGAACTTTTCTACTTTTTTCTTATTTAGGCTTCCTTTTCTATATACTCTTCTATTTTACTACCTTTAACTTCTATAACTCTTAGATAATCTTTATCCTTAATAATCTCAGTATCTACCTCTTTCCTCTAATAAACTATAAGTCTTTTCTCTTTTTAAATCAAAGACTCTAGTTTATATACTAAATATATTTGTATTTTAGTTCTATCTAGATTAATTTAAGCTCTTCTATTTTACTACCTTTAACTTCTATAACTCTCAGATAATCTTTATCCCTAATAATCTCAGTATCTACCTCTTTCCTTCAATAAACTATAAGTCTTTTCTCTTTTTAAATTAAAGACCCTAGTTTATATACTAAATATATTTGTATTTTAGTTCTATCTAGGTTAATCTAAGCTTCTCTAATAAAAGTAAGAACCTTCAGTCTCTATCTTATATTAGCAACATATATACTTACCTATATATATTTATATACTACTTAATTTGATTCTAATTTAGTATTATATTATAATACTACTACTAGTTCTTTAACTATTATTCTACTTTTAATAATTTATCTTTAAACTCTATTCTAACCTATATAATAACTAACTATATCCTGAAAGTTCTGATTAGGTATTCATTTATTTAGAAATCTACTAGAACCTTCTAGTAAATTTAAATCTTATTGAATAGAATATTTTATTAAAACTCTCTAGTTTTCCTATTTATACTTGAATCTTTTAGCTTATTTTATTATACTCTATAATTTTATTTCTATTTAATTTTTATCTTCTAGTTAGAATCTTATTTTCTATTATTTCTTATTTTATCTATATTATCTAGTTTAAATTTTTAATAAACTAGAATCCTATAAAAGGATTTAGTTTCTCCTATTTATTTTTTTTTTCTCTTTTTTTTTATATAATAACTTATCTATACTCTTGTATCTAGTTGTTTATATAAATATATTTATATCTTTCTTTCTCTACTTAAGTATAGCTTAGACTTCTCTACTTTTGCCTACAAGCCTTTATCTAACTCTAGTTTTACTTAAGTTATCTTTTATTCTCAACTGTATTTACTTACTTGATTTTATAAATCTTATTCTTACTTACTATCTGAATATCTATTACTTTACTCTTAACTTTCATATACTATACTATATAAAATAAAATTTATCACTTTTTAAGTTTCATTATACTTACTACTAGTAGTTTATATTAGAGTTTAAAAAACTTTATTATATAATATATAGTCTCTACTATTTAATATATTTTCTACTAAATAATAATAAGTTCTACCTTTTAAATATAATTAGTAATATATCTTTACCTCTATTTCTCAAAGTATACTTTCTTTTCTATCTTTTATCTTCTTAGTTTTCCCTCCTGAAACTTCAATAGTATTCTATATCTTAATTTATACTATATTCAATACTAGTATATCCTCTAGTTTAAAGTTCTAGTACTGCTCTCAGGCTACTCAGAATATATATAGTGCCCTAAATTTCCTTTTAGTTAGATAGAAAGTTAGAACTTAGAATATAGTTAGAGTACAATCAATATAGAAGTTCTACTGATTAATTCTTAAGTACCTTTAGTACTTCTAAACTACTTTACCTATTACAATAATCTTATACTACTGGTAATTACTTTAATAGTAAGGATTAAAAATATACTATTAGTTATCTACTTTATTTTACATATTACTAGACTGAGATTATCTAATTAGATTAGATTGTTTTATTTAATCTAATCTAATTCTTTAGCCTCCTATACAATACTTTATATTTTTTTAACCTAAAAATTTAATTCTTACCTAATAGGAAGGCCTGATCAACCTTACCTAACAACAATAAGTTTCTACTAAATAGAGTAAAAACTAAAAGCTATATAAAAAAGCGTATAGTATAGAAGCACAATAGTATCAAAGTCTGATAGATAGCAGTAAGACTATCCTTCAGATTGTAATTATAAAACTATCTAACAAATAGTAATATAATGGTAATAACAATTGTATTTAACTGGTAAATATAAACAAATAAGGAAAAACTATCTAAACTGGTAGCTCTGAGACCTAAAGAGTACCTCAGAAGTTCAATACAGGTAAAGATTATAGGAACTGGTCCTTTTAATATTTATATCTTAAAGAGTGTCCTAGCCCTACTCTTTACTTAGTCTAAAGAAAAATCAGGAATTCTTCTAATAAAGAGAATAAAGAAATAGTCTGTACTTCTCTCTTCAGAAAGAATACAAATACCTAGTAGACCAATCTCTGTCTTTCTACTCAACCTTTTTTCTAGCATTAGTAGGAAAACCTACTCCCAGAACATTAGTAGAAAAAATCCTGTATTAGGATATACTTTTTATATTTTCTCTATCTTATGTATTATAAAAAAGTTTTTAACTTCTTTTCATCCCATACATATCCTAATACAACTGCAAAAACAAATCTATATTAGGATGCATCAACTATTTTTATACTATTCCATATATTATAATTTTTTATTTACCTCTTCATACCTCTACATATAGTTTCCTAACATTGGCCTGATACCTGTTTTATATTTAACACTTCATATTCTTTATAGCTCTTCTCCTAACTATAGTTACAAATTTATTCTTTCCTAATTATAAATTATATTTCATGTCTCTAATCATAAATCATATTCCATATCTTTAAGTCTATTCTATTATTTACCAACTAACTTTCCTCCAGCTCTAATAGTATGAAATATATAATTTCTTCTATTTATGATATCTTAACTATAACCCCTTCTTTACTTATTAGCAATCCTATATAAAGTATCCCTTCTGTATCCTATATAATATTTTTCCTGATATATTAAAGCAGATTCATATGTACTAATTGGTATACTATTCCTGCTATAATTATTACTTTAAGTTTGAATAATGTATTGATTTGTCCTAGTATTCATCTATTTAGTGTCCTTACTAATGTCTAATCTAATATATACTGTCTTCTTACCTATATCCAATAATGTCTTTCCTTCTTATAAAACTTCTTAGTATATCTAGTATTGTACAAAATAAACTTTTCTCCATTAAATTTTAACACTTAAATTTGAAGCATTCCATATAAATGAATTTTCTGAACTAACAGCCTGGTAGAATTAGAATATATACTTTTAACTTTCTACTTTAAAAACACTTGCATTGTTAGCACTAGATCCAGTAAACTAGTTACATACTCTAGATTCTTAAGGCTGAATATTAATTCCAAACCAATTTTCACCTATAACTTTATAAATATCTATTTAACACCTAGTATCATATCTCCATTTTGCCTAATCTAATTTTATGGATTAAGTATCAATTCCTTCATAGCAAAGGTATGATTTCTTATATAGGTAGTAACTATTTGTAGTATTATATTAACTCTATTACTTTGATAGTAAGTATCCTTAAGGCCTTTATATATAGCTTTACTGATATCTATAGAATATTGAGATAGAGCCCCAAACTTCAGAATCTGTTTAGTATAATGGAAAATTAAATGGACTTTTAGGAAATTAAAGTATATCCTTTCTTGTAAAATATTATTTACCAATTTCTAATAGTGTAAGGTATTCTCTAAATGTATCCTAACCTTTTCTAATACTATGAGGTTTTTAACCAACAATCCTACTTGTTCCTTCAACAAATCTTTATATACTTCTGCAGCAGCCTTTTTTATTTTTTTATTAGAACAGAACCTCTAGAATATAGCTTTAGTTTTATAAAATATATACAAATATTTTTATCAATAAGAAACTATCTTATCTATATAACTAGGATATTGAGTCATAAGATAGAAGTCAGTAATGTTACATATATAGTGAATTACTCAATTGAACTCTTATTCTTGACCTCTAGTAGGCTGTAGTTAGTTGGCCTTCTAACACAATGTCATGGTAAATGTTACAAGAATAACTTTACCAAAGTTCTACATTTTCTTTCTTAACTATTATAAAACAACTCAGTATCTCTTGATTAGAACTAAAAATCTAAGGTAGGGAGGCAACTGATACTAAACATAGTCAAATGCATTAATCCACTCATAGTATTCTAGAAAACCTTAAATCTAATCCATTAAATGATTTAATACTCTTAGGAAGATATTATGCAAAACATCTGCTAGAATAAAGTTAGGTAGATATATATTTAGGACTGACTATAAGGTATTTTTGATATTTTTAATACCATTTACTTTTAAACTAATAGTGTCAGAATTGTTATGCCCTATACTATAATTTTGATATGAGTGAGCTGGATAACTACTTTCTAAATATGCACTAAGCTTCTTGATGGGAATTGTATAAAAAAGATAGCAGTTGTATGTAATACTATAGATTGTAGTATTTTTCATCTAGTCAGCAAGTCAATAAAAGAGCTTAGGAAAGCATAAGCATTTGGATCTATCAGTACAAACCATCTTGTAGCCTTTCTGATATTTTAAGTTAGATAGTGGTTTTAGTAAATATATCAAAACATCATATATAGTTTACAACACTTAAATTTCCTGTGTTTCTACCAAATACCCAAGTATTTTATTAATTTATTTTGGCCTAATTGGTAGCAGTACAATTAGTATCTAGATATGCATTATATGTATATTGTATATAAAGCTTTTAATAATATAGATATACATATAAACAAGCTATAACTTTTTGTTTCTAAAGAAATTCATTAGGTAAGTTTTATCTAATACTAGTAAAATTGGAATAAGTATTCTACCTTTAAGTAGTAAAGCCTATCTGTTTCAGTTAGTTGGATATCTAATATAGCATACAGAAAATGCTTACCTAAGTGTCTTTCTACTACTTTGTAGTATAAATTTCACTATATACCCTATTCTCTTCATTGTTATATTCTTACTATTATGGAAAGGTTACTATGAGTAGAGGTATCGCAATAGTAATTACAGAGATAGTAGCGGTGGATAGTAGTACTTATTAAGTAGAGAGTATGAGTAAGTAGAAGTGCAAGAGAGTAGATAGTAGAACTATGTCAAGAGTAGACAGTCAATTGAGTCTAATCGAGAAGAGTATAGAACTAGATACAGGAGTAAGAAACTCATATATAATAGTATGAGTTAAGGGTAAAAATCTAGTTAGAAAGTCTAAGTTACATAACCTAAGAATAGTATATTGTACATATGTGAATGAAGAAATATATAGAGGTATACAACTGAAATAACAATATGAGTCAACGAATATAATAGAAAGTCATAGAAGAGGTAATCATTGAGTCATGACAACTGAGACAAGTAAACAGTAACCTTAAGTAGTAAAGTAGCATTATACAATGATAATAGATACTAAGTTAGGAAAGTAAGCAAAGATAATAAGAACATGTAAATGATATATGAATATCTAAGTATGTAAAAGAAATAATACAGAAGTCCTTAATCGGATAGTAAGTATTCATATTGAGTATCAGTATAATATGAAAGTAATTGTAAAAAAGAATGATATATTGTATGGAAATACTTAACTATATTGAAAGAAAATGATTATTTTCAATATCCCTTCTCACTTGTTATCCCATAATTAATTCTTTGAGATAGAAGAACTATAGACTAGGAAAGGCCTTTATGTATAGGTCTGCTGGATTGTGTTCACCAGGAATATACAATAGTGTGATAGTACCAAAGTTAATAAGTTCACAGACAAAGTGGTAAGCAATATCAATATGCTTTGACTTATCGGAGATTTAAAGATTATAAGACAAGTTAATAAAACCATTATTGTCACAAGAGAGGGCAAAAGGAATATCTTTGATAGAAAGCTTACTTAGTGCATTCTAAAGCTAAAGTTGTTGTTTAGCAGCAGTAGAACTAGCAATGTATTCTACTTTGGTAGTGGAGGTTGTCACATATTTTTGTTTTTGTAATCTCCAGCAGATAGTACAAGAGGCAAGCTTAAAGATATATCCTAAAGTCGACCATTGAGTGTTATGATATCCAGCAAAATCTGAATCAGTAAATCCTTCGAGTGAAAGAGGTTGTCCAAGTTTGTAGATCAAGATAAGGTTACAAGTACCCTTAAAATAGCATAGGACTCATTTAACTACTCGAAGGTGATCCTTCGATAGTTTGTAAGAGAATTATGAGAGAAGAGTTACAGAGTAAGCCAGGTCAGGATGTGTTCTAATAACTGCATACATAAGTGATCTAATAATTTGTTGATAGAGAGAGATGGCAGTAACCTTATCTTCATCTGTATATTGTGAAAGAGTATGGTTTGAGTCAAAAGTAAAAGTGACAGAGTTACAGTCCATTATACCGAAACATTTGAGAATCTTGTCAATATAGAAGGATTGGGATAGTATGATACTGTACTTAAAGTACTTAATTTCAATTCCTAGAAACTAATGTAAGTTACTTATATCAGTTAACTTAAACTTTCATTTGAGTAACTGTTTGGTAGACTTCATAATGGCTAAGTTTTTATATCCGAATAAAGTAATATCGTTGACATAAAGGGCAAGTATGATTGTGCCAGACTTATGGACAAAGACATAGGAGTCAAAGGCACAAGCAGAAAAACCTATTATCAGAAGGAAAGATATTAATCATCTAAACCACTGATGAGGAGACTGCTTTAATCCATGAATGGATCGGTTAAGTTTAGTATACACGCCGTGAATCTGGGTGCCTTCCGAGAGTTGCATATAGATAATTTCATTTAAAAAGCCATAAAGGAAGGCTGCTTTGATATCTATATATTAAGGTTTATATTAGAAGTGAGCAGATAGAGTGATAAGGAGGCAAAGAGAGTCGTATTGGACAATAGAAGAAAAGATTTCATTAAAGTCTATACCAGGTTGTTGAGAGAAATTTTAAGCAACTAGATAAGCCTTGTACTGATCAATATTCCCATTAGTATCTCACTTAATCTTAAATACCTACTTGCTTCTAATAATATTCCTATCCTGTAGTATTGGAACCACTTTCTAAACATCTTGATCCTTCATAGCTTCCAACTCATTGTTCATAGCCTTTCTCTATTTTTCTTCATCAGGTGAGTTAATAGCCTATTTAAAGTTTCGAGGTTCAGCACCATGTTGTAAGACTAAAGCAATCAACACTTTATCTTCTTCATTATCCTTATCAAAAACTTTAGGTGGATCTTAGATTTATCTAGAATAACTATCAAACTATATCTTTATACCAATTATAGGGATGATAGGAGCTTGTGCAGTTCCGAATTTAATTGGCTTAAAAACAGCCCGACTTGCCTTAGTAATGGTTGTAAATCTGACTATTTTTCCACTAATGATTCGGGTGAAGTTTCCATCATTGGAGTTATTGGGTAAAGATTGTCAAAGGTACTAAGGAAGTGAAGTAAGTGGTGAATATTCATCTCGATTCTGAGGTAGAGGAGGTAAGTGAACTTCTGGAGTTGGTTTGGATATAGGTATAGGAGCTGGTGGAGGAGGAGATAACATTGCAGTTGATGTTAGAGGAATAAGTAATGAGGAAGTAATTGTGTTAGATATTGTTTCAGTCAAATGGAAAAGAGTTATACTAGGGAACCATACTTTATGAATAAGTAGGTATCGTTTGAAATACTATTCTTCTGCTTGTTTTGGATTTCATATATACCATTATTGTCAGAAGTATTCATTTGGAAATTCTGTACTAGTGTATAGGATTACTTTAAGTAGAGAAGCAAGAGAAGAAGCAGTATTCATAGTTGGTAACCATGATGGATTAGTCGAATTAGATATAGGTAGAGGTACCCCTTATGGAGTTGTACTCAGTCTGAAAATAATATCTTGTACTCGAACTATATAAGTATACTTTCTAGAAGGTATATAGACCTTGTAGATAGCTATACTATTAGTATAACTAATGAATATATCTTTTTCAGCTCGTGGTAGGAGTTTGCTGCCTGCAGGTCATTGTTCCTCAAGTATATGTATATAATATTCCTTGCCGAAGAGTTGAATATAAGAGATGGTAAGTTTATTGCTATAAAAGACCTTGTGGGGAGTCTTTCCTTAGACAGTACTATAAGGTGACCAATTTCGAAGATAGGTCGAAGTTGAGTATACTTCAGCCCAGAATCTTTTGTCTATATTTATTAATATAGTCCTCATCATATTCTGTATTATTCAGTTAAAGCATTCAGCTATACTATTAGATTTATAAGAATAAGGGGACATTAGTTCATGTATGATGCCTTTTGACTTAAACAACTGTTCGAGATCTTTATTAACGTACTTTCTACTATTATTAGTATGAAACTATTTAACATGGTGTAATGTTTGCTTTTCAACTAAGGTAATAAAGTCTTGAATTGATTTGGTTGAGTCAGATTTCTGTTTAAGAAAGTAGACCCAAGAAGTATAAGAGTAGTTATCAATGAGTGTAATGAAGTAGCTTGCTCTACTAAAAGAGGGTATGGGGAGTTTACCACTGAGATCTGAATGAATAAGTTCAAAAATATTGGAGGTATGAAATATTAAAGACTTAGGAATAGAGTGAGTAGATGTGGTGAGTATGTATGGCTCGCAATGATAGTTATCAGGAGGTGTTAGAAGAATATTACTGTTAGAGTAGAATTCTTTATGCTTGAAGACAATAATGGCTTAATAACTGAATGACTGATACCAGTTTTTAAGAGGAGAAAACCAATGCTTTTTTATTTGACTCAATTATAAATAGGAGACTTCCAATAAATTCCACCATAAATAATATAGAATCATTGCCTTTCTTCATAATATAAAACCCAGAGTCTGTAGAAAAAGTAGAAAAACAAGATTAAACAGCATTCCAAGAAAATAGTGAGTAACTAAGAGAAGGAACATATCAAATATTAATAAGACAAATAGTAGAAGTAGAGCCATTAGGAAGTAGACAGTTAAAAAGGACTGTCCCTTTTCCTTTAGCTTCAAGGAGATTATTACCAGCTCCTTCTACAGTTCCACTATCCTCTAAAAAGTTCTCAAAGTGTCCTATATAATTAGTTATATGAGTACTACACACTATATCGAATTTTCAAATAGTTTTTCAGGGTGGGTTACTGACGTTAAGAGCCTCGTCCTTGGAGCTACCAGAGCTATCAACAATAAGTGCCTGTTCCTTCTTATCTTCTTTCTTTTTATCCTTCTTCTTATTCTCATTTGACTTCTTAAACTTCTGGCATTTTTGCTATATGTGACCTATATATTTACCAAGTTGATGCTTCTTATAATAGGTGCATTCCACATCGGAGCCACTATTCTGTTGTTGTGATTGCTGCTGTTGAGGCTTGCCTTTCTTCTTGAAGGAGGTAGAGAGAGCAGTGTCCCATTTTTCGATTTCAGAACCAACAGATAAAAGACGTAGTTTTATATCAGCATAAGTAAGATTGGACTTGGTTGAGAGATTGTCAACTATATTAGAGTGATATTCAATGAGGAAGAAGAGGAGGATGTCTCTTTTGGCTTCATTCTTGTCAAGGAAAGTATAGAGGGATTTGTAATATTCATTTAAGGAGCTAGTGAGAGAGTAAAGTTGAGACCACTTAGTATCATATTTCTCTATGAAATCAAAGAAGGAGGTAGTAGGAGTGTAGGTTGAGGCTAAGCTGAAGAGTGTATGCAGTTGATGTATAAAAAAGAATGGAGTATTATAGTAATACTGGTCTTTGAGATGAGTCCAGATTTTATATAGTAATTCAAACTTAGAGACAACCTTCAGTATAGGTTTACTGATAACCTGTATTAGTATAAGGATAGCTTGATTTTCAATGTCTACAAAGAGTTCTTTCTTTTCTTGTATTACATCTGTCATAGATTTAAGTCCTTCAATAATAAGTTCCTTATAACCCATACCTCTTATAATCATTTTAATAGTATTAGCTGAGTCTTCATAGTTGTCTTTCCAGTAAGTGACTCAATATTATCGAGTTTGACTGAAATAGGCTTAAAGTCTTTTGGTGGTTAGAAGATAGAGGGTATAGCCTTTCCTCTACTACCAGAACCAGATTCTGAACCAGATGCCATTGTATAGATATATATAGGAGGGAAGGTGAATGCAAGAAAGTTATTGAGTTGTCTTGAGCTATTTCGGGCTTATAACCTATTGAAAGGTTAATATGAGTAGAGATATCGTGGTAGTAATTATGGAGGTAGTAGCAGTAGACAGTAGTACTTATTAAGCAGAGAGCATGAGTAAGTAGAAGTATGAGAGAGCAGATAGTAGAACTATGTTGAGAGTAGATAGTCTATTAAGTCTAATCGAGAAGTGTATAGAACTAGAAACAGGAGGAAGAAACTAGTATATAATAGTATGATTTAAGGGTAAAGATCTAGTAAGAAAGTCTAAGTTACATAACCTAAGAATAGTATATCATATACATATGAATGAAGAAATATATAGGGGTGTATCACTGAGATAGTAATATGAGTCAACAAATATAACAGAAAGTCATAAAAGAGATGATCATTGAGTTATGACAACTAAAATAAGTAAATAGTAACCTTAAGTAGTAAAGTAGCATTATATAATGATAATAGATACTAAGTTAGGAAAGTAAGCAAAGATAATAAAAACATGTAAATGATATGTGAATATATGTGAAAGATATAATACAGAAGTCCTTAATCGGGTAGCAAGTGTCTATATTAGCTATCAGTATAATATGAGAGTAATTGTAAAAAAGAATGATGTATTGTATAGAAATACTTAATTATATCAAAAGGAAATAATTATTTTCAACAGCTATTAGCTTCAGACTATCTCACTAGTATAAAACTTTTGGTATAAAAGATACTTCCCTGCTACAATAATATTCTAATAATAAAAGGCCACCCTATTGAGTAATAAGTAGTTTACTGTTCTTAAGTACTAGGAAGGTTCATTTGCTACTATATCAATAAGCTTATATATTGTATATACTGACTAAAATTGAATCTTATATATTAGATTAAGGCTTTTTAAAAGGTTATCTTTGAAAAACTGGTCAATCTTTGACTATAAGGTCTTTATAGAATTAAAGAAGTATGCTAGTCGATAATTAATTGGGGTATGAAATAGTACAAATAAATTGAAGTTTTAGTCTTCCTCTAGAAATACATGTTAATGTATTGGGTAGCCTATATGTAGATAGGTAATTATATCACTGTGCTAACTTCCTTTATTTGATTTTAGTTCAATACAAAAAGTTCAAACTTCTTTATCAGATCACTCAATATAACATAAATTAGAGTTGTAATAAATATTAGTAGATATAATATCTATGAAATTGACTTCATCTATATTATAATCTAAATTAGCAGTATTTCTAGTATTAGAAAACTAACTCTTTTGAGATAGTAGTCATAGCTCATTAAAATCCTTCATATTTTTTTTAGAGTAAACCTTTGCCAGATTATTTAAATATGCTCCAATTGAAGTATAGAATCATAGATACTATTGGCATAGAGTTTTGTATCTATTCATTTTAAAATATCATAGAAGTTGTAAAATATTGTAAGAAACAGATTTGTAGTATAATATTTTTATTAATAGAATCTCAGTGAATAAGCTTCATAAGTACTAAGGCTCTAATTATATTAAATAAAAGATTCTATCTAATGTAATATATTGGATTTTGCTCTGACTGACTGTATAACATACCCTTAGCTCTACTCCTTTTCCTAATCTTCTCTCTACTTACTTTCTTTATTCTACTCTATACCAAATATACAATCTTTGCATCCTTTTTGACTTCTCTTTACTATAGAGACTGTCCTCTACCTCTAGAGTTAGGAGAGTTCTTACCTTTATCTTATTGTATCTAAATTCAACTCTGTAATTAGCTAACTAAAGCTACTGTAGTCATACTAGCAAGAACAACAAGATAAGTCTTGGGTGCTTTCTATCCTTATTTAAGGTCCTATCTAATAGATACAAGTTCTAACTTTACTAGTTGGAACACTCTCATAGTTTATTATGTTTGCTCTTCCTCTTTAAAAAAACTACTATTTCTAACCTAAATAAAAGAATCACTTCCTATATGAACCTTGATATTAACTCTTCCATCCTCCAAATTATCAATCTTTTCCTATTTTATCCTTCCCTTCTAACTATATATATATAGATATTTATAATAAGTATACTATTATCTTATCTACTGTCTCTGATTTGACTTTGTAGATAGTAGAGGCACTAGATTTAGAGGACCCTCTAGAGTTAGGAGAAGGATTAGAGTTAGTAGAAGTATAGGAGAGAGTGAAAATAGGACTGTAAGTAATATATTTTCTTGGTTTTCTAATTCATTGCTAGTTATAGATAATTATAGATAATCCAACTCTAAACGTTTCTTTATTCACTTACTCTATAGTAATAGTAACATGAGTAGTACTTCTATATTCTCTTCCATATCCTCAGTATTGGTAGTTAATTCTAATAGAGAACTTAAAGAAGAAGCTATATACTTATACTAACTTTATGTTCTATATAATGTCTTCATTAGGTCTTTATGAATAATACGAAAATCTTAGCTAGGACTAAGACTCTTACTTTAATTATAGAAGGGCTTTCACTCCAATTATAGGAGGGCTCTCACTCTAATAGAAGGGCTCTCACTCCAATGGGAGGACTCTTACTCTGATAGGAGAGCTTTCATTTTAAAGGAGTCTCCTAAGGGAAGCTTTCAACTAAAGGGGGACTTTCTCAACTAAAGGGAGGCTTTCTTAACTAAAAAAGAGCTTTCTTAATCAAAGGAAAGCTTTTTTAACTTAAGGAGGTTTCTTTACTAAACTAAGTAGAATATACCTATTAGTACTATCTTTTGAAGATAGCTCTAGTAGTAGGAACATTAGTTTCTAGTGAGGTTAAAGTAAAAGTATAATAATAGTAGTGGCTGAATAGCTAATAGTCAATAATAGTAATTAATATATTATAGATATTAAGAATAATAGGTTTAAATATATTAAGAGATTATGGGGAGGAGAAAAGTAAATTAAACCTATGTTAGTACTATAGTCTTAATATATATAGCTACTAGTCTTATATCCAATTGGGAAGGAATTGATGTAAATAGCATATACTATTAGGTATTACAAAGATCTATAGGACAATAGTATATTTGTAGTATAGCATACTTAAATTGTAACTTAAGTAGTTGGATAACTTCTACATCAGGGGCTTAATACAATACCTCTAAATAAATTATTAATATTTAGTACTATTATATATATATGCAATGACCTAAGTCTTTCTGACTTAGGAAATTTACAACAAAAGGTACAAGGTGTTTTCTAAATAGAATTAGACTTAGAATAGTACTACTAAATAACTCGAGTCTTTATAGTTGCTAGTACCTATATAAATAACTTATAAAAGCCCTCTAACCTTATAAGTTAGAATCTGTATATATTGTATACTTTCTATTATACTGTAGTTATTTTTATTTTGCTATTATGCCTATTACAATAATATTTACATATAATAGAAAATTTATAGTATATTCACATTCTAACCTATAAGGTTAAAGGGCTTTTAAAAGTTATTTATATAGAGCTAGATATTAACACACAAGTTATAGTCTTATGTAGATATAGATAGCTATGTAGATTGCTAACTACCTAAAGCAAATATATCTAATAATTAACATAAAGATCATGAATTTATATAGGCTATACATAACTAGAGTAACTAGCTATATTAATTGCTAACCAAGTAAACATGGCCTACCCTTATATCTAACTTTGTAAAGTCCATAAATAATCTTATAGATTTGTAAATTAATTATTCTCATCAGCTATTTATAATACTTCCCATTGTATTGTAATACTTAAGTTGGCATCCCTTTTGGAGATTGTAGATAAGATTCAAGAAAGTATCCTAGCTAAGAGAAAAGTACTAGCTATCTCTAAAGTACTAGACAACCCTAACTTACCCAATGCAATCCCTTTCGCCATGTATCTACAAACTGATAAGGAGGTGCAAGGATTTTTAGAGCTAAGCTCCTCTAAACCAATTAGGATACAAGTTATCCTATATAGAGATCTGGCTTTGGAGCTTATAGTAGCAGACAGGCCACCCCCTAATAATAGTACATACTTTACAACTAACATCCTAGATATAGCTGAAGAGTACATAGACCCTACTAAGGATTCTGACTTATTAAGTTGAAATCTTACTGCCTTTGCCAAATATACTGTAACGATGGCTCTGGGGGCAAGGCGACCAAGGGGTACGCCGGGGCAAGGGCAAGGCTAGGATAACACACATGTAGGAACGCTACGTGAGTGACCAAGGGGAGGCTGAGACGGGAGGCAAGGGCAAGAGGCAAGAGGGGCAGAGGGCAGGGGACACGAGACACGCGGAAGCAGTTGCCGCGTGTGTCAAGGGAGGCAGCTGGGCTGCAAACACAAGGCGAGGCAAGGCAAGGACAGGAGGTTCGCGGGGTGGGCAGCAGGGCTGCAGAGTCGAGGCGAGACAAGGAGGTGCACAAGGGAGATGCACCAGCGTGGAGAGAAGCAAGGCCCTGTATTGGATATACAAGATATTGGATGGGGATCCAACGAGAGGGCGGAGGGACGAAGATATATATACATGATTCCAGGTCAAGGCCGTAGAAGGAATAAGCTTCCCGAGATTCCTATCTCGGAAGCTAAGATAACAATCACTCATCGACGACACCCGAACAAGCCTGTTCGAGTGTCAAAACAGCACGACACCCGAACAAGCCTGTTCGAATGTCAAATCAAGACTAAGAACACGGTTGTGACACTATCCCCCCTTTAGGCTGGAGCTCCAGCGACTAGGAGGCCTGGGCACAATAACCGGCAAAATCAACACAGGAAACAATAACAAAGGCAACGACAAGGATTCCAACTCCAAACAACAACGATAATAACAACCCTAATAACCAATTCCAGGATGACAAGAACATCATTGGGCGGGGTGAGGCTTCCGGGGGTAACGCTGGTGGAACAGGGTGACTAAGTCCTGTGCGTTTTCCAGGTCCTCCGCTGGTTGCCAGGTCGTCTCCTCATCTCCTAGCCATTTGACCTTATATTGCAGGTGCCCATACCTTCTTCGGGAGTCCAGCACTTCCTCTACCTCCCATTCCTCCTCACCTTCGATAACCACAAGGGGAGGTGGAGGGTGTTTCTGGCCGGGGAGAGGGTCGCTAGCGGCAGGCTCGATCTCGGAGACATGGACGACCGGGTGGCGTTTGATGTCCTTGGGAAACCTCAATCGATAGGCATGAGTGCCTACAGCGCCCAGCACCTCGACGGGGCCTAAGAACTTATGGTCCAGTTTGCGGGAGGGCCGTTCTGTTTGGAAGTGTCTGCTGGATAGCCATACTTGGTCCCCTGGGTGGTATTTAGGAGCTGGCAACCGGGACCCATTGGCATACTCCGCTTGCCTGGCTTGGGCATAGGCCAACTCAGCCTTCAAGGTAGCATGGAGTTTTGTAATCTCTGTTGCGAAGTCCTTGGCTGGGGCATTCTCCCTGGCCTTGCGCAGAGGTGCCAGGGAGTCTATGAACCGAGGGTGCCAGCCATAATTGGCCAGGAATGGGGAGGTCTTCAGGGTCTCGGAGAAGTGGTTGTTGGCGAAGAACTCGCAGGTCGCCAGCAACGAAACCCAGTTATTCTGCTGATAATTGATGTATGCCCTCAGGTACTGCTCCATGATGGCATTCATGCATTCTGACTGGCTATCAGTCTGAGGGTGGTATGCCGTGGACAGGTGTACTTCAATACCCAGCAGCTCACAGAAGGTTCTCCAGAAGTCGGCGACGAACTGAGGGCCGCGGTCTGAGACAACCGACGCCGGGAGGCCATGGTAACGGAAGACATTATTCAGGTAAAGGGATGCCAATTCAGGGGCTGAGCAGGTGTCTCGACAGGGTATTACATGCCTCATTTTTGTCAACCAATCCACTACTATTAAGATGGCATTGAATCCCGAGTCTTCTGGCAATCCGGTGACGAAGTCCATAGTCAGGTGTTGCCAGGGTTGTTCTGGGACTTCCAGGGGCTTTAGGGTACCATAAGGAGCGTGGCGGGTGGGTTTGGCATGCTTGCAGATATGGCAATTCCATATGTACCGTTCCACATCTTTCCGCTGATCGATCCAGGTGTATTGCCTAGTTAGCAGCTCTAGGGTTTTAGCTACTCCAGGGTGGCCAGCGGCTAAAGTGTCATGGTGTTCCCTGATCAGGCTGAGGTGCAAGTCCCCTTCCGGTATGTATAGTCGATCCAGGTGGTATTGAAGGCCATCCTGAACGGTGCATTTAGCCAGGAAGATCTTGACGTGACGGCGCTGTCCAGATTCCACCGCGGCGATTATATTCTTAACCAGGTCGTCCTCCACATATGCCTGTCATATCCGCAGGAGGGGACCTGCTCCGGGGTCCGCTTCAGCTTCAGCATCCATATCCGTAAGGGTATTGGCCGCTAGGTCGAGATTTTCAGGTTTCAGTACCACCTGATTCTGGTACTTCAGCCTTTCATCCCCCCCTTTAGGGAGATCTCCTGATCTCCTGGTTAGTGCATCCGGCTTACCCCCAGCCTTTCCAGGCTGATACCTTATCTTGAAGTTAAACCAAGAGAGGAATTCCGACCAACTAGCCTGTCGGCGATTTAGCAATTTGGTAGTTGTGAAGTACTCTAGGTTCTTATGGTCAGAGAGGACCTCGATAACCTCCTTTGCCGATTCCAGGTGTGGTCTCTATTCCTCGAATGCTCGTACAATAGCCATTAACTCCTTATCATAGATTTCGTAATTACACTCCGTCGGGGAGTGCTTTTTGGAGAAATAGGCCACTGGGTGGAGGACTCCATCGACATACTGGGACAGGATTCCGGCGGAGACATAGTTGGAGGCGTCCGTTTCCACGATGCACTCGCTATCAGGGTCAAAATGGGCCAGGATTGGGGCTGAGCAGAAGGCTTCCTTGAGGTTCTGGAAGGCGGATTGGGCTTCTGGATTCCAGTGGAAGGCCCTTTTTGTCAGGTATGAGCCAGCTTCTACCTTCGTTTTCGTCAAGGCCGTCAGGGGTGCCACGATTCTTGAGTATCACAGGATAAATCGGCGGTAGAAGTTGGCAAATCCTAGGAAGGCCTGCACATCCTTCAAATTAGCTGGAGTTTCCCACTCTTGGATTGCAGCAACTTTGGCGGGGTCCATCCTAATACCTTCCGTGGTTATGATCAAGCCCAGGTACTTCACCTCTTAGACGTGGAATTCGCATTTTTCAGGCTTGAGGTACAGCCCAGCCTGCTCCAGCTTCTCCAGCACTTGTCAGACGTGGATCTTGTGTTCCGCTAGGGTATCCGAGTAGATAAGGATATCGTCCAGGTAGGCGGTGCAGAATACATCCAGAAAGTCCCGCAGAGTGTCATTGATAAAGTGCTGAAAGGAGGCGGGGGCGTTGGTTAGGCCGAAGGGCATCACATTGTACTCAAAATGGCCATATCGCGTCCGGAAGGCAGTTTTCCACTCCTCCCTCTCAGCAATTCGTACCAAGTTGTAGGCCCCTCTCAGATCCAATTTGGTGAACCATTTGGCCTTGGAGAGCCTGGCTAATGTCTCCTGGATCAGGGGCAAGGGGTACCTGTTTTTTACCGTAATCTCATTCAGGCCGCAATAATCCACGCACAACCTAAGGGAGCCGTCCGACTTCTTCATAAACAATACGGGTGCACCTGCTGGGGAGGAGCTATGGCGAATGAAGCTCTTGTTGAGGTTTTCCTCCAAGTACTTCTTCAGGGCTTCCAATTCCAGTCGGGATATTCCATAGAGTGGGCCGTAAGGGGGGGTTTTTCCTTCGATCAACGGGATTGTGTGGTCGTATGGTCGATAGGGGGCATGCTTTTCTGTGGCTTTTTCCGAGAAGAGGTCGATAAAATCATGGTATTCATCCGGGACCATTGATTTCCACTCCTCCTTAGGTCTCATCTTATTAATCTCTAGGTTAATTTCGCAGATTGACAGGGTATGAGCCTTTAGTTTGTGTCGTTTGGTAAGGTAAGCAAAGGCCCCAGCTCCAATGAAGCTGACATTCAGGGGTTTAGTAGAAGCCGGGGGACTAGGGGATCAGGAGTAGGAGCAGGGGGTTTGCCAACGTTGACATATGCGGTCTGGTGTACTACCTGGGCAGGGTCCTCTACCATAGGAGGTAAAGCACATAACCCCCTAACGGCGGCCTGCGGGGCACCACAGTGTCTCTTGCAATACCCGCTATTGAAATTCAAGGTTTAGGAGCCGAAATTGACGGAGACATCATGCATCTGGAGCCATGGGATCCCCAGAACAATGGGGTATTTTAGCTTGGTCACGAACATCGGGAGGCTCTCCGAATGATCTCCAATGGCACTGGGTAAACAAGCAAGGTCGGTGATAGCCCCGGAGGAGATAGGACGGCCATCAATAACGTCGAGGAGGCGGGGGTGTTGAGCTTGGAGGTTGGGATGGAATTCTTACTGACAAAGGCCTGATCAATGAAGGCAATTCCTGAAGCACCACAATCTATGAGAGCTAATGTGACCACTATTTTACGATTGAATTTGACAGTTATAGGTACAACGAAGTGCTCGCCAAACAGGCGAGACTCATGAACAGACATAGATGTAGGCAAAGAAAATGCAGACAAAGATAAATGACCTGGGGCAGGTCCCTTGCTAGTGTCAGTAACTAGACAAGGGACTCCCCTTTTCCTGACTCTTCCCCAACTTCTTCGATCCTGGCTTCCGAGATGGCATGAGCGGCTAGGGAGCGGTTTTTTTGGAGGGGACATGCCGCAATAAAGTGGTCCCCTTTTCTACACGCAATGCACAACCCATTAGTGCGGCGGTGGTCCCTTTCCTCCTGGGTTAGTCGAGGCCTTCCCGATGATAGGTCCATAGGGGTGGGCCCTCCTATCACCAATGATGGATATGCTGGTTTATTGGCAGGGGCCTGAGCTGTCTTGGTAGCATGGTATTGCTGAGGCTGGGGTTGTGGGAGATGGGGTGCTGGCCTGAACGTGGGGCAGTTGCGGAGCCGGGACATCCGCTGTTCCACTCGGGAAGCCTGGTCAATTAATTCCTCAAGGGTTGTGGCTTCCGGAAGGCTGACCATGGCCTACTGGATTTCGTCATTTAGCCCTTCCTGGAATTGCTCCAGTTTGGACTGGTCATTCCATCGGACCTCCACTGCCAGTCTCGAGAATTCTGCCACATAAGTGGACAGATCGGTGTTTTTCTGCTTGAGGGCTCGGAGAGCACTACTGGCAGTGCCAACGGCATCGGGGTCCCCGAACGCCCTATCCAGGATTGTAAAAAGGGCCGAGATATCGTCAAGCTTGATCCCGGTTTCGAGGACATACGGCTGGATCTGGTCACAAGCTTTCCCCTCCAGCAAGGCGAAAACGTATGCCAGTCGATGTTGTTCTGACGGGAATCTGGCAGAATCCCCGTTCAGCTTGAGATTGACAGCATTTTTCCAGGCTTGTAGGCGAACCCGGTCCCCATTGAACTTGGGGGGTGTTAGAATGCTTTCGGTCTTGTTGCTACTGGCTGCTGATGGTATTGCAAGGTTCCCTAGAGCGCGGCTGAGGTTTTGGACCATAGTCCATTCGTTGGCCAGGGCAAGGTTCAGATGGTCGAGATCGGTCTGGAGGATCGTGATCTCTTCGTCGGCGGATCTCAATTTTTGTTCAGCCACGGCTAGGCTGTTTTCAGCCATGGCCAGGCTGTTGCCGAGTTCGGCCCCGATAGCATCCATGGCATCGAAGATGTCGATGATTTCTCGACGGTAGGCATTCAACTCGTTCAAGCCTGAGGGTATGGGGGATCTCCTCTAGGTTTGAAACCTGACAGTGGGTGGTGGGAGAGCTGCTCCTGACATGACTGCGTACCAGTTGGTCCAAAGGATCCAATGTAGTGTAACGACGGCTCTGGGGGCAAGGCGACCAAGGGGTACGCCGGGGTAAGGGCAAGGCTAGGATAACACACACGTAAGAACGCTACGTGAGTGACCAGGGGGAGGCTGAGACGGGAGGCAAGGGCAAGAGGCAAGAGGGGCAGAGGGCAGAGGACACGAGACATGCGGAAGCAGTTGCCGCGTGTGTCAAGGGAGGCAGCTGGGCTGCAAACACAAGGCGAGGCAAGGCAAGGACAGGAGGTTCGTGGGGTGGGCAGCAGGGCTGCAGAGTCGAGGCGAGACAAGGAGGTGCACAAGGGAGATGCACCAGCGTGGAGAGAAGCAAGGCCCTGTATTGGATATACAAGACGTTGGATGGGGATCCAACGAGAGGGCGGAGGGACGAAGATATATATACATGATTCCAGGCCAAGGCCGTGGAAGGAATAAGCTTCCCGAGATTCCTATCTCGGAAGCTAAGATAACAATCACCCATCGACGACACCCGAACAAGCCTGTTCGAGTGTCAAAACAGCATGACACCCAAACAAGCCTGTTCGAGTGTCAAATCAAGACTAAGAACATGGTTGTCACATACATAGTAAGAGTTACGTGTGTGATAGGGTGTTCTTTTTTCCTACTCATTGATCACTTCTTACTTGGTCAGTATTATTGTCAATTACTTCTTGATATCGGATTCTTAGCACTGTATGAATCTATTGAAATAATATGTAGGCTGTATGTAGGTTACATTGCTTTAATAGTAAATAATACTTGGTATCCCTGTTCCATAGCTTAGTTGTTAGTATGTCAGCTACGTGCACATTTAATTCATGAAATGAAGTGTATTCAATTCCCGACACTTTTTTTTATTTCTTATTTTTTTATAGTCTGGTTGGCACAACACCCTCCTGAGAATCTTTTTATTTGTTTAGCCTATCCATATCCAGCTAGATTGCCTATAAAACACTAATGCAAGTGTAGACAGGCTTACCACCTAAGTGAACTTACGAGAGGCTAGTGCTAGCCAGACTGAACCAGACCAAGCTAAGCTTATAAGTTTATAAGTTCTACAAGTTCTCGAGCACAGCAATTGTAAGGAGCAATTTTCTACTCTGACAGTCAATAACTCTGACAGTTAATACAAAACTCAAACAACTTGCAACTCTATAATCGTAAGCCAATATGCGATGAAGAGGAACTTTGCAACCAATCCCTCTAGTGAAGTGCTTTGCAGGTAACTCACCGAGAGAATATCCTTCATTACTAATTCTTAGTTGATCTCAGCTAACACCAGTTTCGTACAGGACCCGGACATTGGGCTACAGGCCCTGGTATTCATGAACATGCCCTACAGGAGGCTTCCTATAATGAATTGAACATGAATACGTCTTCTTTCAGGGTTATTAATAGTCATCTTATGGACCTCTGTCCTTGAACAGACCTCGCCTCGGCTGCGGAAGAAGAGTTTGAGGAGATGTTGGAAGAGGCAGTCAGCAATCTAAGCACTTCAGACTCTTGGACCTCATGAATGAATGTCTTTAGTAATTCACTAGAAGAAGAAGAGGAGGAAGATGACACCCCTCCGTTGACAGGCCCAGATATAACAGGAACTTCAACGACAGCAAATTCCGATTCTCTAGCGTCAAATGATAGCATAGTCCCATCTCCTGCTTATACTGCCAAGCTTGGTGTGACTGCTGAAAACACGGACTTGGATCCAAAATTCATCGACATATCAAATATCGCAGAAGGGACCAAGGGATCAGGACAAGTCAACTCGTTTATCATTGCTTTAGGCATATTCGTGACTTCGCTGGACATAAGCACAAGCCAATATTCCGCCCTAGTAGATCTCTTAAATTATATTATATTAGAACCTTTTGTCACCAAGTAGTTCCCGAGATCTCTGTCAACCCTCAAGAACTACATGAGGTCGGTTCTTCCTTTACAGACCATTAAGGCTTACAGCTTCCATCTGGATACCGACCAGCTCCCTCCACAAATGCAGACCCCAGCCAATGCATACTATTTTGACATCAAAGGGATTGCATCAATTTGGCTCTCAGATAGAACAATTTCTAAGAACCTCTATACTGGCCTGGGCGAATTTGTTGATGAGTTTCAAGAGTACTGGCATGCAGATGCATGGTTAGAGAGCATATGAACCTCTTCCGGTGATTTTGCATGACTTCCAAATGGCATACATGTCATACCTTCAGACTGTGTATGGTATACTGTTACGGCTGAGATTATGCAGACCGGGCCGGCGCCACCCGATGGTGGGTGGCCATGTGTTAACCCCGCTTTTCTATATATATGCCCATGTCTTGTATTTAGTTATTGTTCTCTAAGACTCGAGCGAAGTTTTGTATCACTGGGTTACTTTGAATGAAGCTATTATTCTTCGTACATTGTGTACCCAGTTAGGCCCGAGCAAGTGATTATGCCTTCGTGCACTCTATATATCGATATTCAAACAGATATCACCGTGATCGCTAGCTCGCCCCTAATATTACTTCGTTTTGACAAAAGGGACCAGTGATTCTGGGTCAAATCACCCCTCTCTCACTACCTACACTGTCAGACAGCTCGAAAATGGCTAAAGTCATGTCGCTCTATTATTTAGCTATATTAGCGACGTCGGAAATAATTATTTCCCCCTCCTATATGCTTATTAGCTTGTTCTAAATGACCTACTAATCCTATATTGAGATCTCCGAATCTGCTAAGTCTTAGATCTCGAGCGACCTGCTCCTAGCCAGGCTTCTAAGGCCCCGAACGAGCCTATAAGGCCTTGAACGAGCCTATAAGGCCCCGAACGAGCCTATAAGGCCCCGAATGAGCCTATAAGGCCCCCGCCGAGTGAGCTTACATGCCCCTAAATGAGCTTAAAGCTCAAAATCGCCCTCCGAGCTCACCCAAATGAGCGCTGCGAGCACTAAAGACACGAACGAGCACCCCGAACGTGCAAATGAACAAGACCCCCCCCTTGCACTGGTAAGTCGGGTTGGATAGCTGGGATAGCTGAGAAAGCATGCATTAAACCTTTTCCTGTGTCGCTGGCTTTTTCCCACAGGGTTTTGCCATGCAGAGGTTTTTAATGGCAATGGCATATGGGAATACCTCCCCCTACCAAGATTACCTCAGATCTGCGGATCCTTCAAATACCTAGATGTTCGGATCTATATATATATGATACACCTCATGTTTGAGATTCCCCGGATCTATGATCCATATTATTTATGATGCACATTATGTTCAAGACACTCCCGAATCAGTTGATCCATATCACAGAAAGTGGATCGATGGCAAGTCGCCAGAGAAGTGAAGCCACCCGGTCTGATGTTTGAGCACTAGCATGACACCACTGAGTTTGAGAGAATACTCCTTCCTTCCGAACTACCCTACAAGACTATGGAAAAGCACCATGCGCAAGATTGGTGAGGGCTGCGGGAGTCCCAAGTCGCCGAGAGCCAAGAGGATATCCCAACATGCTAAAATACAATCATTGTAGGGTGAGTGACGTTGGTCGGTCGGGACGACCTCTAGCAGAGGGGAAGTAATGTTACGGCTGAGATTATGCAGACCTGGCCAGCGCCACCCGATGGTGGGTGGCCAGGTGTTAACCCCGCTTTCCTATATATATGCCCACGTCATGTATCTAGTTATTGTTCTCTAAGACTCGAGCGAAGTTTTGTATCGTTGGGTTACTTTGAATGAAGCTATTATTCTTCGCACATTGTGCACCCAGTTAGGCCCGAGCACGTGATTATGCCTTCGTGCACTCTATATATTGATATTCCGACAGATATTACCGTGATCGCTAGCTCGCCCCTAACATATACCAACCCCGAATATCCCCAATATAGTGAGATGCTGGGACGTGTCCATGGTGTTGGCTATGACAGAAGATTAAAGAGAACCGGCCAACTCTCATTGGCCATTAATCCCCTACTCTTGTATAAACAGCTCTCACCACAGTGGAAAGAAATATTTCGAAAGCAGCGAGCAAAGATTCTTCAAAACACAACATGCGAGCACTATACAAAGACCACATTCTTGTAGAATAAGCGAGAGGTGTCCCTTATGGAGCATATGACAGAGATTATCCTGCTGGATAATATCATTCATCATGAATCTATAATCTTTCTAGATTATGATAGTCTCTCGGCCTGCAACCAAATACTTCCCCAAGATTCTTCACCATTACAAGAAGAACCCTCCAACCCATCAATATGACACGTCATCTCTCCCAAATTCTTGGTTGCATGCATTATGTATACAACGAAAACTGCCACAAGCACACAGAATGGACTTCGGTCCATGGAGAAAAGACACCGATTGGTAGCAGAACTCGAATTACTGTATTATGGACGTGATGAACTTCTAACCACCAACCAGTCCTTTTATTCTTTACCATATACCACCTTTTTGGATGGCTTTGGTCTATACCGCAACTCATATCATTCTCTAGCTGGAGTCTATATTACTCCATCTAATCTGCCTTTACATTTGTGGGAGAAGATTCAAAACATCTTTGTTCTAATGTTAGGTCCCTTTGGAAGTAATGAAACTGACATATCAGCTGCTTTCTATATCAGGAAGGAATTATTGTTTGCCTTTAGTGGCACCCAGGGCGCCTGATGGCGCTTGCTGGCACCCACTGGCGCCCAAGGCACCTAGCAAACAAATAGTACTTGTTTCATAGGTGCCTTGGGTGCCAGCAGGCGTCCTGGATGCTACTAAAGGCAAACTATAATTCTTTCCTGATGCAGCCTGACTGTACAAGAATGGATAAAGGCACTACTATCAGACTGTTGGATAGTTCTAGCACCAAATTTGCACGGATGTTTTGTATCGCACATCATGGAGATATGCCGCAATAAAACAAACTTGCCGGAATCAAATCTTATAAAGCTGACCATGGCTGCCGAGGCTGCCTCATATCAAAAGACGAATTTGGTAACCTCGGGATTGACACTCAGGCTCAAGGGCGCTACCTCTTCCCTATGTATCAACTGAGGAAGGATGTCACCTAAATCAAAACCAAGGTTAGTCGAGACCAATTCTTGCAGAAGGTTGGACTTAATTCCGATGGTCCCCTTATAGCTTTGTGTCATCCATGTCTGGACCCACTCAGGTCAACCTCCCATGACCCATTGCATGCGGAATGCCGCATTTGCAAATACTTCCAGGGGTGCCTTGTTGAAGCTTTTGGAACCACTGGGGAAATCGCATATCGACTGGCCTGGGAGAAAATTGAGCTTCCATACCAATAGGAGCGCCCCCAAAATCCGATATCTCATAAAGGCTCTATGAACTTTAGTAAAAATGCCCGAATTGCATGTCTCAACCCTTTCATACTGATGTGATTATTCAAACTCCCAGGAGATTACTTCCGACCAAGTATCGAAAGAGATCTACCTTCACTTCTGATAGGAACGCCCCCACCTAATAAAACTCCTCGCCAGCAAGTTTATGATAAATTTATTTTTGCAGCCTATAAACTTGCACTTGCTGTTTCTTTAACATTTAAGCCAAAGATTACAGCAGAAGAGAGAGCTATGGTCACTCAAACTGTTTTACAGGCACGTACCACATTCCAATAGGTTGTGAAAGGCCTTCAATCCTCAGCCAAACTCAAAAATAAGTGGAAAGTCCTAAATGTTAACATTCCATTACACTATCATGAAAACATACGGACATATGGGACTACTCGGAACTCAGCTTGCTTCATGGGGGAGCAGAAACACAAGTACTTCAAACAGCATGTACCACATACCAACTCCAAGTAGAATGACTTCCAGCTCCTTCAGGCTGTTAACCTCTCACAAATGCTTCGTTATATAATTGATGGCTTGTACAAGGATCACCCTGTTTACAGTTCTATCACTGATACCATGAATTAAATTATGGAAGCTTGTCCACAAATCAAACATACCATCACTCCGCAACTTATGGCTCCGGTGTTTTCTGCAAATGGACATAAATGCTTTGTGGATTACACTGACAGCCCTTACAATTATGCAAAAGTCAGAAAAAGAAAGACAGCCCATGACTCCCAAAACTCACAGGATGTAACTCAAATAGCATTGGCATATGAATGAATATATGGCACAGATCTCCGGCTTTTGCCTAAGTACAACCTCTGATTTTAGGGCTCATTTACAGCTATTGTCAATGGGGAAGATCATAAAAAGAATGGTGAACGTCAGAAGATCTATGCAGGCACCACTATTGTTCAAGTACATTAGCCATTGGATCCAAACACTGTTTCCAAGGAAGGCTTTGCCCACGTACAAAGGATATTCACCGTGGAGGTTGGTCAACTGACGTGTGTGTTATTCCAGGTTGTCATCCTGCGACGAAATATGCAAGAGGAATTCTGGGCTGCACCTTATGAAGTATATACACTAATGAGTGAAAGTGGCTCTATTCCACCAACAATCTTGAATATCGTTGATGTACTCCCTGGCAAGTATCATTTTGTAAGTAAGATTGATAGCAAATCATGGTATTGGAATAACCTCTTGGTTCAAATTGGCTAAGCCCTACCCTTCTCTTTTTTTTATGGCCTGTCTTTCTTCTATGGCATACGTAGGACCGGTAACATGTGTGATACAGCCTATCTTTTTCTATCACACACGTAGGACTGGTAACGTATGTGATACAGCCTGTCTTTCTTCTATCGCACACATAGGACCGGTAATGTGTGTGATACAGCCTGTTTTTGTTCTATCGCATATGTTGGTGTATTATATGGTGTGTTATTTGTTGTTGAGGAGGCCAAAAAGTTCTGGAAGTGCGTTGGCTATAGTAGATGGCCAAGGCATTTAAATCAAAATACTTAAGGTAATTCCTTGTAGAACCTTCCTAGAAATGTACGGAACTTCACAAACGATCCAGAACTGAAAAGCAGTCTAAGGGGACGCATCGAACAGAAAAGACTATAGAAGGAAGGTGTTGGAATTACTAGGCTAAGGACAGAAAGAAGTTCAGGGTAAGTGATGGAATGGAACTTGATTGTTAGTAGAATGTTCCTACAAGCAACCAGAACATTGCGAACAATATAGAACATAAAAGGCAGAGTCACTCGAGCCCTCTAGAACCAAATGGGAGCTAGAAAGAATGAAGTGGACGATGCTAACCCACACAAATTCGCCACACCCTTCAGTATAAATACCCCCGATCCCCTCCATCTTCCTTACAACATTCAAACACCATTTCTCTACACAACAATATCCACCGAAATCGTCAACATCACAGGGAAGTTAGTGAAGAGGAGCCAAGGGCTCTGCGAAAGATATAGAAATGAGCTTGCTAAGCTCGATAGACCAGAAAGGTGGGAGTTAGTGTTGGAAGTTGCCAAGCTAACTCAAGAACAGGCAGAACAGATCTCATTTGCAGCCCAGGTCCAGAAGGAGGTGATCAATGCCTAGACAGATGACGACTACAGAGAAATGCAAGTGGATAGGGTGACTGCTAATGTTGAGCTCGGCTTCACCTCAACAATCCTGCCCTTAGCAGATATTCATACCGAGTTTGAGCAAAGGAAGGGTAAAGCAAAAGAAAGGCTGGAAGCAACCTGGAGCATGCAGTGGGAAGACCAGGTGGGGGACCTCATGCCACCATAGCCAGCCGAGGAGTTTCTAAGGGAGCTTGCAATGTTCTCAGAGAAACACGTGGATTGGGCAGCAGCAAAACTTATTTTGGAGACAAGTGTCCAAGAGCAGCTAGCGGCTAAGAAGACAAAGAAGGTTGCTTGGTTGACCTCGCATGATATAGTTAATAAAGCTATATCAGACAGATGCAAAGTGAGAAGGAAGAAGGCTTTGGCTGGTTCAGAGCTGGAAACCTAGGTTGGGGAAAGTTCCACTGGTCGGATACAAAACCCCGCTGGCCGGGCACCTTTAGACCCCCCAACCTTACTTTCTTCTTCCTAAAATTCTTCTTCTTCTGTTACTGAAGCTGCTGCTCAACCTCCAAACGTGGATCTTAAGAACATTGACAAGGAACTTCCTGGCTCTGAGGCGGTAGTGGAACCGCAGGGGTCGATCCCCCATGAATCTTCTGCATCACCCCAGAAGGAAGCCGAAGCTAAATCTAGAGCTGGCCTAGACTGAGCAAAGAGGTGAGAATAGATAAAGGTAAGGGTAGAGAGGTTGACGCAGGAGAAGCGAAGGATACAGAGGCTGCCTCTAACCCTCGCAAGCATAAGAGGGCTACAAATGAGATTGAAAAGAGGAGGAAATACCAGGTAGATATCTCCGTTATTAACTTGGACATAGAGGAGGGGGTGGAAGAACTAAAGCGTGAGGCGCTTGGTGAAGAAGAGAAGGACGAAGCTTTGGTAGTGGAGCAAGCTGTTAGAGTGTTATTTCAGGGGATGGCATGGCCGGATAAGGAAACGGCATAGAGGATGTTATGGTAAATGATGAAGGTGATGAAGGCTGAAGTCGTAGAGGTGGCGGATGATTGATCACACATATAGGAATTATATATAACGTAATGTGTGTGATGGTAACGTGATCGTTATTTTTTGGCAAATTTCGATCTATTTTAAGTACTTAATGCAAATCTTATTCTACCTTATACAATCTGATTTCAAAGTGATCTACCTTGTAGTATTAAGAGGGTTAAGAAGTACTTTAAGTAAGAAGTACTAAGAAGAAGAAGAACTTAGTACTTGCTCGTTCTTCACATGAGATTGGTGAGACATTGATAGCCATCCTATATCTGTAATGTATTCTAATCTACTTAGTGTCTTTGTAATTATTACTGATTCAAACTAAATACTCTTTGTAATACTGTATTAAGATTGTACCGCTATTTTATTTAACCAACTTCGGGTCCAACCAAAGTACAGATTTAATGCGATCCGGGATTGCTGTGGCATTTACAGAAATTTGTGGTATAACATAACTTTATTTGCTAGGCCGATAAAGTTCAGCCACCCGGACAGTACTCTTGGTATTCATAGAGATGCGGAATCACCACCCGAGCGATAACATCCTGCTTTTTGGTAAAGTATTTATGCGAGAAACTCATGCTTTTGAGGCTTATTAGTATATATGCGAGAATCTCGTGCTTTTGAGGGCAAGAAACTCATGCTTATAGAGATATATATATATATATACGAGAATCTCGTGCATTTGAGGCTTATTAGTATATATGTAAGAATCTCGTACTTTTGAGGTGATTCCATGTAGATCTAGAGGCTGCCAATGCATAAGATTCTTGCCTATATATACTGTACTAAAACGGGGGATGTTATTGCTCGGGTAGTGATTCCGCTTCTCTATGAATACCAAGAGTACTGTCCGGGTGGCTGAACTTTATTGGCCTTATGAATAAAGTTAGGTCATACCACATACTTGCGAGAATACCACAGCAATTCTGGATTGCAATAACTCCGTAGTTTGGTGAGACCTGAAGTTGGTTAAATAAAATAGTGGTGTAATGTTGATATACGAAGTTGGTTAAATAAAATAGCAGTATAATGTTGATACACGAAGTTGGTCAAATATAATATCACTCTAATACTCGCTCTAATACTCGCTACAATACTTCGCTATAATAGTCGCTCTAATAATCACTCTAATACTTGCTCTAATACTCACTCTAATACTTGCTGTAATATGCCTTAGAAATTTTATAAGATATTGAATAAAGAGCAAAGGAAAAAAGCACCAGTAAGCAAAGTATAGATAACGGAAAACAATAGTGGCCAAGCCCGATTGCCAAGGCCAACAATATAGACTTTCCAAAAACTATGAGATAATAGATAATAAGAGAGGTAGCATGACAGAGCTTAGCTCCGCTCAGCCCACTATCATGCGCGGGTACTATACTACTCAATTCCTGGCCTAGTAATAGTCATATTGGGAAATCATAGTCGTAGTACTGCGATATGTGTGGAGATTAGCTTTGTGATATATATTATAGGAAGTTATGCCTTCACGGCCTATATATATATATCCAAGAAACTCATGCATTCGAGGCTTATATATATATACTTAAGCATGGAATTCATGCATTCGAGGCTTATATATGTATATGCATAGATTTCCTGCTTTCACGATCTCTAGATATGTATGGAATTCATACTTTCGTGGTAAGCCTCAAATGCATGAGTTTCTTGGATATATATAAATAGGTAATGAAGGTTTAACTTCCTACGATACATATCACAAAGTGTGAAGTCTATACATATTGCAGTACTACAACTATAATTTCCCAATATGACTATTACTAGGTTAAGCATTGAGTAGTACCACACCCGTGCGTGATAGGGGGCTATGTGGGACTGAGCACTGTCATGCCACTCCTCTTATTATCCATTATCTCATTATCTCCGGAAAGTCTATATTGTCAGCCTTGGCAATCGGGCTTGGCAACTATAGTTTTCCTGTATATATACCTTCCCCCCTTGCACCTTTTCCCTTTACTCTTTATCCAATATCTTGTATGATTTCCAAAGCATATTAGAGCAAGTATTAGAGTGAGTATTAGAGTGAATATTAAAGTGATTCATAGAGCGAGTATTAGAGTAAGTGTTGTAGCGAGTATTAGAGCGAGTATTAGAGCGAGTGTTGTAGCAAGTATTAGAGCAAGTATTAGAGCGAGTGTTGTAGTGAGTATTAGAGCAAGTATTAGAGCGAGTGTTGTAGCAAGTATTAGTACACTGTATATACTATTATAATTAGTGAATAAAATGAATATTTTCGCTGTACATATTCTCGATCTGAAGTCTGCTCCGAAATCTACTACGAAATCTACTCTAGTGCCAAGATTCCAGTGCTGTTAGCATGTGCATAGCCTGTTCTAGCATTGTTATAAGCTGCATTTTAGCACTACTATATCACAACGGTATTCTTGACAATATAATAGCGACTATTTTTAGTCTTCAAGTTTATAATACTTACTAAAGCAATGGTATTCTGGACAATACGGTGGCAAACATTTTAGTCTCTACAATACTTACTAAAGCAATAGTATTTCAGACAATGCGTACTATGTGCTATGCGACGCCACTAAAATAAAGTTGTGTTATGTATACGGAAATAAATAGGAGTTACCGACTAACATTAAAGTATCCACAATAACATAGAAATGCAACAGCGCTACTCATGCAATAATATCCCCCTTTTTGGTACAGTATATATTAGTCTTGCCCGCGAATACATGCATTTCTCTACATGTCTTCAAAAGCACGAGTTTCTCGTATATATATATATATATATATTTCTCCAAAAGGATGAGTTTCTTGCATATATATATATATATCTCCAAAGTATGAGTTTCTCATCCTCAAAAGCACGAGATTCTCGCATATATACTAATGAGCCTCAAAAGCACGAGTTTGTTATATATATATTTATCAGCCTCCAAAAGCATGAGATTCTCGCATATATACTAATAAGCATCAAAAGCACGAGTTTCTCGCATATATATATATCTCCAAAGCATGAGTTTCTTACATATATATATATAAGTCTTTAAAGCACGAGTTTCTTACATATATATGGTACCAAAAAGGGGGATGTTATCACTTAGGTGGTGATTCCACTTCTCTATGAATACCAAGAGTACTGTCCGGGTGGCTGAACTTTATCGGCCTTATGAATAAAGTTAGGTCATACTACATACTTCCGAGAATACCATAGCAATCCTGGATCGCAATAACTCCATAGTTTGGTGAGACCTGAAGTTGGTTAAATAAAATAGTGGTGTAATATTGATACATGAAGTTGGTTAAATAAAATAGCAGTATAATGTTAATATACAAAGTGTAATGGAGAACGTTATTTCATTGCTTATATAATTGATTATATACTTTTGTATTTCCTATATTACTACTATGTTATGTAACTAAGCCTCTCAGTTGAAGGACTAGCCTTCTACCACCTCCTATTGCTTTATAAGCATCCATAGCATGCGGAATTTGCCATGGGAAGTTCTATGGTACTTGCCATATGAAGACACCCTCATTATGGCCGCGTGACCTCTGTTTAAAGGCGTGTGACTCATTACTATAGCCACATGACCATCATTAAGGTGTGTGACTCATTACTATGGCCACATGACCCCTTTTGTACAGCGCACCACCTTCTGGTGTGCCACCCTTTATTGTATTTATTTCCTTAGTCATCAGATCTCGGAGGAGTATAAATAGGCCGCTGGATTCCCTCTGGAATCCACAGAAAGACAAGAAGCAACCAAGCAAGCACACTGAGCAAGCAAGCCTATATTCCGATCAGATCAAGATCATATAGCTTAGATAGCACAAATCATATAAGATAGATTACACCAGTTAATTACTGTTCCCTTTGGGAATGTCCCACATAGTAATCTCCCTACCCTTCTGAGGTCTTACCTCAGCAGAACCGAAATACACAAATGTCCGTGCCAACGAATATAGATTGTATAAATGGTACCAAATAAATACTGTCTAGTACCATTCATTACATTTTTTTTAACTTACTTACCTAATCTTTACTCTTAAATCCAAGGCCTGATCAACCTTTGGATACTTTTATTACACTCACGCAAGTGTATATAATTCGACACCCAAGTGCACATATAAAAATCGATATCGTTATTCAACTAGCTAGCCAATAAAATATCCAACAAACGAGATATCAAACTCTCAACTGCAGTACATCAACAAAAGACTTAGAAGCAAGCTAAGCAGAGCTCTAACGGGCAGTAGTATCCCACATTAAACAATCCCACCCTCGTTCACAACACTTTTCCCAATAAGATCGACAACTCATTTTGCACTCCTGGCAACCGCCATTATATCTGTACCTGTAAATCCAGTACACCATTGAAAAACCGGCCCCCCAGGTCCCAGGAATAATTGGTTTAAATAACCAAGTGTCACAATCCCAAGGCTCAAATCTCACTGCCTCCACTGCAGCCATTTCCTCCAGAAAAGAATTACCTCCATCAGAACCTTCCTTAGGCCCAGACATCTCTACCAATACTTCTGCGCCCCCAACGTCTACCTCAACACACCAATCAGAAAACGTGACACTCTTGCCAGAAGAACTAGCACTAGATTCTAGACCAGTAGACGAAGAAAAACCAGGACCATAAGAAATATCAGGATCCTGACATCCAGCCTCACCAGCCTCGTGAGCCACTAAGCCAACAGAACTGTCAGTCGAATGGAGATCATAAGGATCATTAGCCACCACACCATCAGCACAGTAAGGTGCCAAAGAAGAAAAGTAACTCGATGATAGTATCGCATAACCAGCTGCATTTGGTTATGGACAGATGACGAAATCAGACATAATGGCCTCTGAACTTAGTAAGAAGACTAAGAGGTCGAGACGGTTAACTATGTTACTAGAAGATATTAAGAAATTAGTAGAAGAAACTCCCAGAAAGACCAGATTTATAGTTCCTAACACAGAAGGGGAAATAAATCTGCCTATGGATATAGAATTAGGAGAACCAGGTGGAGCAGGAACCAAACTATATTTTAGTATGGCTCTACCTCTCGCACCAGAAGAATTTTGAGACAGACATCTTCCCACAATTGAGGAGATTTTGAAATATACTCGCTCAATGGGACATGCCTAACAGTATCATCCTGATGATACTCGACTCTTAATGGAAGCCATAGCAAAACACTACTTATGGCTAACACCTTACCTATTCAAAGAAGAAGACTTAGAAATGAACGCATTTTTAAGCAAGGAATTAAAGAAACCTGTTGTTCTACTTTTAAGGAAACCGAATTGGGTAATAAATAACTAGGAAGAAATAATGGAATTTATGATGAGTGGCACTCATCTAGAAGAATCAGCACATACTGTGGAGGATTTTTTCAATCCTAGCAGAGAACTTCCAGGAGCGTTCCTGAGAACACCAAAAGATCAATCGAAAGGCAAAGGTCGAGCACCTGAGACACCAGAAAGGAGGACTGGGTCAGCCAAAGAACCAAGCGACAAAAACCAACCACCAGAAGATATACAACTACTGGAAGACGATGACGATCTAGAAACAGGACCAGATCCACAAAAGCAGAAATCTCAAGGAGGAGGACGAGATCCCGATGATAGTAGAGATGATAGCTCAGACTCTGATAATGCATCGTCAGTTGCAAGTCAACCTTTAGTTAGAAAGCCCCAACGAGGAAAATCGGTTGAACAGCAACAATAGGAATCAACTACAGGAATAGTTACAGCAGGTAACCATAAAACAATGGATGTTTTAAGAGGAATAAAGATTGATCTACCAGAAAAGGTGAAAAGAGAAGACAAAAAAGGCAAGACTCACAATATTTTGACTCTTGGGCCACGGCAATGCAACGTTGGTTGGTTTTGAAAAGGATAGATTTAGAAGGCACTTTAGCTTTGGAAATTGTTGGATTCAGAATGGAAGGAAGCGCACTTACTACTTATAATCAATTTATAAGAGAAAAAGGGAAGGATGCGAAATTCTTCAGCTTCATGCTAGTGCTAAGAGATTTTCTGATACCCTCTACTAGCAAAGATATTTTATGGAAATGATGGGAGACAGCCACACCATACAAGGACGGACGTCAAATGGGAATTAAACAGTTTGCCAATTGGCTTACTGAAATGCAAATCAAATTGATTGACAAGGATGGCAAACATTCAATATTGCAGAAAGTAAAAAGAAGAAAGTTTCTTAATTACGTGCCGCCATACATGTCAGCTACATTAATTCCTTTAATTAAAGAAGAATGGTCATATGATCAGCTCGTGCATCAAGCAGAATCATATAAAGCTTCTAAGAAGGATATTGCCCCACCACCCACAACAAATACATCCCGACGACAATACCCTTGGAATGAAAATTGAAGTCATGGTCCATGCAGGGACCAGAATCAACGACAAAAAACAGGATTTAATCCTAGCAGCAATCCCAACACTAAACTCAACACAGAAAATCGGAAGGACTCAGATTGGAACACCATCACAAAAAAATTGGATCAGAAGACGAAGATGCAATTAATTAGAGACAAGAAATGTCTATAGTGTTGGAACCCTGGACACTCCTACAAGGACTATAGGAAACGAAAAAATAAGGTACCCATGCATACAGCCGCACAAGATTTAGCTATATCGATAGCCACCAAGGATAAAAACAACAAGGATAAAATCAAGTAATGACCCTTGTCAAGACAGATACTAGATTTTAGCAAGGTATTCGTTAAGCTAACGAACACCCCGTACTAGTTTAATTGATCTCTAAACAAAGGAGGAGACTTAATTAATTCTCAATTTGTATACCTATACAAAATACTGACTAGAAGTATCGAGAAGAAATCATTAAGTACTGCAATTAAAGGCTCAAAAGGAACAATAGACAAAGCTTGTACTATCAAACTTGATTGGATAGGTTATGTAGAAGAACGAACATTCTATATAGCTCATTTGACTGGATGGGACATGATACTAGGAGAACCTGCTCTCAGCAAAGTGCGAGCAATAATTCCTGCCCATCAGGAACCAGTTACTATCCAACTAGAAAACATTCCACGATTCCAGCTAAGTGTATGGAAGGGATCTAGAACCATGGCGAATGGTATAAGATCAGCGTATACATAGGTCAGCTGTGAATCAGTCACAGATTATAGTGAACTAGATAATTGGGAAAATATTAGTGACACAGAAGATACTGATTCAGAAAGAGAACTCGTGACAGCTGTTTCTACGGTACAGAAACAATTCAACCCTGTAACGGAGTTTCCCTTATTATTTCCCAAGACAATTCCACGGGAATTACCCCCACTAAGAAAAATTAATCACTCTATCAAACCAAAAGCAGGAGCTACTTGGATACCAAAATGGCGACCCTTAGGACATCGATTTAGACAACAAATCTATGACAAATTAGTCGAAGAAGAAGCATCAGGTCGTATATATAGAGTAGAAAATGACACAAATGCTGTAGTCATGTTACAATCCCTAAATGAGATAAACCAGAAGAAGCCAGACATGTCAATGACTGTCAAGACCGCAATTTAGCCGTCGAACCGGACCACACCCCATTGCCAGATATCAATGAAGCAATTGAACTAGTAGCGGAGAATCCCATTTGGACTAAGCTCGACTTAGCCGACGGATTTTTTAATATTAGAAATAATAAAGAATCTGAGCAATACTCTACCTTTTTATGTCACATGGGATATTTCAGAAGTAGAGTTATGCAACAAGGGGATGTAACGTACCTGCTACCATGGTTCGCGTTATGCATGAAATTTTTAAGGACATGGTCTATAAAAATTTAATCATCTATATTGATGATATTATTATATTCTCCAAAACGTATGAAGAACATGTAGAATTATTGAAGAAAGTACTTCAATGTCTACAGGACGAGAAATTCTATCTCAAAGAAAGCAAATGCCAGTTCTTTACTCCAAGATTGGAAATCTTAGATACGTTTTGACATCAGATAGATTACATGTAGACCCGAAGAAGAGGACTACTATATTAACATTTCCAACTCCTACAAAAAAAAGGATCTTAGAGGATTCCTTGGAATCGTTAATTATCTCAGCAGTTTATCCTGACTTGGCATCGTATATAAGCACCCTGTCAGAACTGCAAGGAGAAACAAAGAAATGGAATGGACAGATACTCATAACACAGGTTTGAAAAACTCAAGGAACTCGTAAATTCCCCCATGTTTTAAAACCCTGGAATAATGAATCTACTGAACCCAAATATTTAGTCTGTGATGCTAGTGATGTAGGACTAGGATCTTGGATAGGTCAAGGACCGTTGACGCACATCAGACCATCATGCTTCCACTCTAGAAAATTTAATCCAGCACAACTCAATTATCCTACCTTTCAAAAGGAATTATTAGCGATTATTGACTCATTAAAATTTTTTGAAGCACAATTAAGAGGTCACAAGTTCACTATCCTTACAGACCACAAACCATTAGTAACCTTCATACTCAAACGCCTGCAAGCCAGAAATTAAGGCGATGGCAAGATTACCTAATGGAATTTGATACAGACATACAGCATACCGCAGGAAAGGAAAATTTGATAGCAGACGCTCTATCAAGAAAGCATAAATACTTGGACACTCCCACCACCGAGGACGATTATATCTCCAACAGCATCGATCCTCCTAACCATACCTACAACCGCAACATCTCTACCAATGCTTTAAGAACTTTCCACTTACCAGAAACCTCTACTCAGAACAATATGGTTTCTCGCGGAGCTATCAATTTCAAGCATGTCGACTGTGACTTCAACAAATGTCGTGGAAGAGCCGAAGAACTTGGACACCATATCTTCTGTCCATACTTCGAGGGCATCCAGACGAAGAAAGGAATATGACATGATGAAGGAAGAAGAGTCCTCAGACGATGAGACTCTATCACCATACCAGAAGAAGTTTTCAGCGGGTATGATCGTGTACCCAATATAAACAAGAACAAACCTTAACAGTTCTTGGACTAAGATATAGGCCTCCATCTTCTGAAAACCACAACAAAATACCCTCGCTCCGAAGAAGCGAAAGAAATTGCTATCGACCTGGCTCATAGCAATTGGCAACAACACAAAAGGATGCACTGGTCCTTTTGCCATGATTTTTACTGTCCAGTTCATGGCAGCTCCCACACCATGAACAACCGCATGTTCACCGTCGAAACATGTGCAATCTGCAACCACCACGGACATGGCAGTTTGAACTGTGACCTGACAGCCTCAGTTCTTAAGAAGGAGAAGGAATTCCTTACGACTCGTATTGCGCATATCTTATCCGCAAATGAGCCTCAAAAGGAACTAGCACCAGTACAACAAACGCCAGCTTATCCACCTCCACCAGCTCTCAGCCGTGAAGAAGCTATCCAGGAAATCGGAGAATGGGCAAAAAGATAGATTACCAACAAGCCGACAGACCCACTCTCCAACCCAGCATTCAGTTCAGTAACCCTACCGAACAGATGACCAACCGACAAATGGAACAGGAGATCATGGATACTCCTGTTGCCCCACAACAACCATGGAATGCACCTCAACAACCAGCTGCAACGCTAGCAGCAGTAACGCAATTCCAATCAACACCGCGCCGTCACTACTCGTTCTAAAAAGAGAGTAGCCATTGACGAAGATTTACCCTCTTTCATTCAAGATACCAAGACCTCCAGACAGCGTTGTGATTTCTGTAAGTTCTCAGGACATAATGCTTCTACATGCAAGGAGAAGAAACCCACCATCAATGACTTCAATATAAGGATCGAACCGACCCTCAACAAGCTCATTGAAGAGAAACACATCAGCGACGGATGGGAAGACGACAAGGACTACTTCATCACACAGTGGCTTGACCAAGGTACAGGTATGAAAGCCGCATATCAATCATGCATGAGAGTATGTCCTATCTGGAAGAACTACTATGATACCTTTGTGAACCGTAAGGATCATAGAAGAAGAGACGGATTTTTGTATGTCAAGAACCGACAAGGACAATGGAGATTAGTCTTGCCCTCTACCTTTAACATCGAAGGTAAGAACTATCTCGAATTGTTATTAAAGATGCACATGAAGCAACCGCTCATGGTGGCATTGAAAAAACGATGAAATATCTTACTGACCGATATGATTGCCAGTCCTTTGCAGAACCAACTAAGGACTATATCAAGAGTTGTGATACTTGTCAACAGACAAAGTATTCCAACAAGGCACCACTTGGACTCGTAACCCCATTACATGTACCAAGCAGGCCATGGACTGACATATCGATGGATTTTCTTAAGTTAGCACCTGTGTTTACTAAGTGTTCAATTTTGTACCCGAATATTCCTGTTGAAGAAGATCATGTAGTTTGTATTTCACGACTTTGGACGATTGTCGATAGACAATCAGGATTCAAGTTTCTTATTCCTGTCTCAGATAATTTCACAGCAGAACAATGTACTGCTACCTTTGATACTCATGTAGTCCTGACTATGGGATACCCTTTTGTATTGTTTTTGACCGCGACACTCTTTTTATGTCAACGCACTTTCAAGATTGGGCTAGGAATAAAGGAATCAAGTTGGAACCGTCCACCGCATATCATCCATGTGCAGACGGACAATCGGAAATTGTGAACAAAGAAATTCTACAAGTAGCAAGAGCCTGTAAAATCGAAGGATTTGATTGGCTACAGAAACTACCAGAGATACAGTTGAAACTTAACTCTAGGTATAATGCTGCTAGACAGAATAGTCCCTTTTCCACACTATTTGGATTTAATGCACATCTTGGCGTATCGATACTTCCATACCCATTAATGCATATGTACCAGCAAACGAACATCATGAGGTAACGTCTAAAAACCTATATGACGCCAAGAAGACTCAAGCATCTCAAGCAACAAACGACTACCCAATACAGCAAATTTTCAGTCGGACAACAAGTCATGCTTTCCTCAGAAAATATCAACCTATCGAACGTCTCACCCAAACTCAAACCAAAATGGCTAGGCCCATTTCCCATTATTTCTAGTAATCGGAAAGTAATAACTATAGCCTAGACCTATCCAGTCAACCTGACCTCCACCTCATATATAATACTTTTCATATCTGCAAACTCAAACCTTACTATAAAAACGATCCTACCCAGTTCCCTCACAGACAATTCAGGAACCGGACCAATTCAAGATGATCGATATGAAGTTGAAAAGGTATTAGAATTCAGAACAGCTCCCGAACTGGAGAAAGACAATATAAGGTCAGATGGCTAGGATACTCTCCTAAACATGATTCCTGGGTAAACGCCAAGGATATCACTACCGAAATTCTTCAAGACTTCTGGACGACCGGAAGTATGGAAGATACATTCAAGAGACGTCGAAGAACTAAAGGAAAACAAGGACCACGAACCAGAGATGAGACCGAGCTCTCATCCAACAAGAACGAGATAGAATCATGAGTCAAGGAAACACTAAGGATATTCATGTTAATGCTAATGTATTAACAATGCATCAAATCTTAGGACGTATGGAAACCAATATGGCAGAGCGAAAGAAGTAAGGATAGGAAATCCTTCTATGTGGGGAAGTGTAATGGAGAACGTTATTTCATTGCTTATATAATTGATTATATACTTTTGTATTTCCTATATTACTACTATGTTATGTAACTAAGCCTCTCGGTTGAAGGACTAGCCTTCTACCACCTCCTATTGCTTTATAAGCGTCCATAGCATACGGAATTTGCCATGGGAAGTTCTATGGCACTTGCCATATGAAGACACCCTCATTATGGCTGCGTGACCTCTGTTTAAAGGCGTGTGACTCATTACTATGGCCACATGACCATCGTTAAAGCGTGTGACTCATTACCATGGCCACATGACCCCTTTTGTACAGCGCACTACCTTCTGGTGTGCCACCCTTTATTGTATTTATTTCCTTAGTCATCAGATCTCGGAGGAGTATAAATAGGCCGCTGGATTCCCTATGGAATCCACAGAAAGACAAGAAGGAACCAAGCAAGCACACTGAGCAAGCAAGCCTATATTCCGATCAGATCAAGATCATATAGCTTAGATAGCACAAATCATATAAGATAGATTACACCAGTTAATTACTGTTCCCTTTGGGAACGTCCCACATAGTAATCTCCCTACCCTTCTAAGGTCTTACCTCAGCAGAACCGAAATACCCAAACGTCCGTGCCTACGGATATAGATTGTATAAACGGTACTGAATGAATACTGTCTAGTACCATTCATTACAAGAAGTTGGTCAAATATAATATTAATCTAATACTTACTCTAATACTCACTACAACACTTCGCTCTAATACTCGCTCTAATAATCACTCTAATACTTGCTCTAATACTCACTCTAATACTTGCTGTAATATGCCTTAGAAATTTTATAAGACATTGGATAATGAGAAAAGGAAAAAAGCATGAGTAAGCGAAGTATAGATACTGGAAAACAATAGTGGCCAAGCCTGATTGCCAAGGCCGACAATATAGACTTTCTAAAGACTATGAGATAATAGATAATAAGAAGGGTTGCATGACAGTGCTCAGCCCTGCTCAGTCCACTGTCGCGCGCGGGTACTGTACTACTCAATGCCTAACCTGGTAATAGTCATATTAGGAAATCGTAGTTATAGTACTGCAATATGTGTGGAGTTCAGCTTTATAATATATATCATAGGAAGTTATACCCATCAGGATAGCTATTTCTGAGCCGCAACACCCCCTGTAGGCACCCTGATGGACCACCTTGTACCTCTCCTGCCCTTTGCGTTAGGTCGCCCCGACGCCACTTCTGGTACATCAGGATATATATTTCTATGCCGCAACGCCCGCTCCTGGCACCCTGATGGACTATCTTCTACCTGACCCGCCTTGTGTATCAGGTTGCTCCGACGCCACAACACCATCACCAGGTGCCCTGACGATTGCCCTCTTCTAGCTGCGCACCCTAGAAACACTAGCCCTTGTGTCGCTCGGGTGCAATGTCTTCCAATGTACCACCCTTGTGCCTTGTGTTCCAAGGTGCCACTATGGTGCATGTGTACATCCATGCCCTGGCACAACTATCTGATAGGTGGACCACTGTACGCACTCGAAGTATGGAGGTAATAGCGGCTATACATTACAAGAACTATGTACATTTGAATTTCTATATACATAGCTAAGCTATAGATGCACTTCGAATGAACCATTCATTCATGCATCCCACTTGAACTCATCCTGCCCATATGCCTCCAAAAATCCTAGCGGTTCCCTAATCTGAGCCATCTGCAAAGTTGTTATCGCCATGCTTTGATCTAATAATATCCATATAGCTATTAACAACAGAACGCTGATTTCGCGAGACTGCACATACCTAGAGCTACCCAATTGGTGGCTACTGTAGTCATCCACTGCCATGAGCAATGCCTATTACTAGAGCAATTAGCTATGCGTTCCCATAAAGTCCGTAGATTTACTGGCGAGTTCACGTGCCTAGGTATGTCTGCCTATATAGATGGGGAATATCTCGGGAGTATACTTGTGGAGTCCTAAGAGCAATTAGCTATGCCTTTATATACAGTCTGCTGGTTTTCTGGCGAGTTCACGTACCTAGCTATACCTGTGTCTGCGCATATAGATTGGGGATATATCGGAACTGCACTGGTGGAGTCCTAAGAGCAATTAGCTATACATTCATATAGAGTCTCCTGGTTTTCTGGCGAGTTCACGTACCTAGCTAGCTATGTCTCCGTATATAGATGGGGGATATCTCGAGAGTGCACTGGAGGAGTCGTAACCTCAGCTTGACCTGCCGCCGACTGGCTGGTTAAGTTACCTGTGCAAAGAGGGGGCGCACGTGCTCTCGTATTATGTTCGTTCACGCATGCCTGGAAATATGTGTCGGTTGATGCGGCCAACAAATATGTGTGATTAGTGGGAAGCACACTAGTGTGACAGATCAGCATATGCATGTTTCAGGCCACATATGCCCGCCAGCTGTGAGATTACCGAAGTGGGTAATAGGTATGGAAGAGGAGCCCTCATGGCAGGCTTGTAAATATGGACTTGTTTATACGAGAAACTCATACTTTTCTAGGCTTCTAGATATATATATGAGAAACTCGTGCTTTTGTGACTTATAAATATATATATGCGAGAAACTCGTGCTTTTGTGACTAATATATATATATATGCGAGAAACTCGTACTTTTGTGACTTATATATATATATGTGAGAAATGCGTGCTCTTGAGGCTTATTAGTATATATGCGGGAAACTTGTGCTTTGGAGAAATATATATATATATACGAAAAACTCGTTTTTTGAGACTTATATATTTACTTATACTTTTTGAGGCTTCCAGATGAAACTAACGATGAGTTTCTCACATATATATATATATAAGTCTCAAAGTATGAGTTTCTCACATATATATCTAGAAGCCTCGAAAAGCATGAGTATATAAATATCTCCAAAGCACGAGTTTCCTGCATATATACTAATAAGCCTCAAAAGCATGAGTTTCTCGCATATATATATATATATCTCCAAAGCACGAGTTTCCCGTATATATACTAATAAGCCTCAAAAGTATGAGTTTCTCGTATATATATCTAGAAGCCTCGAAAAGCATGAGTTTCTCGTATATATATATATATATTACTCCAAAGCATGAGTTTCCTGCATATATATATATAAGTCTCGAAAAGCATGAGTTTCTCGCATATTTATATATAATCCTCGAAAAGCATGAGTTTCTCATATATATATATATATATCTCCAAAACACAAGTTTCCCACATATATACTAATAAGCCTCAAGAGTATGATTTTCTCGCTTATATATATATAAGTCACAAAAGCACGAGTTTCTCGTATATATATATATATAAGTCACAAAACTACAAGTTTCCCGCATATATACTAATAAGCCTCAAGAGCACGAGTTTCTCGCATATATATATATAAGTCACAAAAGCACGAGTTTCTCACATATATATATATAAGTCACAAAAGCACGAGTTTCTCGTATATATATATATATAAGTCACAAAAGCACGAGTTTCTCGTATATATATCTAGAAGCCTCAAAAAGCATGAGTTTCTCATATAAAGAAGTCCATATTTATAAGCCTGCCATGAGGGCTCCTCTTCCATACCTATTACCCACTTCGGTAATCTCATAGCTAGCGGGTATATGTGGCCTGAAACATGCATGTGCAGATCTATCATACCAGTGTGCCTCCCACTAATCACACATATTTGTCGGCCGCATTAACCAATACATATTTCCAGGTATGCGTGAATGAACATAACACGAGAGCACGTGCGCCCCCTCTTTGCACAGGTAAATTAACCAGCCAGTCGGCGGCAGGTCAAGCTGAGGTTAGGACTCCCCCAGTACACTCTCGAGATATCCCCCATCTATATGCAGAGACATAGCTAGCTAGGTACGTGAACTCGCTAGAAAACCAGTGAACTCTATATGAATGTATAGCTAATTGCTCTTAGGACTCCGCCAGTGCAGTTCCAATATATCTCCAATCTCTATGCATAGACACAGGCATAGCTAGGTACGTGAACTAGCCAGAAAACCAGCGGACTCTAGCTAATTGCTCTTAGAACTCCGCTAGTGTAGTTCCGATATATCCCCAATCTATATGCGCAGACACAGGCATAGCTAGGTATGTGAACTGGCCAGAAAACCAGTGGACTCTATCTCAATATATAGCTAATTGCTTTTAGGACTCCGCCAGTGCAGTTCCTATATATCCCCAATCTATATGCGTAGACACAGGTATAGCCAGGTACGTGAACTCGCTAGAAAACCAGCGGACTATATGTAAAGGCATAGCTAATTGCTTTTAGGACTTCGCAAGTGCACTCCCAAGATATTCCCCATCTATATGCGCAGACATACTTAGGTACCTGAACTCGCCAACAAATCTATGGACTTTATGGGAACGCATAGCTAATTGCTCTAGTAATAGGCGTTACTCCTGGCAGTGGATGACTATATCAGCCAGCAATTGGGTAGCTCTAGGTATGTGCAGTCTCGCAATATCAGCGTTCTGTTGTTAATAGCTATATGGATATTATTAGATCAAAGCGCGGTGATAACGCCTTTGTAGATGGCTTAGATCAGGGAACTGCTAGGATTTTTGGAGGCATATGCACAGGATTAGTTCATGTGGGATGCATAAGAGAATGGTTCGTTAGAAGTGCATCTATAGCTCAGCTATGTATATAGAAATTCAAATGTACATAGTTCTTGCAATATATACCTGCTATCACCTCTATGCTCTGAGCGCACACAGTAGTTTGCCTATCAAGTAGTTGTGCCAGGGCGTCGATGTTAAAGATATGCATCAAAGCGGCACCTCAGAAAACATGGCACCAGGGTAGTACCTCCCAAGACATAGCGTCAGAGCTCATTCCTGATGATTGTGCAGGAACGTCAGCGTCAGGAGGTGGACCATGTGGTGCCAGTGTCAACAGGTAGCCTATGAAGAGCCAGCGTCGGGGAGACAAAGAAACAGCGGAGCGCGCCGGTAACTGGCAGTTTGTCATTAGTGGCACCAAAGGCATCAGATACCATAAAGGCAAACTATATTCCTTTGTGATGCCTTCACGGCCTATATATATATATATAAGAAACTAATGTATTCGAGGGTTATATATATATACTTAAGCATGGAATTTATATATTCGAGTCTTATATATATATGTGCATAGATTTCCTACTTTCACAATCTCTAGATATGCATGGAATTCATACTTTTGAGGTAAGCCTCGAATGCATGAGTTTCTTGGATATATATAAATAGGCTGTGAAGGCATAACTTCCTATGATATATATCACAAAGCGTGAACTCTATACATATCACAGTACTACGAGTACGATTTCCCAATATGACTATTACTAGGTTATGCATTGACTAGTACCGTACCTGCGCGCAATAGTGGGCTGCGTGGGGCTGAGCACTGTCATGTCACCCCTCTTATTATCCATTATCTCATTGTCTCCGGAAAGTCTATATTGTCGGCGTTGGTAATCGGGCTTGGCAACTATAGTTTTCCTGTATATATACCTTCCCCCCTCGCACCTTTTCCCTTAGCTCTTTATCCAATGTCTTGTATAATTTCCAAAGCATATTAGAGCAAGTATTAGAGTGAGTATTAGAGTGAATATTAGAGTGATTCTTAGAGCAAGTATTAGAGCAAGTGTTGTAGTGAGTATTAGAATGAGTATTAGAGTGAGTGTCGTAGTGAGTATTAGAGTGAGTATTAGAGCGAGTATTGTAGTGAGTATTAAAGCAAGTATTAGAGTGAGTGTTATAGCAAGTATTAGTATGCTATGTATACTATTATAATTAGTAAATAAAATCAATATTTCCACTATACATATTCTTGATCTGAAGTCTACTCTGAAATCTGCTCCGAAATCTGCCCTAGTGCCAAGATTCCAGAGCTGTTAGCGTGTGCATAGCCTGTTCTAGCATTGTTATAAGCTGTATTTTAGTACTACTATATCGCAATGGTATTCTTGACAATATAATAGCGACCATTTTTAGTCTTCAAGTTTACAATACTTACAAAGCAATGGTATTCTGGACAACACGGTAGTGAACATTTTAGTCTCTATAATACTTACTAAACCAACAGTATTCTAGATAATGCGTACTATGTGCTATGCGATGCTACTAAAATAAAGTTGTGTTATGTATATGGAAATAAATAGGAGTTACCGACTAATATTAAAGTATCCATAATAACATAGAAACGCGACAGCGCTGCTCATGCGATAACATCCCCCTTTTTGGTATAGTATATATTAGTCTTGCTCGCGAATGCATGCATTTCTCTATATGTCTCCAAAAGTATGAGTTTCTTATATATATATATATATATATATTTCTCCAAAAGGATGAGTTTCTCGCATATATATATATATATCTCTAAAGCACGAGTTTCTCGCCCTCAAAAGCACGAGATTCTCGCATATATACTAATAAGCTTCAAAAGCATGAGTTTGTCACATATATATATATCAGCCTCTAAAAGCATGAGATTCTCACATATATACTAATAAGCCTCAAAAGCATGAGTTTCTCACACATATATATATATATCTCCAAAGCACGAGTTTCTCACATATATATATATAAGTCTCCAAAGTACGAGTTTCTCACATATACACTGTACCAAAAAGGGGGATGTTATCACTCAGGTGGTGATTCCACTTCTCTATAAATACCAAGAGCACTGTCCGGGTAGCTGAACTTTATCGGCCTTATGAATAAAGTTAAGTCATACTATATACTTCCAAGAATACCATAGCAATCCTGGATCGTAATAACTCCGTAGTTTGGTGAGACCCGAAGTTGGTTAAATAAAATAGTGGTGTAATATTGATACATGAAGTTGGTTAAATAAAATAGCAGTATAATATTGATACACGAAGTTGGTCAAATATGATATCACTCTAATACTTACTCTAATACTCGCTACAACACTTCACTCTAATACTCGCTCTAATAATCACTCTAATACTCGCTCTAATACTCACTCTAATACTTGCTGTAATATGCCTTAGAAATTTTATAAGACATTGGATAAAGAGCAAAGGAAAAAAACACGAGTAAGCGAAGTATAGATCCTGGAAAACAATAGTGGCCAAGCCTGATTGCCAAGGCCGACAATATAGACTTTCTAAAGACTATGAGATAATAGATAATAATAGGGGTGGCATGATAGTGCTCAGCCCCGCTCAGCCCACTGTCGCGCATGGGTACTGTACTACTCAATGCCTAACCTGGTAATAGTCATATTGGGAAATCGTAGTCATAGTACTGCGATATGTGTGGAGTTCAGCTTTGTGATATATATCATAGGAAGTTATGCCCATCAGGATAGATATTTCTGTGCCGCAACGCCCCCTGCAGGCACCCTGATGGACTACCTTATACCTCTCCTGCCCTCTGCATTATGTTGTCCTGACGCCACTTCTGGCACATCAGGATATATATTTCTGTGCCGCAATGCCCGCTCCCGGCACCCTGATAGACTATCTTCTACCTGACCAGCCTTGTATGTCAGGTCACCCCAATGCCACAAAACCATCACCATGCACCCTGACGATTGCCTTCTTCTAGCTGCACACCCTAGGAACCCTACCCCTTGTGTCGCTCGGGCGCCATGTCTTCTAAGATACCAACCTGGCTCTTGGTATTTCGAGGTGCCACCGTGGTGCGTGTGTAGATCCATGCCCTGGCACAACTACCTGATAGGTGAACCACTGTGTGAATTCGGAGCATGGAGGTAATAGCAGCTATACATTGCAAGAACTATGTATATTTGAATTTCTATATACATAGCTAAGCTATAGATGCACTTCGAACAAACCATTCTCTCATGCATCTCACTTGAACTCATCCTGCGCATATGTCTCCAAAAATCCTAGCAGTTCCCTGATCTGAGCTGTCTGCAAAGTTGTTATTGCCATGCTTGGATCTAATAATATCCATAAAGCTATAAACAACAGAACGCTGATATCGTGAGACTGCACATACCTAGAGCTACCGAATTGCTGGCTGATGTAGTCATCCACTGCCATGAGCAATGCCTATTACTAGAGCAATTAGCTATGTGTTCCCATAAAGTCCATGAATTTGCTGGCGAGTTCATGTACCTAGGTATATCTGCGCATATAGATGGGGAATATCTCGGGAGTGCACTTCTGGAGTCCCAAGAGCAATTAGCTATGCCTTCACATACAGTCTGCTAGTTTTCTGGCGAGTTCACGTACCTGGCTATACCTATGTCTGAGCATATAGATTGGGGATATATTGGAACTGCACTGGCAGAGTCCTAAGAGCAATTAGCTATACATTCACATAGAGTCCACTGGTTTTCTGGCCAGTTCACATACCTAGCTATGCCTGTGTCAGTGCATATAGATTAGGGATATATCGGAACTGCACTAGTAGTGTCCTAAGAGCAATTAGCTAGAGTCCGCTGGTTTTCTGGCCAGTTCACGTACCTAGCTATGCTTGTGTCTGCGCATAGAGATTGGTGATATATCAGAACTGCACTGGCAGAGTCCTAAGAGCAATTAGCTATACATTCACATAGAGTCCACTGGTTTTCTAGCCAGTTCACATACTTAGCTAGCTATGTCTCCACATATAGATAGGGGATATCTCGAGAGTGCACTGGGGGAGTCCTAACCTCAGTTTGACCTGCCGCCGACTAGCTGGTTGAGTTACCTGTGCAAAGAGGGGGCGCACATGCTCTCGTGTTATGTTCGTTTACGTATACCTGGAAATATGTGTCGGTTGACGTGGCTGACAAATATGTGTAATTGGCGGGAAGTACACTGGTGTGACAGATCAGCACAAGAATGTTTCAAACCACATATGCCCGCCAGCCGTGAGATTACCGAAGTAGGTAATAGGTATGGAAGAGGAGCCTTCACAGGAGGCTTGTAAATATGGACTTGTTTATGCGAGAAACTCATGCTTTTGAGGATTATTAGTATATATGCAGGAAACTTGTGCTTTGGAGATATATATATATATATACAAGAAACTCATGCTTTGAGACTTATATATATACTAATGCTTTTTGAGGCTTCCAGATGAAACTAACGATGAGTTTCTCGCATATATATATATATAAGTCTCAAAGCATGAGTTTCTCGCATATATATCTAAAAGCCTCGAAAAGCATGAGTATATATATATCTCCAAAGCAGGAGTTTCCCGCATATATACTAATAAGCCTCAAAAGCACGAGTTTCTCGCATATATATATATATATCTCCAAAGCACGAGTTTCCCACATATATACTAATAAGCCTTAAAAGCATGAGTTTCTCACATATATATCCAGAAGCCTCGAAAAGCATGAGTTTCTCGCATATATATATATAAGTTACAAAAGCACGAGTTTCTCACATATATATATATATATATCTCCAAAGCACGAGTTTCCCGCATATATATATATAAGTCTCGAAAAGCATGAGTTTCTCGCATATCTATATATAAGCCTCGAAAAGCATGAGTTTTGTCACAACCGTCCTTTCCTAGCCAGGTTTGAGAGTTGGACGGAATCCCGTCCGACTCTCATTATTGTTGATTGATATCGTTGTTATCTCTGTTCCCGAGATAAGGGGTCTTGGGAACCTTATTCCTTCCGGTGGCCTTGGCCAGGAAAGAAGCCTGTATATATAGCTTGCTCTCTCCGCCTTCTCGTTGGATCCCCATCCAACGTCTTGTATACCCAATACAGGACCTTGCTTCCCCCAGCGCTTGTGCACCTCCCTTGTGCACATCCTTGTCTCGAACAAACAACTCTGCAGTACAGCTGCCTCCCTTGACACACGCGGCAACTGCCTCCGCGTGTCTCGTGTCTCTTGCCTCTTGCCTCTTGCCTCTTGCCTCTTGCCTCTTGCCTCTTGCCTCTTGCTCTTGCCCCCGTCTCAGTCTTCCCCTGGTCACACACGTAGCGCTCCTACGTGTGCGATTGCCCCTTGCCACTTCCCCGGCGTACCCCTTGGTCGCCTTGTCCCCCAGAGCCCACGTTACACTACGTTGGATCTTTCAGACCAACCGGTACGATGTCCGCGAACATTCCACTACCCACCGATAGATTCGCAGCCTGGAGGGCGACTCCGATCCCATCAGACCCGACAGAACTATCAGCATACCGACGAACTGTGATCGAGATATTCACAGATACTTATGCCATCAGCAAACAACAAGGAGCGGACCTTCAGAAAGCCGAAAGGCGAATCCGAGAAGCTGAAGATGAAATAACCCTCCTCCGAGAAGATGCAGCAGAGGATAGGATAACCATCCGGAGACTGACTCGCGCTTTGGACCTGACCGATGGTCCAAAAAACCAGAAAACACAAGACCTACCCACCCTGCCCAAGTTTAATGGGGACCGGGGCCGGCTACGAGCATGGAAAAACTCTGTGCAGATAAAACTCTCTGGGGACTCGGCGAAGTTCCCCACCATCCACCACCAGCTCTCATACGTCTATGGCCTACTGGAGGGTAAGGCCATGGACCAGGTACAGCCCTTCGTCAAGGCCACGGGGATTGATCTGGTAGACATCCCAGCACTAATGGCAATCCTGGACCGAGCCTTCGGAGACCCGGATCCTAAAGGAACCGCCAGCAGGGCCCTGCGAGACCTCAAGCAAAAACATAATGAACTGTCAGCCTATGTCGCTGAGTTCTCCAGGCTAGCAGCAGAGCTCAATTGGAATGACGAAGCCAAGCTCGATCAGTTCAAAGACGGGCTTACCTTCGAGCTGAAAAAGGCTCTGGTTTACTGCCCACTGACCAAGACCCTGGAGGGACTTATTGAACAAGCTAGCTGGGTGGAACAGCAGACAGCGGCACTCAGAGCCCCCCAAAAGACACTCCTGACCTCGACTCCCCGTACACCATTTCTGACAGCACGCACCCAACAACAACAACCCACACCAGTCAACAAGCCTGCACACCCCTCCCTGGTAGCGGGTGGGGCTGCCCCCATGAACCTGTCAGCAGGTAGACCTCGTCTTACCCAGGAGGAAAGGGACCGTCGCCGCACTCAGGGTTTGTGCATTGCATGCGGAAAGGGGGACCATTTTATCGCGGCATGTCCCCTCCGCAAAAACCGCTCCCTAGCCGTCCACGCCATCTCAGACACCCCAGCCCGGATTGTGGAGGTGGATGAGTCGGGAAAAGCCCTGTCCCTTGCCTAGTCACTGACACTAGCAAGGGACCTGCATCAGGTCATCTGTCCTTGTCCGCTTTTTCTGTTCCTTCTTTGTCTATGTCTGTTGACGAGGCTCGCCTTTTTGGTGAGCATTTTGTTGTACCTATCACAATATCTTTCAATGGTAAAACACTCGTCACTTCTGCCCTTGTAGACTGTGGAGCCTCAGGAATTGCCTTCATCGACCAGACCTTTGTCAGTAAGCATGCCATACCCACCTCTAAGCTCAAGACCCCCCGCCTCCTTGATGTCATTGACGGCCGACCTATCTCTTCTGGAGCCATTACCGACCTCGCCTGTACTCCTGCCCAGATTGGGGACCACTCCGAAAGCCTCCCTATGTTCGTTACAAAGCTCAAGTATCCAATTGTCCTCGGAATCCCATGGCTTAGAATGCACGATGTATCGGTCATCTTTGGCTCTTATACCCTGCAGTTTAACAGCCCTTACTGCTAAAGCCACTGTGGAAACCCAAAGGCCACCGTTACTGGGCTGTGTGCGTTGCCGCCTCCAATAGTTCACCCAACCCAGGTGGTACACCATCCTGCACACGTTAATGTTCCCTCTGTCCCCCTCGCGCCCCCAAAACCCCTAAACGTTAGCTTTGTCGGAGCAGGGGCTTTCGCTTACCTTACTAGGAGGCACAAGCTGAAGGCACATGCTCTCTCCATACATGAGGTAAACCTAGAGATCAACAAGACGAGATCCAAGGAGGAGTGGAAATCCATGGTTCCAGATGAATATCATGAATTCATTGACCTGTTCTCGGAAAAAGCTGCGGAAAAGCTTGCCCCCCACCGACCATACGATCACACAATCCCGCTGGTAGAAGGTAAGACCCCCCCTTATGGACCTCTCTACGGGATGTCTCGGGTGGAACTGGAAGCTCTGAAAAAGTACTTGGAGGAAAACCTCAACAAGAGCTTCATTCGCCACAGCTCCTCTCCAGCGGGTGCCCCAGTGCTATTCGTAAAGAAGTCAGATGGCTCCCTTCGGTTATGTGTTGATTATCGTGGCCTGAACGAGATAACGGTCAAAAACAGGTATCCCTTACCCCTGATTCAGGAGACATTAGCCAGGCTTTCCAAAGCAAAGTGGTTCACCAAATTGGATCTGAGGGGGGCTTACAACCTGGTACGGATCGCCAAGGGAGAGGAGTGGAAAACTGCCTTCCGGACACGATATGGCCATTTCGAGTACAATGTAATGCCCTTCGGCCTAACTAATGCCCCAGCCTCCTTCCAGCACTTTATTAATGACACTCTACGAGACTTCCTGGATGTGTTCTGCACGGCTTACCTAGACGATATCCTAATCTATTCGGATACCCTGGCGGAGCACAAAATCCACGTCCGACAAGTCCTGGAAAAGCTGAAACAAGCAGGGTTGTACTTAAAGCCCGAAAAATACGAATTCCACGTCCAAGAGGTGAAGTACCTGGGCTTGATAATAACCACGGAAGGTATTAGGATGGACCCCGCCAAAGTTGCTGCAATCCAAGAGTGGGAAACCCCAGCCAATTTGAAGGATGTGCAGGCCTTCCTAGGATTTGCCAACTTCTACCGCCGATTTATCCTGGGATACTCAAGAATCGTGGCACCCCTGACAGCCTTGATGAAAACGAAGGTAGAAGCTGGCTCACACCTGACAAAAAGGGCCTTCCACTGGAATCCAGAAGCCCAATCCGCCTTCCAGAACCTCAAGGAAGCCTTCTGCTCAGCCCCAATCCTGGCCCATTTTGACCCTGATAGCGAGTGCATCGTGGAAACGGACGCCTCCGACTATGTCTCCGCCGGAATCCTGTCCCAGTATGTTGATGGAGTCCTCCATCCAGTGGCCTATTTCTCCAAAAAGCACTCCCCGGTGGAGTGTAATTACGAAATCTATGATAAAGAGTTAATGGCCATTGTGCGAGCATTCGAGGAATGGAGACCACACCTGGAATCGGTAAAGGGGGTTATCGAGGTCCTCTCTGACCATAAGAACCTAGAGTACTTCACAACCACCAAATTGCTAAATCGCCGACAGGCTAGGTGGTCGGAATTCCTCTCTCGGTTTAACTTCAAGATAAGGTATCGGCCTGGAAAGGCTGGGGGTAAGCCGGATGCACTGACCAGGAGATCAGGAGATCTCCCTAAAGGGGGGGATGAAAGGCTGAAGTACCAGAATCAGGTGGTGCTGAAACCTGAAAATCTCGACCTGGCGGCCACTAGCCATGCTGATGCTGATGCTGATGCTGATGCTGATGCTGATGCTAGAGCTGAAGCGAACCCAGGAGCAGATCTCCTTCTGCGGATACAACAGGCATATGCGGAGGACGACCTGGTTAAGGATATAATCGCTGCAGTGGAGTCTGACAGCGCCGTCACACCAAGATTTCCCTAGCCGAGTGCACCACTCAGGACGGCCTCCTATACCACCTAGATCGGCTCTATATACCTGAAGGAGAGCTGCGGATGCAGCTGATCAAGGAACACCATGATACCCTGGCTGCGGGTCATCCTGAGGTAGCTAAAACGTTAGAGCTGCTAGCTAGGCAATATACGTGGATTGACTAATGGAAGGAGGTGGAGCGGTACATACGGAATTGCCATGTCTGCAAGCGTGCCAAACCCACCCGCCATGCTCCGTCTGGTACCCTGAAGCCCCTGGAAGTCCCAGAACAACCCTGGCAACACCTGACTATGGACTTCGTCACCGGATTGCCGGAAGACTCGGGATTCAACACCATCTTGATGGTAGTGGATTGGTTAACGAAAATGAGGCATGTGATACCCTGTCGAGACACCTGCTCGGCCCCCGAATTGGCATCCCTCTACCTGGATAATGTCTTCCATTACCATGGCCTCCCAGCGTCGATTGTCTCAGACCGTGGCCCTCAGTTCGTCGCCGACTTCTGGAAAACATTCTATGAGCTGTTGGGTATTGAAGTACACCTGTCTACGGCATACCACCCTCAGACTGATGGCCAGTCAGAACGTATGAACGCCATCATGGAGCAATATCTGAGGGCGTACATCAATTACCAGCAGAATAACTAGGTTTCATTGCTGGCCACCTGCGAATTCTCCGCCAACAACCACTTCTCTGAGACCCTGAAGACCTCCCCATTCCTGGCCAATTATGGCTGGCACCCTTGGTTCGTAGACTCCCTGGCACCTCTGCGTAAGGCCAGGGAGAACGCCCCAGCTAAGGAGTTCGCCACGCAGATTTCTGAACTTCACTCTACCCTGAAAGCCGAGCTGGAATATGCGCAAGCCAGGCAAGCTGAATATGCCAATGGATTATGGTTGCCAGCCCCCAAGTATCAGCCAGGAGATAAGGTGTGGCTCTCCAGCCGGCACTTCCGGACGGAACGGCCATCTCGCAAGCTCGACCACAAGTTCCTGGGTCCATTCGAGGTGTTGGCTGCTGTGGGCACTCATGCCTATCGATTGAGGTTCCCCAAGGACATCAAACGCCACCCGGTTGTACACGTATCGGAAATTGAGCCAGCGGCTGACGATCCCCTCCCAGGGCAGAAACACCCCCCTCCCCCTCCTGTGGTGATCGAAGGTGAAGAGGAGTGGGAGGTCGAAGAGGTATTGGACTCAAGGAAGAGGTACGGTCATCTGCAATACAAGGTCAAGTGGCTAGGGGACGAGGAGACTACCTGGCAACCTGGGGAAGACTTGGAAAACGCACAGGACTTGGTCACCCTGTTCCACCAACGTTACCCCCGGAAACCCCGCCCCGCCCAATGATGTTCTTGTCGTCCTGGAATTGGTTGTTAGGGTTGTTATTGTCGTTGTTGTCATGGTTATTGTTGGTACGTACTTCCGGCGTTGGGGTTGTGTTATGGGTTATTGGTTATTCGCCTGTTTTGTTTGTTTGTCTTGCCTTTCGCCTTGTCTTTCGTCGCTGGGGCTCCGAGCCTAAAGGGGGGATAGTGTCACAACCGTCCTTTCCTAGCCAGGTTTGAGAGTCGGACGGAATCCCGTCCGACTCTCATTATTGTTAATAGATATCATTGTTATCTCTGTTCCCGAGATAAGGGGTCTCGGGAACCTTATTCCTTCCGGTGGCCTTGGCCAGGAAGGAAGCCTGTATATATAGCTTGCTCTCTCCGCCCTCTCGTTGGATCCCCATCCAACGTCTTGTATACCCAATACAGGACCTTGCTTCCCCCAGCGCTTGTGCACCTCCCTTGTGCACATCCTTGTCTCGAACAAACAACTCTGCAGTACAGCTGCCTCCCTTGACACACGCGGCAACTGCCTCCGCGTGTCTCGTGTCTCTTGCCTCTTGCCTCTTGCCTCTTGCCTCTTGCCTCTTGCCTCTTGCCTCTTGCCCTTGCCCCCGTCTCAGTCTTCCCCTGGTCACACACGTAGCGCTCCTATGTGTGCGATTGCCCCTTGCCACTTCCCCGGCGTACCCCTTGGTCGCCTTGTCCCCCAGAGCCTACGTTACAAGTTTCTTGCATATATATATATATATCTCCAAAGCACAAGTTTCCCATATATATACAAATAAGCCTCAAGAGCACGAGTTTCTCACATATATATATATAAGTCACAAAAGCATAAGTTTCTCACATATATATATATATAAGTCACAAAAGCACAAGTTTCCCGCATATATACTAATAAGCCTCAAGAGCACGAGTTTTTTGCATATATATATATATGTCACAAAAGCATGAGTTTCTTGCATATATATATATAAGTCACAAAAGTACGAGTTTCTCGCATATATATATATATAAGTCACAAAAGCATGAGTTTCTCGCATATATATTTAGAAGCCTCAAAAAGCATGGGTTTCTCGCATAAACAAGTCCATATTTACAAGCCTGCCATGAGGGCTCCTCTTCCATACCTATTACCCACTTCAGTAATCTCACGGCTGGCGGGCATATGTGGCCTGAAACATGCATGTGCTGATCTGTCATACCAGCATGCCTCCCGCCAATCACACATATTTGTTGGCTGCGTCAACAGACACATATTTCCAGGCATGTGTGAACGAACATAATACGAGAGCACGTGCGCCCCCTCTTTGCACAGGTAACTCAACCAGCTAGTCGGCGGCAGGTCAAGCTGAGGTTAGAACTCCCCCAGTGCACTCTCGAGATATCCCCTATCTATATGCGGAGACATAGCTAGCTAGGTACGTGAACTCGCCAAAAAACCAGCGGACTCTATGTGAATGTATAGCTAATTGCTCTTAGGACTCTGCCAGTGCAGTTCCAATATATCCCCAATCTCTATGCGCAGACACAGGCATAGCTAGGTACATGAACTGGCCAAAAAACCAGCGGACTCTAGCTAATTGCTCTTAGGACTCCGCCAGTGCAGTTCCGATATATCCTCAATCTATATGCGCAGACACAGGCATAGCTAGGTACGTGAACTGGCCAGAAAACTAGCGGACTCTATGTGAATATATAGCTAATTGCTCTTAGAACTCCGCCAATGCAGTTCCAATATATCCCCAATCTATATGCGCAGACACAGGCATAGCCAGGTACGTGAACTCGCTAGAAAACCAGCGGACTGTATGTGAAGGTATAGCTAATTGCTTTTAGGACTCCGCAAGTGCACTCCCAAGATATTCCCCATCTATATGCGCAGACATACTTAGGTACCTGAACTCGCCAACAAATCTATGGACTTTATGGGAACGCATAGCTAATTGCTCTAGTAATAGGCATTACTCATGGCAGTGGATGACTATATCAGCCAGCAATTGGGTAGCTCTAGGTATGTGCAGTCTCGCAATATCAGCGTTCTGTTGTTAATAGCTATATGGATATTATTAGATCAAAGCGCGGCGATAACGACTTTGCAGATGGCTTAGATCAGGGAACCGCTAGGATTTTTGGAGGCATATGCACAGGATTAGTTCATGTGGGATGCATGAGAGAATGGTTCGTTAGAAGTGCATCTATAGCTCAGCTATATATATAGAAATTCAAATGTACATAGTTCTTGCAATATATAGCTACTATCACCTCTATGCTCTGAGCGCATACAGTAGTTTGCCTATCAAGTAGTTGTGCCAGGGCGTCGATGTTAAAGATATGCATCAAAGCGGCACCTCAGAAAATATGGCGCCAGGGCAGTACCTTCCAAGACATAGCGTCAGAGCTCATTCCTGATGATTGTGCAGGAACGTCAGTGTCAGGAGGAGGACCATGTGGTGCCAGCGTCAGCAGGCAGCCTGTGAAGAGCTGGTGTCAGGGAGACAGAGAAACAGCGGAGCACGCTGGTAACTGGCAGTTTGTCATTAGTAGCACCGAAGGCGTTAGATGCCATAAAGGCAAACTATATTCCTATATGATGCCTTCACAGCCTTTATATATATATCCAAGAAACTCATATATTCGAGGCTTATATATATATACTTAAGCATGGAATTCATGCATTCGAGCTTATTTATATATATGCATAGATTTCCTTCTTTCACAATCTCTAGATATGCATGGAATTCATACTTTTGTGGTAAGCCTCGAATGGATGAGTTTCTTGGATATATATAAATAGGCCGTGAAGGCATAACTTTCTACGATACATATCACAAAGCGTGAACTCCATACATATCACAGTACTACAACTACGATTTCCCAATATGACTATTACTAGGTTAGGCATAGAGTAGTACTGCACCTGCGCACGATAGTGGGCTGCGTGGGGCTGAGTACTGTCATGTCACCCCTCTTATTATCCATTATCTCATTGTCTCCAGAAAGTCTATATTGTCGGCCTTGGTAATTGGGCTTGGCAACTATAGTTTTCCTGTATATATACCTTCCTCCCTCGCACCTTTTTCTTTTGCTCTTTATCCAATGTCTTATATGATTTCCAAAGCATATTAGAGTAAGCATTAGAGTGAGTATTAGAGCGAATATTAGCATAATTCTTAGAGCGAGTATTAGAGCGAGTGTTGTAGCGAGTATTAGAGTGAGTATTAGAGTGAGTGTTGTAGCGAGTATTAGAGCTAGTATTAGGGTGAGTGTTGTAGTGAGTATTAGAGCAAGTATTAGAGCGAGTGTGGTAGAGAGTATTAGTATGCTGTATATACTATTATAATTAGTAAATAAAATGAATATTTCCACTATATATATTCTTGATCTGAAGTCTGCTCCAAAATCTGCTCCTAAATCTTCTCTAGTGCCAAGATTCTAGAGCTGTTAGCGTATGCATAGCCTGTTCTAGCGTTGTTATAAGCTGCATTTTAGCACTACTATATCGTAATGGTATTCTTGACAATATAATAGCGACCATTTTTAGTCTCCATAATACTTACTAAAGCAACGGTATTCTGGACAACACGGTGGCGAACATTTTAGTCTCCACAATACTTACTAAAGCAACAGTATTCCAGACAATACATACTATGTGCTAAGCAATGCCACTAAAATAAAGTTGTGTTATGTATACAGAAATAAATAGGAGTTGCGACTAACATTAAAGTATCTATAATATCATAGGAATGTGACAGTGCTGCTCGTTGATAACATCCTCCTTTTTGGTACAGTATATATAAGCCTCCAAAAGCATGAGTTCCCGGCATATATATATATATATATATATATATCTCCAAACCACGAGTGTCTCACATATATATATCTATATCTCCAAAAGCATGAGTTTCTCGTATATATATATAAGTCTCCAAAAGCATGAGTTTCTCACATGCACAAGTCCATATGAACAAGCCCGCCATCAGTGCTCCTATTACCCACTTCGGTAAACCCATGGCTGGCAGGCATATGTAGCCTGAAACATACATGTGCTGATCTGTCATACCAGTGTGTATAAATCTGCCTTCCGACCAATCAACACATATTTCCCGGCAGCATCAACTGACACATATTTCCAGGGCTGCATGAACCAACAGAACACGAGAGCACGTGCACCCCCGCTTTTCACAGGTATGACACATAATGCAGCCAGCTAGTAGTCAGCGGAAGGTCAAGCAGCCAGCGCTGAGGTTAAGACTCCCCAAGTATACTCTAGAGATATCCCCTATCTATATGCGCAGACATAGCCAGGTGCGTGAACTCGCCAGACAACCCGCGGACTCTATGTGAAGGCCTAGCTAATTGCTCTTAGGACGTCCAAAGTGCAGTTGCGAGATATCCCCAATCTATGTGCACAGAGACAGTCATAGCTAGGTACAGAACTCGCCCGAAACCAGTGGACTCTATATGAAGGCATTGCTAATTGCTCTTAGGATGCCCAAAGTGCAGTTTCGAGTTATCCCCAATCTTTGTGCGCAGACACAGGCATAGCTAGGTATGTGAACTCGCCAGAAAACTAGCGGACCCTATGTGAAGGCCTGGCTAATTGCTCTTAGGACGCTCCAATTGTAGTTACGAGATATCTCCCAGCTATATGCGCAGACACAGGTATAGCTAGGTATGTGAACTCACCAGAAAACCAGCGGACTCCATATGAGGGCGTTGCTAATTTCTCTTAGGACTGCGCTGAGATATCCCCTATCAATATTCACAGACATAGCTAGGTATGTGAACTCGTTAGAAAGCGAGCAGACTCTATGTGGAGGCATTGCTAATTGCTCTTAGGATACAGCAAGTGCACTCCCAATATATCCCCTATCAATTATAGACATAGCTAGGTAAGTGAACTTGCCAGAAAATCAGCGGACTGCATATGAGAGTATTGCTAATTGCTCTTAGGACTTCGCAAGTACACTCCTAAGATATTCCCTATTAATATGCACAGACATAGCTAGGTACGTAGACTTGCCAGCAAATCCGCGGACTTTATGGGACTGCCTAGCTAATTGCTCTACTACTAGGGTTTGCTCGTGGCAGTGGATAACTATATCAGCGAGGGTGGTTACTACTTTGGAGACTGCTGAGGTCTGGGAAGGGCTGGATTGTGGGAGGCATATGTGTAGGACAGAGTCCTAGTGGGATCTATGATGGAATCGTTTGGTGGAAGTACAAATATGGCTCATCATTGTATATAGAAGCTCAAGTTCACCTAGTGCATGCAATGTATTGCTTATACCTGGCTGCCTTTGCCTGACTGCCCCTCTCTGCCTGGCTGCATTTGCCTGGCTACTATTACCATTATTCTCCATGTGCGCCAAGTAGAATGGACATGTTGCCTGTCAGGTTGTTGTGCCAGGGTGCACACCTACGTTACCGAGGTATACTATGGTCTTATAGCACCTGGACGTTAGATGTCTATGGATTGGCGCCTAAGGGCAGAAACAGTATACGACTTGAGGGTGCGGATACATAAGATAGGGTGCCAGGGCGCTGTTGTACAATACTGAATTAGTATAGTCCGTCAGGAGGCCTAGAGGGGCTTTGAGGCGAGGAAAAATCTTTCGTAATGTAGGGGGGGTCTTGCCTTCTAGTAAGGGAATGGTGTAGTCATATGGTCAGTAGGGGGCAAGCTTTTCCACGGCTTTCTCAGAAAATAGGTCTATGAACTTATGGTATTCGTCCAGAACCAGGGATTTCCATTCTCGCTTGGATGGCAGCTTGTTGATTTCCAGGTTGACTTCATAGATTGACAGGGTATGGGCCTTCAGTTTGTGCCTTTTAGTAAGGTGAACAAAGGCTCCAGCTCCAATGAAGCTGACATTCAGGAGTTTTGGGGGTGTAAGGGAGATATAGGAAGCAGGTGAAACAGGGGAAACAAGGGAAACAGGGGAATTGGTGGCATCGATGTGCGCGGGCTGGTGTACCACTTGAGTTGGGTGGATTACAGGGGGTGGTAATGCACACAGACTAGTAATGGTGGCCTTCGGTTGTCTACAGTATTTCCTGCAGTAAGGACTATTAAAGTGCAGGGTATAGGAGCTAAAGCTGATTGATACATCATGCATCCTAAGCCAGGGGATTCTGAGGACGATTGGATACTTGAGCATGGTAATGAATATAGGGAGGTTTTCGGAGTGTAATAGAGAACGTTATTTCATTGCTTATATAATTGATTATATACTTTTGTATTTCCTATATTACTACCATGTTATGTAACTAAGCCTCTCGTTTGAAGGACTAGCCTTCTACCACCTCCTATTGCTTTATAAGTATCCATAGTATGCGGAATTTGCTATAGGAAGTTCCATGGCACTTGCCATTTGAGGACACCCTCATTATGGCTACGTAACCTCTGTTTAAAGGCGTGTGACTTATTACTATAGCCACATGACCATCATTTATGGCGTATGACTTATTACTATAGCTACATAACTATCATTTATGGCATGTGACTCATTACTATAGCCACATGACCCCTTTTGTATAGCACACCACCTTCTGGTGTACCACCCTTTATTGTATTTATTTCCTTAGTCATCAGATCTCAGAGGAGTATAAATAGGCTGCTGGATTCCCTATAGAATCCACAAGAAGCAACAAGCAAGCAGACAGTAGCAAGCAAGCCTATATTCTGATTAGATCAAGATCATATAGCTTAGATAGCACAAATCATATAAGATAGATTACACCAGTTAATTACTGTTCCCTCCGGAAACATCCCAGATAGTAATCTCCCTACTCTTCTGAGGTCTTACCTCAGTAGAACCAAAATACACAAACGTCTATACCTATAGATATAGATTGTATAAATAGTACCGAATGAATACTGTCTAATACTATTCATTATATTTTTTTTAACTTACTTACCTAATCTTTACTCTTAAATTCAAGGCCTAATTAACCTTCAGATACCTTTATTACACTCATGCAAGTATATAAATTTCGACATACAAGTGCATATATAAAATCGATATTGTTATTCAACTAGCTAGCCAATAAAAAAATCCTACAAATAAGATATCAGACTTTTAATTGCAGTATATCAACAAAAGACTTAGAAGCAAGCTAAGCAGAGCTCTAACGGGTAGTGGCATCCTACATTAAACAATCTCACCCTTGTTTATATCACTTTTCCCAATAAGATTGACAACTCATCTTGCACTCCTGGCAACCGCCATTACATCTGTACCTGTAAATCTAGTACACTATTGAAAAACCGGCCCCCCAGGTCCCAGGAATAATTGGTCTAAACAACCAAGCATCACAATCCCAAGGCTCAAATCTCGCTGCCTCCACTACAGCCATTTCCTCCAGAAAAGAATTACCTCTATTAGAACCTTCCTTAGGCTCAGACATCTCTACTAATACCTCTGCACCCCCAATGTCTACCTCAACACACTAATCAGAAAACGTGACACTCTTGCCGGAAGAAGTAGAACTAGATTCTAGACTAGTAGACGAAGAAAAACTAGGACCATAAGAAATATCAGGATCCTAACATCTAGCCTCACCAGCCTCATGAGCCACCAAGCCAATAGAACCGTCAGTCGAATGGAGATCATAAGGATCATTAGCCACTACACCATCAGTACAGTAAGGTACCAAAGAAGAAAAGTAACTCAACAATTGTATCGCATAACCAGCTGTATTTGGTTGTGGACAGATGATGAAATCAGATATAATGGCATCTAAACTTAGTAAGAAGACTAAGAGGTCAAGATGGTTAACTATGTTACCAGAAGATATTAAGAAATTAGTAGAAGAAACTCCCAGAAAGACCAGATTTATAGTTTCTAACATGGAAGGGGAAATAAATCTGCCCATAAATATAGAAATAGGAGAACTAGGTAGAGCAGGAACCAAACTATATTTTAGTATGGCATTACCTCTTACACCAGAAGAATTTTGGGACAGATATTTTCCAACAATTGAGGAGATTTTGAAATATACTCGCTCAATGGGACATGCCTAACAGTATCATCCTGAAGATACTCGACTCTTAATAGAAGCCGTAGTAAAACACTATTTATGGCTAACACCCTACCCATTCAAAGAAAAGGACTTAGAAATGAACATATTTTTAAGTAAGGAATTAAAGAAACCTGTCGTTCCACTTTTAAGGAAACCAAATTAGGTAATAAACAACTGGGAAGAAATAATAGCATTCATGATGAGCGGCACTCATCTAGAAAAATCAGCAAATACCGCAAAGGATTTTTTCAATTCTAGCAAAGAACTTCCAGAAGCATTCCTAAGAACACTAAAAGATTAATTGAAAGGCAAAGGTCGAGCACCTGAGATACCAGAAAGGAGGACTAGGTCAGCCAAAGAACCAGACGACAAAGACCAACCACCAGAAGATATAGAATTACCAGAAGACGATGATGATCTAGATACAGGACTAGACTAACAGAAGTAGAAAATGCAAGGAGGAGGACGAGACCCTGATAATAGCAGAGATGATTGCCTGGACTCTGATAAGGCATCATTAGTTGCAAGTCAAACTCTTAAAAGAAAGTGCAAATGAGGAAAATCAGTTGAATACTAGCAATAGGAATCTACAACAAGAATGGTTACAATGGATAACCATAAAGAAACGAATGCTTTAAAAGGAATAAAAATTGATCTAGGAGAAAAAATAAGAGGAGAAGACAAAAAATGGCAAGACTCACAGTATTTTGACTTTTGGGTCACAGTAATGTAATGTTGGTTTGTTATCAAAAGAATAGATTTGGAAGGCGCTTCAGCTTTAGAAATTGTTGGATTCAGAATGGAAGGGAGTGTACTCACTACATCTAATCAATTCCTAAGAGAAAAAGGAAAGAATATAACATTCTTTAGATTTATACTAATGCTAAGGGATTTTCTGATACCCTCTACTAGTAAGGACATTTTGTAGAAATGATGGAAGACAGCTACACCATATAAGGATAGACGTCAAATGGGAATTAAACAATTTGCCAACTGGCTTACTGAAATGCAAATCAAATTGATTGACAAGGATGGTAAACAATCAATATCGCAGGAAGTAAAAAGAAGAAAGTTTCTTAATCACCTGCCACCATATATGTCAACTATATTAATTCCTTTAATCAAAGAAGAATGGTCATATAATCAGCTTGTGCATCAAGCGGAGTCATGTGAAGATTCTAAGAAAGATATTGCCCTACCGGCTATAATAAATATATCCCGACGACAACACCCTCAAAATAAAAATCGAAGTTACGGTCTATACAGGGACTAGAATCAACGACAAAAAACAGGATTTAATCCTAGCAGCAATTCCAATACCAAACCCAATACAGAAAAACGGAAGGACTCAGATTGGGACACCATCATAAAAAAATTGGATCAAAAGATGAAGATGCAATTAATTAGAGACAAAAAATGTTTATAGTGTTGGAAATCTGGACACTCCTATAAGGACTGTAGGAAACGACAAAATAAGGTACTCATGCATATGGCCGCACAAGATTTAGCTATACCGATAGCCACCAAAGATAAAAACAACAAGGATAAAATCAAGGAATGACCCTTGTCAAAACAGGTACCAGATTTTAGCAAGGTATTTGTTAAAGCTAATGAATACCCCGCATTAGCTTTAATTGATCTCCAAACAAATAGAGGAGTCTTAATTAATTCTCAATTTATATACCTATACAAAATAGAGACTAGAAGTATTGAGAAGAAATTATTAAGTACTGCAATTAAATGCTCAAAAGGAATGATAGATAAAGCTTGTACTATCAAACTACATTGGATAGGTTATATAGAAGAATGAACATTCTATGTAGCTCATTTGACTAGATAGGACATAATACTAGAAGAACCTGCTCTCAGCAAAGTGCAAGGAATAATTCCTGCCCATTAGGAACTAATTACTATCCAACCAAAAAACATTCCACGATTCCAGCTAAGTGTATGGAAAGGATCTAGAACCATGGTGAATGGTATAAGATCAGCATATATACAGGTCAGCTGTGAATCAGTTATAGATTAAAGTGAACTAGATAATTAGGAAAATATTAGTAATATAGTAGAAACTGATTTAGAAATAGAACTCGTGACAGCTGTTTCTACAGTACAGAAACAATTCAACCCTGTAATGGAGTTTTCCTTATTATTTCCCAAGACAATTCTACAGGAATTACTCCCACTAAGAAAAATTAATCACTCTATCAAACCAAAAGCAGGAGCTACTTAGATACCAAAATGGCGACCCTCAGGTCATCTATTTAGACAATAAATCCATGACAAATTAGTCAAAGAAGAAGCATCAGGTCACATATATAGAGTAGAAAATGATACAAATGCGATAGTCATATTCACTATCCTTAAACGAGATAAACCAGAAGAAGCCAGACATGTCAATAACTGTCAAGACCCCAATTTAGCTGTCAAACTAAACTACACCTCATTACTAGATATTAATAAAGCAATTGAACTAGTAGCGGAGAATCCTATTTAGACTAAGCTTGACTTAGCTGATGGATTTTTTAATATAAGAAATAATAAAGAATCTGAAAAACACTCTACCTTTTTATGTCACATGGTATATTTTAGAAGTAGAGTTATGCAACAACGGGATCATAATGTACCAGCTACTATAGTTCGCATTATGTATGAAATTTTTAAGGACATTGTCTATAAAAATTTAATCATCTATATTGATGATATTATTATTTTCTCCAAAACATATGAAAAACATCTAGAATTATTGAAGAAAGTACTTCAATATCTACAGGATGAGAAATTCTATTTTAAAGAAAGCAAATGCCAGTTCTTTACTCCAAGATTGGAAATCTTAGGACATATTTTGATATTAGCTGGATTACATGTAAACCCGAAGAAGAGGACTACTATATTAATATTTCCAACTCCTATAAGAAAAAAGGATCTCAGGGGATTCCTTGGAATTGTTAATTATCTCAGCAGATTTATTCCTGACTTGGCATCGTATGCAAGCACCCTATCAGAACTGCAAAGAGAAACAAAGAAATGGGAATGGACAGATACTTATAATGTAACGTTTGAAAAACTTAAGGAACTTGTGAATTCCCCACATATTTTAAAACTCTAGAATAATAAATCTACTGAACCCAAATATTTAGTCTGTGATGCTAGTGATGTAGGACTAGGATCGTGGATAGGTCAAGGACTATTGATGCACATCAGACCATCATGCTTCCACTCTAGAAAATTTAATCCAGTACAACTTAATTATCCTACTTTTTAAAAGGAATTATTAGTGATTATTAACTCATTAAAATTTTTTGAAGCACAATTAAGAGGTCACAAATTCACTATCTTTACTGACCACAAACCATTGTAACCTTTCATACTCAAATACCTGTAAGCTAGAAGTTGAGGCAATAGCAAGATTACCTAATAGAATTTGATACAGACATACAGCATATCATAGGAAAGGAAAATTTAATAGCAGACACTCTATCAAGAAAGCATAAATACTTTGACACTTCCACCACCGAGAATAATTATATTTCCAACAACATCGATCCTTCCAACCATACCTACAACTGCAACATCTCTACAAACACTTTAAGAACTTTCTACTCATCAGAAACCTTCACTCAGAACAATATAGTTTCTCGTGGAGCTATCAATTTCAAGCATTTTAACTGCGACTTCAACAAATGTCATGGAAGAGCTAAAGAATTTGGACACCATATCTTCTGTCCATACTTCGATAGCATTCTAGATGAAGAAAGCGAATACGACATGATGAAGGAAGAAGAATTCTCAGACAATAAGACTCTATCTACCTTACCAGAAGAAGTTTTCAACAGGTATGATCATGTACCCAATATAAATAAGAACAAACCCTTAACAGTTCTTAGACTAAGATATAGGCCTCTATCTTTTGAAAACGAACAACAAAACACCCTCGCTCCTGAAGAAGCGAAGAAAATTGCTATCAACCTAGCTCATAGCAATTAGCAATAACACAAAAGGATGTATTGGACCTTTTACCAAGATTTTTACTATCTAGCTCATGGCAGCTCCTATGCTATGAACAACCACATGTTTACCGTAGAAACATGTGCAATCTGCAACCACTACGGACATGGCAGTTTGAACTGTGACCTGTCAGCCTCAGTTCTTAAAAAGGAGAAGGAATTCCTTACAACTTGTATTGTGCATCTCATATCCGCAAATGAGCCTCAATAGGAACTAGCACCAGTATAATAAACACCAGCTTATCCACCTCAACAAGCTCTCAGCCGCGACGAAGCTATCTAAGAAATCAGAGAATAGGCAAAAAAATAGATCACCAACAAACCAACATACCATACTCTCTAACCCAGCATTTAGTTCAGTAATCCTACCAAACAGATGAGTACCCGACAAATAGAACAAGAGATCATGAATACTTCTGTTGCCTCTCAACAACCATGGAATGCACTTCAATAACTAACTGCAACTGCTAGCAGCAGTAACGCAATTCCAATTAACACCACTGCCATTACCACTCATTCTAAAAATCGAGTAACTATTGATGAAGATTCAGCACCCTCCTTTATTCAAGATACCAAGACCTCTAGACAGTATTGTGATTTCTGTAAGTTCTCAGGATATAATGCTTCTACATGCAAGGAGAAAAAACCCACCATCAATGACTTCGATATAAGGTTCAAACTGACCCTCAACAAGCTCATTGAAGAGAAACACATCTGTGACAGATGGGAAGACGACAAAGACTACTTTATCACACAATGGCTTGACTAAAGTATAGGTATAAAAGCTGCATATCAATCATGTATGAGAGTATATCCTATCTGGAAGAACTACTATGATACCTTTTTGAACCTTAAGGATCATAGAAGAAATGACGGATTTTTGTATGTTAAGAACTGACAAAAATAATAGAGATTAGTCTTGCCCTCTACCTTTAATATCGAAGGTAAGAACTATCTTGAATTGGTTATTAAAGATGCATATAAAGCAACTGTTCATGGTGGTATTGAAAAAATGATGAAATATCTTACTGACCGATATAATTGCCAGTCCTTTGCAGAACCAACTAAGGACTATATTAGAAGTTGTAATACTTGTCAACAGACAAAGTATTCTAACAAGGTGCCACTTGGACTCGTAACCCCAATACATGTACCAAGCAGACTATGGACTGACATATTAATGGATTTTCTTAAGTTAGCACCTGTGTTTACTAAGTATTCAATTTTGTACCTGAATATTCCTGTTGAAGAAGATCATGTAGTTTATATTTCATAGCTTTAGACGATTGTCGATAGACAATCAGGATTCAAGTTTCTTATTCCTGTCTCATATAATTTTACAGCATAATAATGTACTGCTACCTTTGATACTCACGTAGTTCTAACTATAGGATATCCTTTCTGTATTCTTTTTGACTGCAACACTCTTTTTATGTCAATGCACTTTCAAGATTGGGCTAGGAATAAAGAAATCAAGTTGGAACCGTCTACCGCATATCATCCACATGCAAACAGACAATCGGAAATTGTAAACAAAGAAATTCTACAAGTAGTAAGATCCTGTAAAATCGAAGGATTTGATTGGCTATAGAAACTACTAGAGATACAGTTGAAACTTAACTCTGGGTATAACGCCACTAGACAGAATAGTCCCTTTTCTATACTATTTGGATTTAATGTACATCTTGGCATATCGATACTTCCATACACTATTAACGTATATATACCAGCCAATGAACATCATGAGGTAACGTCTAAAAACCTATATGACGCCAAGAAGACTCAAGTATCTCAAGTGAACAAACAACTACCCAATACAGTCAAATTTTTAGTTGGACAACAAGTTATGCTTTCTTCAGAAAATATTAACCTGTCAAACGTCTTACCCAAACTCAAACCGAAATGGCTAGGCCTATTTCCCATTATTTCTAGTAATCAGAAATGCAATAACTATAGCCTATACCTATCCAGTCAACCTAACCTCCATCTCATATATAATACTTTTCACATCAGTAAACTCAAACCCTACTATAAAAACAATCCTACCCAGTTCCCTTACAGACAATCTCAGGAACTAGGACCAATTCAAGATGATTATTATAAAGTTGAAAAGGTATTAGAATTCAGAACTACACCTCGAACTGGAGGAAGACAATATAAGGTTAGATGGCTAGGATACTCTCCTAAACATGATTCCTAAATAAATACCAAGGATATCACTACTGAAATTCTTTAAGACTTCTGGATGACTGGAAGTATAGAAGATATATTCAAGAGACGTCGAAGAACTAAAAGAAAACAAGGACCATGAACTAGAGATGAGACCTAAGCTCTCATCTAATAAGAACAAGATAGAATCATGAGTCATGAAAACACTAAGGAGATTTATATTAATGCTAATGTATTAACAATGCATCAAATCTTAGGACGTATGGAAACTAATATGGCAGAGCAAGAGAAGTAAGAATAGGAAATCCTTCTATATGGGGAAGTGTAATAGAGAATATTATTTCATTGCTTATATAATTGATTATATACTTTTATATTTCCTATATTACTACAATGTTATGTAACTAAGCCTCTCGGTTGAAGGACTAGCCTTCTACTACCTCCTATTGCTATATAAGCATCCATAGCATGTGGAATTTGCTATAGAAAGTTCCATGGCACTTGCCATATGAGGACACCCTTATTATGGCCGTGTGACCTCTGTTTAAAGGCGTGTAACTCATTACTATGGCTATATGACCATTGTTTATGGCATGTGACTCATTACTATGGCTACATGACCATCATTTATGGTGTGTGACTCATTACTATGGCCACATGACCCCTCTTGTACAGCCCACCACCTTCTGGTGTGCCACCCTTTCTTGTATTTATTTCCTTAGTCATCAAATCTCAGAGGAGTATAAATAGGCCGCTGGATTCCCTCTGGAATCTACAAGAAGCAACAAGCAACTAGACAGCAGCAAGCAAGCCTATATTCCAATCAGATCAAGATCATATAGCTTAGATAGCATAAATCATATAAGATAGATCACACCAGTTAATTACTGTTCCCTCCGAGAATATTCTACATTGTAATCTCCCTACTCTTCTGAGGTCTTACCTCAGCAGAACTGAAATACACAAACATCTGTACTCATAGATATAGATTGCATAAATGGTAACCAATTAATACTGTCTAGTACTATTTATTACACGGAGTGATTCCCGATCTGGGCAGGTGTACTGGCAATGTTGGTGATGGCTCCAGAAGAGATAGATCGGCTATCAATAACATTCAGAAGGCATGGGGTCTTAAGCTTAGAGGTGGGTATGGCATATTTACTGACAAAGATCTGGTCGATAATGGCAATTCCTGATACTCTACTCTCTACAAGGGCTGTTGTGATGAGTGTTTTACTAGTACCATTGAAAGATATCATGATAGATACAACAAGGTGCTTACTGAATAGGTAAGACTCATCAACAGATATAGATGGAGCAGAGAGTAAAGGAACAGAAAATATAGATAATGACAAATGGCTTGGGGCAGGTCCCTTGCTAGTATCAGTGACTAGGTAAAGGACAGGGCTTTTTCCGACTCATCTACCTTTTCGATCCTAGATTTGGAGATGGTATGGGTAGCCATTGAATGGTTTTTTCAGAGGGGACATGCCATAATGAAATAATCCCCTTTCCTACAGGTGATATACAGCCCATTGTTGTGGCAACATTTTCTCTCTTCTTGTGTTAGGTGGGGCCTTCCTAATAATAAATCTATGGGAGTGGTGCCGCCAGCCACTAGAGATGGGTGGGCTGGCTTATTGGCTGTAGCTTGGGTCTAAAGGTCCAGACTCGGGTTCTAGTATCGAAATTACGGTATTTGGCTCTGGGGGTGTTGTATTCTCATAGGTCGATAGGTACTGGAGGCGCTGGTCTGGGCTCTCAACCTAGCTAATTTTTGCTCCATCTTAGATACCTGATTAATATATTCATTGAGGGTCTTAATATCTGGAGATTGTAGGAGGGCCTTTTTGAGCTCAATATTGAGACCTTCTTTGAATTGTTCCTGCTTTACCCGATCATTCCACTCTACCTCTGCTGCCAACCTTGAGAATTCGGCCACATACGCTGAGAGGTTATGACCTTTCTGTTTTAGTTCTCAGAGAGTACGAGTTGCCATACCTACAGAGTCTAGGTCTCCAAAAGTACAGTCGAGGATTATGAACAGAGCAGCGATATTAGGGAGGTTGAAGCGGTCATCAAGTATATAAGGTTGGACCTAGTCCAAAGCTATGCCCTCCAGTAGGCCATATATATATGCTAATTGGTATTGAATGGTAGGAAACTTTGCAGCATCCCCATTCAGTTTGATCTTGATGGAATTTTTCCAGGCTTTCTAGTGAGTCCTATCGCCATTAAACTTTGGTGGGGTGGGGAGATCCTAGGTCTTGGGTGCTTGGGATGCTTGGAGTACTAGAGCTGCTTGGCTTCCAATCATGTCTAAAGCTCTATTCAGAGTCTGGATGGTTCTTTTTTCATTGATTAAGTCATTCTGGGCGGTTGCAAGGTTGCTTTAGCAGGAGGTGAGGTCAGCTTGGTACAAGAGGAGGTCTTCAGTAAGTATCGTGATCTTGTCATTGGTCCAGGTCTGTTTTTGTTGGCTTTCATGTATGGCTGATTCTAGTTGTTGGCCTAGGATATCCACGGCAAGGTATATATTGATAATGGTCTAGCAATAACTGCCGAAGTTAGTCTGGTTCATAGAGATAGGCAGGGCTTGCTAGGCTCGAAACCTGGTAGTAAGAGTGGAGTCTTGGATAGCCATTAAGCATATAGGATAATTAGAGTAATCCAATGTAGTGTAATGTAGGCTCTGGAGAACAAGGCGACTAAGGGGTACACTGGGGTAAGGGCAGGGCTAGGGTAATACATACACGTAGGAATGCTATGTGTGTAACTAGGGGAAGGCTGGAATAGGGGACAAGGGCAAGAGGCCGAGACATGTAGAAGCAGTTGCCGTATGTATTAGAAGGAGGCAGCTATACTGCAAAGTTGTTTACGAGGCCAGGAGGGTATACAGAGAAGGTACACTAGTGCAGGGGAAGCAAGGTCCTATATTGGGTATACAAGATGTTGGATAAGGATCCAATGACAGTACGAGGGCAAAGGACTTTATATATATGATCTCCCAAAGCAACGGGAGAAATAGGCTTCCCGAGATCTCTATCTCAGAAGCCCAGCAGGATAATGATAACCTATCACCTGTGATTGCAGGTGATGACACAGACAGTAATGACAATAACCTATTACCTGCGATTGTAGGTAATGCCAAAGGCAACAATAACTATAACTTATTACCTGCAATCGCAGGTGATGACAAAGACAACTAAATACACAGTTGTGACAACTAGTATCTTATATATGATAGTAGTAATATAGTATAGTTAGTACTATATTTTCCTAGTATATAATTTATAGTAAAGGTTAGAATTTCTATAAATTTTAATATAATTCTAGTATATAATAATCTATATTATAACTATACTTAGGTATATAGAAATTTAGAGTATATATGTGATTGCTATTATTCTTTTCTAATATAAGTTCATAAAGAATAAATACTATTAATACTTATTTTATATTTTTTAATTTTTAATCAATAATAAAATACTTCTTATTAAGTATTTCGGATAGGTTAAGTAAGTACTTAATAGTAAGCTTAATAAATTATATAAGCTGTACTACCAAAAAGATCAATAAGAAATATTTTATTTTAAAGTTACTTAATTTAAGTATTTATTAATTTATTAAAACTAGTAAATTATTATATTACTAGCTTTTCTCTAGCAACTTTATTATAAAATAAAGCCTTTTAAGGATAATATATTAAATAAGTATTAGAGTAGAAGGTATATATTAACTATAATTATTTAGAGCTAAATAAACTTTATATAGTATTACTTAATACTTCTACTTAATACTATATTATAGTAGTATTACTTCTATAAATATATAATTAAACTATCTAATTTTAATAGTTAGAATTCTATTAATTAAGTTGAATTAGTAGATAGTTATATTTATACCTTCTAATAAAACTTTTATAATAGTATAATTAGTATATAACTTTTGATGATCTCTACTACTAGTTTTTATAAATCTACTTCCGTAATAATAGTTCTATTTCTTAATAAGTTTAAAATCTATAAAATAGTAAGTTTTATAATACTTATATATTTTATTTATATCCTAACTCTATTTTATAGTTTAATTTAAGAGTTTAAAGTTAACTTTAGTATAATCAAATAGTAAGCTTTTAGAATTCATTATAACTATTTTAGGACCTAGTATAACCTACTTAATAATGATTAGTAATCATATGGTAATTTGCATACTCTATGTACCTAATGCAGAAATCTCTTAATATATCTACTAACTCTTATAATATTCTAGTAATAAAAACAATATATATAGGCTAAAATAACTTAAGAAAAATAAATATTATACCTTTAATATACTAAAATTTACTCTAAATCTACTATAGTTATTAAATACTCTCTCCTACAACTACCTCTTTCTTCTATAACTACTCTAACCACCTCTCCTATATAGCCTACTAGAGCTTCTACTAGTAGCTGCAAACTCCCTACATGTTTATTCTATAAGTTTAATCAGTTTTAAATTATATAAATTTATATTAATAGAGATATACCTACTGTAAAGTACTATAAATAATATTATACTTGCTAATTTCTATAAATCAGCCTCTTTAGTATTGAACTTTAAGCATCTTATAGCTCTAGATTAAGCTATATTCTCGTGACTATGTCTTCTAGTACTTTGAGTACTCCTTCTTATAGTTTTAAATACTACAGGCACCTTCTGGGCTGCCTTAGCCTTATCTTTTTTAGCTAATCTATATACTTCTTAATTTGTAGCCTTATTAGCCTTAAGAGCTTTAGCAGTTGCAACTTATGTCATTTTATACTCAATATAGGCTCAATCTAGTATATGAGAGCCCTGAATCTGCTTAGTTGAATAAGGTTTAACCTTTTTACTATTTTAAAGCTATTTGAACCCTTAAAAGAAGTAGTCAATAATGTGGTATTAAATTACTTTCTTTTTAAGGTAATTAAGCCCTTCATTAATAGCTACTCTCAAATAAGGGGTTATAGTAAGCTTTAAGAGTACTAAGTATATATTAGTAAGCTTAACTAGGATTGAGATAGCAGGTGTAGGGGTATTAGTAGCAGAGGCAGTAGTAGAAAAGCGGTAACTTAACTAAGTACTTTTTCTAGTTGAAGTAGCTATATTTTAGTAGATTCAAACCCACTAAGAATATTTGGCTTAGTAATTGCTTGATTTTATACAATATATAGACAATCCCAGAACTCTAGGATACTAAAGAGCTTATTAGGATAGTAATATATACAGTTCTGAAGGATAGTGTAGTAGGCTCTTGATAGTAGTTCAAAGCATACTATATCTAGAGGCTGCATTAGGTGTATTGAATGTAAAGGGAGGCAATATATAATAATACAATAAACAAGACTATATTTAACTATAGGATAGGCAATATGACTACTATGGCTATCTATAATTAGTATATGCTACCCCTCTCCTACCTTCAGTTTTGTGTATTAGTCAAAATGCTTAGATATATAATCTAAGCCTAGTTTGTTATCTATATACATTAGGAAGGAATAGGTTGTCTTTTGATTGTACCTAAGAGTACTCAGTAGTACCTAGTAGTATTAGAATATTAACTTTAAGACTATTTCTTCCTAATATAACTACTAAGTAATCAACTACATTAGCAAGAAAAAAGTGGCATCGGGATGCCAGGTAGTATCTCTAGGAGACAGAGTTGTCTTTTTTGTCTTTTGTGTCTTTTGTGTCTCTTGAGTGTCTCCTGAGTGTTTCCTATGTATCTTCTAGTGTTTCCTAGTGTCTCTAGGAGACACTGGGAGATATTCTGCCAATTGTGGAGACATATCTTGTTTCCAGTAGCATTACTGTTTCTAGAGACATTGGAGACAAACTATTTTCTTTCCTGATATAAAGGTTACAGGCCTTGTATCACCAGTAATATACTATCCATTATTATAAACCTTATTCATTTAAATAATAAATTATAGTAACCTATAACCTATGATGTCTCAGTTTAATATCTTAGTTTGATGTCTCAGTTAGTTTAAATAAGCAACCTTGAACTAACCTATAGCACTAATAGTTATAAGAAAAAAGTAAAATTCCCAATTTCTATTAGTTAATTTAATCTTATTCCAACTATTGGTATTGGTACAAACTATTATCTTTTGCCTACCAACTGCTAAACCTATAAAATATCCTTTTCATCATAATTCTATAGGTTTTTAGGCTTGGTTTTGTACTAGCATATAAAACTTTATAGTATATAATACTATTTAGCTTGTATATCTAGTATTACAGCAACTTTAGCTCAAGACTTTTCTAGAAATTAACAATACCTGAAGTTCATATTGAGGTGTTAGGAAAGGAAATACCTAGCCTAATTGAAAACTATAAGCTTGCAAAATCTGAATTTCTATTAAAACTAGTATAAAAATTATAACAAGGAAGTAGAGGTCACTTATCTTTCTACACTAGTCAATAACTGTCTCCTCCTCATTAGCTATAAGAAGCTACTGTAATTATTAAGCTCTTGATTATAGTACTTATACCTCCTGATACTACTATTATAAGGTAGTAGTATTGATATCGAATGCCTTTACTACCTGGGCTTTAGACTCTATAAGATGCTTATAAACATAGTCAACTATTTGTAAAAGTTATAAATCATACAATTTGAGCTCAAGTTGAAACTTTTTTATCTTTTTGGATGTTTTTGGTAGTATAGTAGTTGTAAAATGATAGTAATAATGATATTCAAGCAAAGTTATAAGATAGTGATTATTAGGTAATTGCTGATTATTACTAAGTAAGTTATACTATAGATAGGTCTTCTTATTTCTTAACTAATAGTTTACTTATAATATTAATTTATAGATAAAAACAAGTATAAAGAACATTTATAATAGTAGTGCTAATATATATAACTTGATTATTATTTATATAAATACTATTAATTGTATAATATAGTATTTAAGAAATATTTATAGACTAAAAAAGTTGGAAATTATTCTCTTTAAAGTTTGTGTGAGGAGTAGTTAGCTCAAGTAAGAGATCTATACTAATAGTAGAACTAATACCTTACTATAAGTAGCTAATTATTTGATAGACTAATTACTTATATAGATATAGTAGTATATTATAAATAGGATTAAAGAGATTGATAAATAGTAAAGTATACCTTCTAATAATGATTTTATATATATATTCTCTTTGATATATTTCTATTATATTCTATTAGTTGACACTTCTATATCCTTATTTATTATATTTAGATTTAGTTACTATATATTAGCCTAACTATAATATATTATAGTTCAAGCTGTCTAATTAATATATATTAGCCTATAGTATTTCTAATTAGGAAGTGGCTTCCTATTTAAATAACTATATCAAAAAGGAATAGTTTATCTCTCAGTACCTTTTAAAGCCTCCTAGAGGCTCTTAGAGGCTTCAAAAGGCTTTAGAAGGTAAACTTTTAAACTATTTCTTCTTAATATACTTAATATTAGTACAACTAAGCTAATATATGAAGTATTATCTAGATTTAATTACTTGTTATTATATCTATACTTCTATATAACCTACTACTTCTATATAGTTAATATAATAAGATACAAGTAGTATTTTAAATCTTATATAGCTTTACTCTTATTGAGTCTATAATATACTTAAGTTATAGTTATATTTATAATTTTTTCTATATTTTTTTTGAAGTATTTCTATAGTTATAGCTTATCTATAATATTATACCACTTGTCTATATACCTTTATAGATACTAATACTCTACAATCCTCTACAACTATATCTATATTAAGAGAATTACTTAGTAAAGCTTTAGATAAACTAATAGCTAATAGTGACAATAATTGTATTATCTAAGTATAGTAGCAAGTTGAGCAGTTTATTAAGTAATACTATACTTTTTTATTCTAGACCTTATAGATTTAAAAATATCAGAGTACCCTCTATTAGTAAATAGAACTTAAATTAATATCCTTGTTATTTGTAGAACTAATTATATTAGAAACAATTTCAGTTTACCTTTACGGCTTCCAATACCTGCGATGTTCAAAAGACAAACTAATAGTTAATAGCATAGTATGGAAGGCTGTTGTCACCTAGGCGCTGCTCTTTTGCAGCGCACGACCTATAGCCAGTTGTTGATATAATCTATGTTATAACACTATACTTTAGAGCTATGAGCCCCAAGGTTCAGCATTATAGAACAGTACTCTGACACTCTATCTTGTATATCTATGCCCTCAAGCCATATACTGTTTTTGCCTTCAGGTGCTAATTCATAGTCATGCAATGTCTAGATGCTATAAGAGTATAGTATGCCTCTATAATATAGATGTGCGCCCTAGCACAACTACCTAACAGGCAATATGTCTACTCTACTTAGCATACATAGAGAATAATGATAATAGCAGCTAAGCAAATGCAGTTAAGCAGAGAGGGGTAGTTAGGCAAAGGTAGCTAAGTATGAGCAATATATTGTATATACTATATAAACTTAAGGTTCTATTTACACTAATAAGCTATATTTGTACTTCTACTAAACCATTCCATTATAGATCCCACTAGGACCCTATCCTATGCATATATCTCCCATAATCTAGCCATTCCCAGACTACAGCAGTATTCAAAGTAGTAACTATGATATAGTTATCCACTATTATGAGCAACCACTAGTAGTAGAGAAATTAGCTAGGCAGTCTATTAGAGTCCGCAGATTTACTGGTAAGTCCATATAGTATCTAGTTATATCTATACATATTAATAGGGGATATCTTGGCAGAGTTTTAAGAGAAATTAGCAATACCCTTATATGGAGTCCACTAATTTTCTAGTGAGTTCACATACTTAGCTATGTCTTTGTATATTGATAGGAGATATCTTGGCCCAGTTTTAAGAGAAATTAGCAATGCCCTTATATAGAGTCTGCTGGTTTTCTGGTGAGTTCACATACCTGGCTATACCTATATCTGCATATATAGATAGAGGATATCTCGCAACTGTACTTGAGACGTTCTAAGAACAATTAGTGAGGCCTTCATATAGAGTCCATTGGTTTTCTAGTAAGTTCATTATAATGGAGAACATTATTTCATTGCTTATATAATTGATTATATACTTTTTGTATTTCCTATATTACTTCTATGTTATGTAACTAAGCCTCTCAATTAAAGGACTAGCCTTCTACTACCTCCTATTGCTTTATAAGCATCCATAGCACTTGGAATTTGCCATGGGAAATTCTATGGAACTTGCCATATGAAGACACCCTTATTATGGCCATGTGACCTTTATTTAAGGTGAATGACTCATTACTATGGCCACATGACTATTGTTTAGAGCGTGTGACTCATTACTATGGCCATATGACCTCTTTTATATAGCATACTACCTTCTGGTGTGCCATCCTTTATTTTATTTATTTCCTTAGTCATCAGATCTCAGAGGAGTATAAATAGGCTGCTGGATTCCCTCTAAAATTCATAGAACAGAAGATAAGCAACAAGAAGCTCACAGCAGCAAGCAAGCCTATATTCTAATCAGATCAAGATCATATAGCTTAGATAGTACAAAACATATAAAATAGATTACATCAGTTAATTACTTTTCCCTCTAGAAATATCCCACATAGTAATCTCCCTACTCTTCTAAGGTCTTACCTTAGTAGAACTGAAATATACAAACGTCTATATCTACAGATATAAATTGTATAAATGGTACCAAATGAATACTATCTAATACCATTCACTACATTTTTTTTAACTTACTTACCTAATCTTTACTCTTAAATCCAAGGCTTGATCAACCTTCGGATACCTTTATTATATATATGCAAGTGTATACAATTTAACACACCCATGTGTACATATAAAAATCGATATCATTATTCAACTAGCTAGCCAACAAAATCCAACAAATGAGACATCAGACTCTCAACTGCAGTACATCAACAAAAGACTTAGAAGTAAGCTAAGCAGAACTCTAATGGGCTGTGGTATCCCAAATTAAAAAATCCCACCCTCATTCACAATACTTTTTCTAATAAGATTAACAACTCATCTTGTACTCCTGGCAACCGCCATTACATCTGTACCTGTAAATCCAGTATACTATTAAAAAACCAGCCCCCTAGGTTCCAGAAATAATTGGTCTATATAATTAAGCATTACAATCCCAAAGCTCAAATCTCGCTGCCTCCACTACAGCTATTTCCTCCAGAAAAGAATTACCTCCATCACAACCTTCTTTAGGCCTAAACATCTCTACCAATATCTCTGCACTCTTATCATCTACCTCAACACACTAATTAGAAAAAGTGACACTCTTGCCGGAAGAACTAGAACTAGATTCTAGACTAGTAGATGAAAAAAAGCCAAGACTATAAGAATCATCAGGATCCTAATATCTAGCCTTACTAGTCATATAAGCCACCAAGCCAACACAACTATTAGTCAAACAGAGATCATAAGGAACATCAGGAACTACACCATCAGTACAGTAAGGTGCCAAAGAAAAAAGATAACTCAACGATCATATCGTATAACCAAATACATTTGGTTGTAGACAGAGAATGAAATCAGACTTTAATAGCATCTGAACTTAGTAAGAAGACTAAGAGATTGAGATGATTAACTATGTTACCTAAAAATATTAAGAAATTAGTAGAAGAAACTCCTAGAAAGACTAGATTTGTAGTTCATAATACAGAAGGGGAAATAAATCTACATATGGATATAGAAATAGGAGAACCAAGTGGAGCAGGAACTAAACTATATTTTAGTATGGTATTGCCTCTCGCACTAGAAGAATTTTGGGATAGACATTTTCTAATAATTGAGAAGATTTTGAAATATACTCACTCAATGGGATATACCCAACAGTATTATCTTGAAGATACTCGACTTTTAATAGAAGCCATAGTAAAACACTATTTATGGCTAACACCTTACCCATTCAAAGAAAAAGACTTAGAAATGAATGCATTTTTAAAAAAAGAATTAAAGAAACCTGTTGTCCTACTTTTAAGGAAACTGAATTGGGTAATAAATAACTGGAAAGAAATAATGGCATTCATAATGAGCAGTACTTATCTAGAAGAATCAGCATATATTGCAGAGGATTTTTTCAATCCTAGCAAAAAACTTCCAAGAGTGTTCCTAAGAATACTAAAATACCAATTAAAAGACAAAGGTCGAGCACCTGAAACACCAGAAAAGAGGACTAGGTCAGCAAAAGAACTAGATAACAAAGACTAACCACTAGAAGATATAGAATTACTAGAAGATGATGATGATCTAGATATAGGACTAGACTAGTAGAAGCAGAAATCACAAGGAGGAGAATAAGACCCCGATGATAGTGGAGATGATAGTTTGGACTCTAATAAGGCATCATCAGTTATAAGTCAAACTCTAAAAAGAAAACCCCAATGAGGAAAATCAGTTGAATACTAGCAATAGGAATCTACAACAGGAATGGTTACAATGGATAACTATAAAGTGAAGAATGCTTTAAAAGGAATAAAGATTGATCTACTAGAAAAAATAAGAGGAGAAGACAAAAAATGGCAAGACTCACAATATTTTAACTCTTCGGCTATAGCAATGCAATGTTGGTTGGTTATTAAAGAAATAGATTTGGAAGGCACTTCAGCTTTAAAAATTATTGGATTTAGAATGGAAGAAAGTTCGCTCACTACTTATAATCAATTTCTAAGAAAGAAAGGAAAGAATGTAATATTCTTTAGATTCATACTAGTGCTAAGGGATTTTCTAATACTCTTCACTAGTAAGGATATTTTGTGGAAATGATGGGAGACAGCCACACTATATAAGGACGGACGTCATATAGGAATTAAACAGTTTATTAACTGGCTTACTGAAATGCAAATAAAATTAATTTACAAAGATGGCAAACAATCAATATCGCAGGAAGTAAAAAGAAGAAAGTTTCTTAATTACCTGCCGCCATATATATCAGCTACATTAATTCCTTTAATTAAAGAAAAATTGTCATATAGTCAGCTTGTGTATTAAGCGGAGTCATATGAAGCTTCAAAGAAGGATATTGCTCTACCATTCACATCAAATACATCCCGACAACAACTCCCTCGAAATGAAAATTGGAGTCATAGTCCATATAGGGACCAGAATTAATGACAAAAAACAGGATCTAATCCTAGCAGCAATCTTAACACTAAACCTAATACAGAAAAATAGAAGGACTCAGATTGAAATACTATTACAAAAAAATTGGATCAGAAGATAAAGATACAATTAATTAGAGACAAGAAATGTCTATAGTATTAGAACCCTGGACACTCCCATAAGGACTATAGGAAACGACAACATAAGGTACCCATGTGTACAGGCGTATAAGATTTAGCTATACCGATAGCTACTAAGAATAAAAACAATAAGAATAAAATCAAGAAATGACCCTTATTAAGACAGGTACCAGATTTTAGCAAGGTATTTGTTAAAGCTAATGAATACCCCATACTAGCTTTGATTAATCTCCAAACAAAAGGAGGAGACTTATTCTATTCTCAATTTGTATACTTATACAAAATACCAACCAAAAGTATTGAGAAGAAATCATTAAGTACTATAATTAAAGGCTCAAAAGGAATGATAGACAAAGCTTGTACTATCAAACTTGGTTGGATAGGTTATATAAAAGAATGAACATTCTATATAGCTTATTTGACTGGATGGGATATGATACTAGGATTACCTGCTCTCAGCAAAGTGCGAGCAATAATTCCTGCCCATCAGGAACCAGTTACTATCCAACTAGAAAATATTCTTCGATTTCAGCTAAGTTTATGGAAAGGATCTAGAACTATGGCAAATAGTATAAGATCAGTATATACAGAGGTCAGTTGTAAATCAGTTACAGATTATAGTGAACCAGATAATTGGGAAAATATTAGTGATATGGAAGATGCCAATTCAGAAAGAGAACTCATGACAGCTGTTTCTATGGTATAGAAACAATTTAACCCTATAATGGAGTTTTCCTTATTATTTCTCAAAACAATTCCATGGAAATTACTACCACTAAGAAAGATTTATCACTCTATCTAACCAAAAGCTACAGCTACTTGAATACCAAAATGGCGACCTTCAGAATATTGATTTAGACTACAAGTCTATGACAAATTAGTTGAAGAAGAAGCATCAAGTCATATATATAAAGTAGAAAATGACATAAATACTGTAGTCATATTCACTATTTTTAAACGAGATAAACCGGAAGAAGTCAGACACATTAATGACTGTTAAGACTACAATTTAGCTATTGAACTAGACAATACCCCATTGCCAGATATTAATGAAGCAATTAAACTAGTAGCGAAGAATCCCATTTGGACTAAGCTCGACTTAGCCGATAGTATTTTTGAAATTAGAAATAATAAAGAATCTGAGCAACACTCTACCTTTTTATGTTACATGGGATATTTCAGAAGTAAAGTTATGCAACAAGAGGATCGTAATACACCAGCCACTATAGTTCGCATTATATATAAAATTTTTAAGTATATAGTCTATAAAAATTTAATTATCTATATTGATAATATTATTATATTCTCTAAAATATATGAAGAATATGTAGAATTACTAAAGAAAGTACTTTAATGTCTACAGAATAAGAAATTCTATCTCAAAGAAAGCAAATGCTACTATATATTGCTAGGATTAGGACCACTACCAGGATATGGCTCAATATATTACTAGATACATTTTGAGCTAGATCTAGTTACACAAGAGGGCGGAGTAGATAGGACTGAAGGAATATAAAGGAAAGACCTCCGAGAGTGAATTTTGAGATATGTAGGTGGGGTACGAGGGGTTGTACCTCTTCGTAATAGAGGTAATGAGGTAGAAACAGTAATAACAGACAACATAGAATTAGATGACAAAGATGAACTTGAATTAGAATTCCACTCATCCAAATCATTATCAGGAACCTCCATAACCACTGGTAATTGAATTAAAACCCGCTTGGCTTTTGTAGAGCGACCTACAGCTGATAGAGCAGCTGCTTATTTGGCCCATCTTTTCTCCACAGCCGGAGCTCACTTTAGATCTGCTGTATCTCGCTCCTTATATAACCTAGCAAGTATTTTGCCATCAATTACCTCACCATAACCCTTTCCAATATGCCTCTTATCCTTTAGAGCTGCCAACTGTGCTGTCTCCTGCCATTTACTAAATATAATTCGCTCTAGATCCCTATCCTTATCTGCTACAATCCCAAAGCACTCCAAGCATTCTATCATATCCAAAAGCTCTTCTCTGTCAACAGGAGCATCTTCTTTTGACATAAGCTTGGCCTTTCGAGTGTGGCGGAGGAGGTCACTAGAGTTCTTCAAAGTTGTAATAGTTGTAGGGGGATGAGATGATGGTGATTCTGAGACATCTCCGTATGGAAGTTTGCTAAGAATATGTCGAGCATTAAATGAAATTAAACCAGCCCTACGCCATCCTGCTATAATATTTTCTTTGGTATATATTGCTTGTTGAGCCTTAACAAGTAAAGGAAGGAAATTCTCCTTTCAAATTGTGAAAAATGAGAATCGAGTTGTCCAATCCACTACTTTGCCATATGCTTTTTGAAGTGGAGAAAACAGACCAACATCCAAAGACTGAAGTAGATGAGTACTATATGGTGGTAAACAATAGGGTTTGATATTAACTTCATTACAATACTTAACAAACTCGAGAGTAATATGTGAATTATGTCTATCGATAATAAGAAGGTAGTAATGGGATGTTGCTGTAACTTGTGACTTCATTACCTGATCAAAATGCTTAAGCCATTCTATCTCTAGCTTGTGGTTCATCCATCCTTTAAGTGAGGTTACAAATAAGTAGTTCCCTGCTTCTGAATTCTCATCCAAATGTTGAAACCAACCTATATATCATTTTAGTCCCTTATAAATAACTAAAGGAGGTAATACTATACCATTTCCACAAATAGTTTCAATAACCATTATTAGCTCCTTATTGCCATCCTGCGCAAACTTTCCTGTCATTCCTCTTCCTCACCATCCACAAATAACCTTGCATCAATCAGACTTGCCTATCATAAACCCCTTCTCATCCATATTAAACCACATGTCTTCCGGAATATCGAATTTTCGGATAAGTGAACCTAACTACTAAAAGTAATCAATTAGAACCTTTGGATTGCTAGCCTTAATCCTCTTTTTATCGAATGTGAATGAGAATTTCACTACAACATCTGAATGCCGATTGAGGAACCTAGTAATCCAATTCTTTCCTATAACTTAGTTCAAGTTCTTGGGTTCATTCCACAAAAAATTAACTGCTTCTCGAACATGCTTAATTCATAGAGGAAAGCCTGCAAGCTCCAACTGATATATCCAGCGTACAATAGCTCGTTCCTCTGCTGCTGTCACTAGCTGCTAGCACTCGTATCCAGCTACTCTGCCTTGTCCTCTATAAAAATGTCTTCGTAAGGTAATATATACAATACTATTGATTTTGGCTGCCTTAGGGATCAATGGGTAGAGCCCAGACTGCAGTCCCTTTAGTACACGAGTGATGGATGACTCCTTTTAGTCCTCTGTCTTGAGCTTTCTCAGCTTTATTTGACCTATTTTGCATGCTTGGAGCACCTAGACACTTTGAAAATATTTAGCTAATAATCACCCTTCATCAGCAGATTATACCTACCAGTGCCTGATTCCCCATTATATTCCAGTCTTTGGGTAGTTAATCCTGAGGGTGAGGTGGTATTGAAGTATGGGCTTTGGTATTGCCCCACTTGCTCTATATTTGTATGTCGCAGACCCTTGTCACTACCTCTGTCACTAGCACATGGGGGCTGAGCCACATCCCAGTAGTGGTCCTAATCTTGGCGATGTATAGTAGTTCTTTACTCTAAGATTGGAAATCTTAAGATATGTTTTGACATCAGATAAATTACATATAGACCCAAAGAAAAGGACTACTATATTAACATTTCCAACTTCTACATGAAAAAAGGATCTTAGAGGATTCCTTAGAATTGTTAATTATCTCAGCAGATTTATTTCTGACTTGGTATCGTATGCAAGCACCCTATCAGAACTGCAAGGAGAAATGAAGAAATGGGAATGAACAGATACTCATAATGCAGTGTTTAAAAAACTTAAAGAACCTGTAAATTCCTCTCATATTATAAAACCCTGAAATAATGAATCTATTGAACCCAAATATTTAGTCTGTAATGCTAGTGATATAGGACTAGGATCATGGATAGGTCAAGGATTGTTGATGCATATCAGACTATTATGCTTCTACTCTAGAAAATTTAATCTAGCACAACTCAATTATCCTACCTTTCAAAAGGAATTATTTATAATTATTGACTCATTGAAATTTTTTGAAGTACAATTGAGAGGTCACAAGTTCACTATCTTTACCGACCACAAACCCTTAGTAACCTTCCATACTCAAATGCCTACAAGTCAAAAGTTAAGGTAATGGCTAGATTATCTAATAAAATTTGATATAGACATACAGTACACTACAGGAAAGGAAAATTTGATAGCAGATGCTCTATCGAGAAAGCATAAATACCTAGACACTCCCACTACCGAGGATGAATATATTTCCAATAGCATTGATCCTCCCAACCATACCTATAACTGCAATATCTCTACTAATGCTTTAAGAAATTTCAACTCACTAGAAACCTCTACTCAGAACAACATGTTTTCTCACGGAGCTATTAATTTCAAACATGTTCACTACGATTTCAACAAATGTTATGAAAGAGCCGAAGAACTTGAACACTATATCTTCTGTCCATATTTTAAGGGCATCCAGGATGAAGAAAGCAAATATAATATAATGAAGGAAGAAGAGTCCTCAGATGACGAGACTCTATCTACTATACTAGAAGAAGTTTTTAGTGTGTATGATCATATACCTAATATAAACAAGAACAAAACTTTAACAGTTCTTAAACTAAGATATAAGCCTCCCTCTTCTGAAAACACTCAACAAAATGTCCTCGCTCTTAAAGAAGTGAAAGAAATTGCTATTGACCTAGCTCATAGCAATTGGCAATAACACAAAAGGATGTATTAGTCGTTTTGCTGAGATTTCTACTGTCTAACTTATGGCAGTTTCCATGCCATAAACAACTACATATATGCCGTCAAAATATACACAATTTGCAACTACCATAGACATGGCAGTTTGAACTATGACCTGTCAGCCTCAGTTTTTAAGAAAGAGAAAGAATTCCTTACATCTCATATTACACATCTTGTATTTGCAAATGAGTCTCAAAAGGAACTAGCACCAGTACAATAAACACCAGCATATCCACCTCTACAAGCTCTCAATCGCGAAGAAGCTATCCATGAAATTAAGGAATTGGCTAAGAGATGGAACACTGACAAGCCAACACACCTCACTCTCCAACCTAGCATTTAGTTCAGTAACTCTACTGAATAAATGAGCATCCAACAAATGGAACAGGAGATCAAGGATACTCCTGTTGCCCCTCAACAACCATAGAATACACCTCAACAACCAGCTGCAAATGCTAGCAGCAGCAATGCAATTCCAATCAATACTGCCGCTATTACTACTCATTCCAAAAAGTAAGTAGCCATTAATGAAGACCTGGCACTATTACGGTGCAAGGCAGATAGGGGTAGGGGGTATGCAAATCGTCATAAGTTAGGTGATATATTGCAATTCAATAGATTGGAGGCCTGATGAACTCTACTTGCTATATATGTACCCACTTCCTGTATCTAGCTTTTGGCTCTCTGAGTAATGTTCTAAGTTCTAAGTTCGAAGACCAATTCTAAGTTCACCTCGCACATTATGCATCCAGTTAGGCCCAAGCAAGTAATTATGCCTTCATGCACTCTATATATTGATATTCTGACAGATATCGCAATGATTGCTAGCTTGCCCCTAATAGGCATCCTCCTTCATTCAAGATACTAAGACCTCTAGACAGCGTTGTGATTTCTGTAAGTTCTTAGGATATAATGCTTCTACATGCAGGGAGAAGAAACTCACTATCAATGACTTCAACCTAAGGATTGAACTGACCCTCAACAAGTTCATTGAAGAGAAATACATCAGCGATAGATAGAAAGATGATAAGGACTACTTCATTACACATTGGCTAGACCAAGGTACAGGTATGAAAGCTGCATATCAATCATGTATGAGAGTATGTCCTATCTGGAAGAACTACTATGATATCTTTTTGAACTATAAGGATCATAAAAGAAAACATGGATTTTTGTATGTCAAGAACCAATAAGGACAATAGAGATTAGTCTTGCCCTCTACCTTTAATATCGAAGGTAAGAACTATCTCAAACTAGTTATTAAAGATGCACATGAAGCAACTACTTATGGTAGTATTGAAAAAACAATGAAATATCTTACTGACTGATATGATTGCCAGTCCTTTATAGAACCAACTAAGGACTACATCAGAAGTTTTGATACTTATTAATAGACAAAGTATTCCAACAAAGCGCCACTTAGACTCATAACCCCATTACATGTACCAAGCAGGCTATGGATAGACATATCGATAGATTTTCTTAAGTTAGCACCTATGTTTACTAAGTATTCACTTTTGTACCCAAATATTCCTGTTGGAAAAGATCATGTAGTTTGTATTTCACAACTTTAGACAATTGTCAATAGACAATCAGGATTCAAGTTTCTTATTCCTGTCTCAGATAATTTCTTAGCAGAACAATGTACTGCTACTTTTGATACTTATGTAGTCCCGACTATAGGATACTCTTTCTGTATTATTTTCGACCATAACACTATTTTTATATCAACGCACTTTTAAGATTGGGCTAGGAATGAAGGAATCAAGTTGGAACTATCCACCGCATATCATCTACGTGCAGATGGACAATCGGAAATTATGAACAAAGAAATTCTGCAAGTAGCAAGAGCCTATAAAATCGAAGGATTTGATTAGCTACAGAAACTACCAGAGATACAGTTGAAACTTAACTCTAGATACAATACTACTAGACAGAATAGTACCTTTTCTACACTATTTGAATTTAATATATATCTTGGCATATCGATACTTCCATACCCTATTAATGCATATGTACCAGCAAATAAATATCATGAGGTGACGTCTAAAAACCTATATGATACTAAGAAGACTCAAGCATCTCAAGTGAACAAATGACTACCCAATACAGCCAAATTTTCAGTTGGACAATAAGTTATGCTTTCTTTAGAAAATATCAACCTATCGAATATCTCATCCAAACTTAAACCAAAATGGCTAGACCTATTTCCTATTATTTCTAGTAATCGGAAACACAATAACTATAGCTTAGACCTATCTAGTTAACCTGACCTCCATCTCATATATAATACTTTTTATATCAGTAAACTCAAACCTTATTATAAAAATGATCCTATCCAGTTCCCTCACAGACAATCTCAGGAACCAGAACCAATTCAAGATAATCGTTATGAAGTTGAAAAGGTATTAGAATTCAGAACAGCTCCTCGAACTGAAGAAAGACAATATAGGGTTAGATGGCTAGGATACTCTCCTAAACATAATTTCGGGGTAAATGCCAAGGATATCACTACAGAAATTCTCCAAGACTTCTGAACAACTGAAAGTATGGAAAATATATTAAAGAGATATTGAAGGACTAAAGGAAAACAAGGACTATGAACTAGAGATGAGACCCGAGCTCTCATCCAATAAGAACAAGATAAAATCATAAGTTAAGGAAACACTAAGAATATTCATGTTAATGCTAATGTATTAATAATACATCAAAGCTTAGGATGTATGGAAACTAATATAGCGGAGTGAGAGAAGTAAGGATAGGAAATCCTTCTATGTGAGGAAGTGTAATGGAGAACGTTATTTCATTGCTTATATAATTGATTATATACTTTTTGTATTTCCTATATTACTACTATATTATATAACTAAGCCTCTCGGTTGAAGGACTAGCCTTCCACTACCTCCTATTACTTTATAAGCATCTATAGTATATAGAATTTGCCATGGGAAATTCCATGGAACTTGCCATATGAAGACACCCTCATTATGGCTGTGTGACCTTTATTTAAGGCGTGTGACTAGTTACTATAGCCATATGACTATTATTTAGGGTGTGTGACTTATTACTATGGCCATTTGACCTCTTTTATATAGCACACTACCTTCTGATATGCCATCCTTTATTGTATTTATTTCTTTAGTCATCAGATCTCAAAGAAGTATAAATAGGCCGCTGGATTCTATTTGGAATCTATAGAACAGAAGACAAGTAATAAGAAGCTCATAGCAGTAAGCAAGCCTATATTCTGATCAGATCAAGATCATATAGCTTAGCTAGTACAAATTATATAAGATAGATTATACTAGTTAATTATTGTTCCCTCTAAGAATGTCTCACATAGTAATCTCCCTACTCTTCTGAGGTCTTACCTTAGTAGAACTGAAATACACAAATGTCTATGTCTACAGATATAGATTGTATAAATAGTACCAAATAAATACTGTCTAGTACCATTTATTACATTAATGTACCTAGCTATATCTATATATATATTTAGGGAATATCTTAGAAGTCTACTTGTCGGGTCCTAAAAGCAATTAGTAATGCCTTCACATAGAGTCTGGTAGTTTTCTGGTGAGTTTATGTATCTAGCTATACCTATGTCTGTACATATATATGGGAGATATCTTGCAACTGTACTTAGGGTATTCTAAGAGTAATTAGCTAGGCCTTTATATAGGGTCTACTTGTTTTCTAGTGAGTTTAGATACCTAGCTATGTCTATGTCTGTATACATAGATTAGGGATATCTTGCAACTGCACTTTTGGTATCTTAAGAGCAATTAGCAATACCTTTATATAGAGTCTGCTTTTTTTCTAGCGAGTTTACATACCTAGCTATACCTGTGTCTACACATATAGATTAGAGATATCTTGCAACTACACTTTTGGTATCTTAAGAGTAATTAGCTAGACCTTTACATAGAGTCTGTGGGTTGTCTGACAAGTTTATATACTTGGCTATGTCTATGTATATAGATAGGGGATATCTTAAGACTCCTAACCTCAGTGCTAGCTGCTTGACCTTCTACCAACTACTAGCTGGCTGTATTATATATCATACCTATGAAAAGAGGGGTCATATGTACACTCATATTCTATTAGGTTAGGCAGCCTTCAAAATATATGTCAGTTGATGTGGCCGGATAATATATATTAATTGGTCAGAAGGTAGATTTGTATATACTAGTGTAACAAATTAGCATATATATATTTTAGGCTACATATACCTACTAGTTGTAAGTTTACTGAAGTGGGTAAAAGGTATAGAAAATAAGTACTAATGGAGGGCTTGTTCATATGGACTTGTATATATGAGAAACTTATGCTTTTAGAGGCTTATATATATATATTAGTAAGAAACTCATACTTTTGGAAACTTATATATATATATATGAGAAACTCATACTTTGGAGTTATATATATATATGTAAGATAGTCATGCTTTTAAGGTTTATTAGCATATAGACAAAAAACTTATGCTTTTGGAGATATATATATATATATGCAAGAAAGTCGTACTTTTAGAGACTAATATATATATATAGGCAAGAAACTTATATATTTGCAGCCTCTAGACATACATGGAATCAATATATTAGTTCTAAAAGTATAAGATTCTCATATATATATTAATAAGCCTTAAAAGTATGAGTTTTTTGCATATATATATATATATGTCTAAAAGTATGATTTTCTTGCCTATATGGTAAGAAACCTCAAAAGTATGACTTTCTTGCATATATATATATATCTTTAAAGCCCCAGTTCTATGCATATATATGTATATAACTTCAAAAGTATGAGTTTCTCATATATATTCTAAAAAGCCTCAAAAGTATAAGATTCTCACATATATATATATATATATATCTCCAAAAGCATGAGTTTCTTGACTATATACTAATAAACCTCAAAAGTACAAGTTTCTTATATATATACTGATGAGCCTCAAAAGTATGATATTTTTACATATATATATATATAACTCTAAAAGCATAAGTTTCTCGTATATATACTAATAAGCCTTAAAAGTATGACATTCTTATATATATATATATATATCTTCAAAAGTATAAGTTTTTTACCTATATGCTAATGAACCTCAAAAGTATGAGTTTCTTATATATATACTAATAAGCTTCAAAAGTATGAGATTCTCGCATATATATATATATAAGTCTCCAAAGTATGAGATTCTTGCATATATATATATATATAAGTCTCCAAAGTACAAGTTTCTCACATATATATATATAAGTCTCTAAAAGCATGAGTTTCTCGTATATATATATATATAAGCCTACAAAAGTATGAGTTTCTCACATATATAAGTCTATATAAACAAGCCTGCCATTAGTGCTCATCTTCCATACCTATTACCCACTTTGGTAAACTTACGGCTGGCAGGTATATGTAGCTTAAAACATGCATATACTAATTTGTTACACTAGCTTGTGCAAATCTGTCTTCTGACCAATTAATATATATTTTCTGGCCGCATCAACTGATATATATTTCCAGGGCTACCCAACCCAACAGAATATAAGAGTATATGTACTTCCTTCTTTTATAGGTATAATACATAATGCAGCCAGCCAGTAGTCAGCAGAAGGTCAAGCAGCTAGCACTGAGGTTAGGACTCTCGAGATATCCTCTATCTATATATATAGATATAGCCAAGTGTATGAACTCATTAGACAACTCACAGATTTTATGTGAAGGCCTAGCTAATTGCTCTTAGGATACTTAAAGTGCAGTTATGAGATATTCCCAATCTATGTGCATAGACATAGATATAACTAGGTATATAAACTTGCCAGAAAATAAGCAGACTCTATATGAAGGTATTGCTAATTACTCTTAGGACACTAAAAGTGCAGTTGCAAAATATCTCCAATCTATGTATACAGATATAGGTATAGCTAGGTATGTAAACTCGCAAGAAAACAAGTAGACTCTATGTAAAGGCATTGCTAATTACTTTTGAAATATTCAAAGTACAGTTGCAAGATATCTCTAATTAATGTACATAGACACAGGCATAGCTAGGTATGTAAACTCATCAGAAAATAAGTAGACCCTATGTTAAGGTCTAGTAAAATACTCTTAGGATACCCTAAGTGCAGTTTTGAGATATTCTTTATATATATATATAGATACAGATATAGCTAGGTATATGAACTCATCAGAAAACTAGTAGACTCTATGTGAAAGCATTGCTAATTTCTCTTAGGACTCTGCCAAGATATTCACTATCAATATGCATAGATATAGCTAAGTATATAAACTCACTAGAAAACTATCAGACTCTATATAAAGGTATTACTAATTGCTCTTAGGACTCTGCAAGTGTTCTCCTGAGATATCCTCTATTAATATAGACAGATATAGCTAGGTACATGGACTCACCAGCAAATCCGCTATGGGACTGCCTAGCTAATTACTCTTAGGAGACTCTCGAGATATCTTTTATTAATATGCATAGACATAGCTAGGTACATGGACTCGCCAGCAAATCTACAGACTCTATGGAACTGCCTAGCTAATTGGTCTACGACTAGAGGTTACTTGTGGTAGTGGATAACTATATTAGTGTGAGTAGTTTCTACTTTGGAGACTACTGAGGTCTAGGAATAGCTAGATTATAGGAGGTATATATAGTAGACAGAGTTCTAGTAGGATTTATGATGGAATAGTTTAGTGGAAGTACAAATATGGCTCATCAGTATATATAGAAGCTCAAGTTCATATAGTGTATGCAATATATTACTTATACTTGGCTGCTTTTACCTGACTACCTATCTCTACCTAGCTATATTTGCTTAGCTGCTATTACTATTATTCTCTATATGTGCCAAGTAGAGTAGACATATTACTGTCAGGTAGTTGTGCTACAGTGCATATCTACATTACAGAGATATACTATACTCTTATAGTATCTAGATATTAAATAACTATAGATTGGCACCTAGGTGCAGAAACAATATATTATTTAGAGGCACAGATACACAAGTTAGAATACTAGGGCGCTATTACATAATACTGAACCCTAGGATACTAACCTCCTAAGTACAATATCAGGGAGTGGATTATCAATAGGTAGCTATCATGGCATATAGAGTGACCAGGTGTCCAAGAGGTTGGTATAGTTTGTCAAGAGACCTAGAGGAGTAATAAGGCAAGGCAAAGTCTTTCATAATATATATGATTAGCTATTTCTTCTATAGCTTTATCTATTGCTTTGGAACCCTTTATAAAAGGCAAGTAACTAGTAGTATACCATTATACTTTCCTTAATCCTAGATATACTATTATGAAAGCATAAGTTTAATATCTAAAGACAGAAAAACAAGCTACTCTTGTACAAGTATAACAGCTATAATATATACAAATAGTATATATAGAAGTTATTTAATAAAGTATAGTAGATATTTAGAATACAGCTAATACTACTACCAATAAATATATACAACTATTAAATAACATACAAAATACTCTCATATAAATCTAGAACTTTATTATTTCTAGATAAACAAATCAAATAAAACAATTCTAGATAATCTACTATAACCTCTAATGCCTTAAAGGACAAGTAGAGTACTATAATAATTAATATCAATAATAGTTTACTAGTATTAAAGGATAATTTATTAGTTTTAAAGAAAGACTTATTAAGGTAAAATAGTAAGTACAAGCTTCATAGGCTATACACTTTGCAGTAAATATTGAGTAAGCAGTAAATAGTATACTATATCAGCAAGAAAAAGTAGCATTAGAATACTAGGTAGTATCTCTAGGAGATAGGGTTGTCTTGTATCTTTTGTATCTTTTATGTCTACTAAGTGTCTCCTAAGTATTTTCTATATATCTTCTAGTATCTTCAAGTATCTCTAGTAGATACTGGAAGACATTCTGCCAATTGTAGAGATATACTTTGTCTTTAGTAGTATTACTGTCTTTAAAAATACTAGTGATAAACTATTTTCTTTCCTGATATACTACGTAGTCTACTACTAGTAGAACAATGATAATCTAGAGACTTTACTTCTGTAACAAGGGCTTTGGAGGACAAGGCAACTAAAAAGTATATCTAAATAGTAGACAAGGAGATTGCATATATAGGAATACTATGTATATAATAAGGGGAAGCTAGGATGGGGCAAGGGTAAGAGATAAAAGGCAAGAGGTAAAAGGCAAAAGGCAAGAGGCAAGAGACAAGAGATATGCAGAAGTAGGTACTATATGTATTAGAGGGAGGCAAGACACATATAGAAGCAGGTACTGCATATGTTAGAGGGAGGTAGCTCTACTGCAGAGTTGTTCATAGAGGTGAGATATAGAGAAGTAAGGTAAGATGATAGCAAGGGGTATATAAGGAGGGTACACCTTCATAGAGAGAAGCAAGGTCTTATATTAGATATATAAGATATTGAATAGAGATCCAATAATAGTATAAGAATAAAGGACTTTATATATATAAGCTACTAAGGTAATAAAAAGAATAAGCTTCCAAAATTCCTATCCTAGAAGCCAAGAGAATATAATAATAACCTATTACCTACGATATAGGTGATGTCTAATACTATGATAAGGAGATAATAATAATATAATACTCAGGTAGGATTCTGTCTAAGTATCAAATAGAACTAAAGCAATACCCTATCATCTATAGTTATAGGTGATAATAAAGACAATAAAAACAAAGAGGAGACTATTATAATACTATCCCCCCTTTAGGCTAGAGCTCCAGTAACTAGAGGTCTGGGTATGACAACCAGTGAATAATACAGAAACAATAATAAATGCAATAATAAGAACCCCCACCCTAACTCTAAACAGCAACAAGAACTAAAACAATAATAAGAATAAGAGTCAGATGGATTCTACTATCTGACTCTCAAAAGGTATGATATTATTTAGCTAGATGAGGCTTCCTTAGGTATCATTGGTAGAATAGGGTGATCAAGTTCTATATGTTTCAATCTGCAACTACTATGGATATAGTAGTTTGAACTGTGACCTGTTAGACTCAGTTCTTAAGAAGGAGAAGGAATTCCTTATAACTTGCATTGTGTACCTTATATTTGCAAATAAGTCTCAAAAGAAACTAGTACTAGTACAACAAATACTAGGATATCCACCTCTTCAAGCTCTTAGCCGTGAAGAAGCTATCCATGAAATCAAGGAATGGGCCAAGAAATGGAATACCGACAAGCTGATATACTCTCTCTCTAACCTAGCATTTAGTTTAGTAACCCTACTAAACAAATAAGTACCTGACAAATGGAATAAGAGATTAAGAATACTCCTATTATCTCTTAACAACTGTGGAATGTACCTTAACAACCAGCTGCAACCACTAGTAGCAGTAATGCTATTCCAATCAACACTACCACTATTACTACTAGTTCCTAAAAGCGAGTAGTCATTGACGAAGACCCAACACTCTCCTTTATTCAAGACACTAAGACTCCCAAACAGTGTTGTGATTTCTATAAGTTTTCAGGACATAATACTTCTACATGCAAGGAGAAGAAACCTACTATTAATGACTTTAATCAAAGGATTGAACTGACTATTAACAAGCTTATTGAAGAGAAACATATTAGTAATAGATGGGTAGATAACAAGGACTATTTCATTATACATTGGCTAGACCAAGATACAGGTATGAAAGCCTTATATCAATCATATATAAGAGTATGTCCCATCTAGAAGAACTACTATGATACCTTTGTGAACTGTAAGGATCATAGGAGAAAAAATGGATTTTTGTATGTCAAGAACTGATAAGAATAATGGAGATTAGTCTTGCCCTCTACCTTTAATATCGAAGGTAAGAACTATCTCAAATTAGTTATTAAAGATATATTTGAAGTAACTACTTATAGTGTTATTGAAAAAATAATGAAATATCTTACTAACTGATATAAATGCTAGTCCTTTACAGAACTAACTAAGGACTATATCAGATATTATCATACTTGTCAACAGACAAAGTATTCCAACAAGATGCCATTTGGACTTATAACTCCATTATATGTACTAAGTAGGCTATGGATAGACATATCAATAGATTTTCTTAAAATAGCACCTGTGTTTACTAAGTGTATAATTTTGTACCTAAATATTCCTATTGAAGAAGATTATGTAGTTTGCATTTCATAACTTTAGACAATTGTCAATAAATAATTAGAATTAAAGTTTTTTATTCCTGTCTCAGATAATTTCATAGCAGAATAATGTACTACTACTTTTGATACTCATATAGTCTTGACTATGGGATATCCTTTTTGTATTGTTTTTAATCACACCACTCTTTTAATATCAATATACTTTTAGGATTGGGCTAGGAATAAAGGAATTAAGTTGAAACTGTCTACCATATATTATCTATATGCAGATAGACAATTGGAAACTGTGAACAAAGAAATTCTGCAAGTAGCAAGAGCTTGTAAAATTAAAGGATTTGATTGGCTACAAAAACTACTAGAAATATAGTTGAAACTTAACTTTAGGTATAATACCACTAGACAGAATAGCCCCTATTCTATACTGTTTAGATTTAATACATATCTTAGTGTATCAATACTTCCATACCCTATTAATGTATATGTACTAGCAAATAAACATCATGAGATAATGTCTAAAAACCTATATAATGCCAAGAAGACTCAAGCATCTCAAGTGAAGAAATGACTATCTAATACAGTTAAATTTTTAGTTGAATAATAGGTTATACTTTTCTTGGAAAATATCAACTTATCAAACATCTCACTTAAACTCAAACCAAAATGGCTAGGCCCATTTTCTATTGTTTCTAGTAATCAGAAATACAATAATTATAGTCTAGACCTATTAAGTCAACTTGACCTCTACCTTATATATAATACTTTTTATATTAGCAAACTTAAATCCAATTATAAAAATGATCCTATCTAGTTCTCTCATAGACAAACTCAAGAACTGGAACTAATTTAAGATGATCATTATGAAGTTGAAAAGGGATTAGAATTCAGAACAGCTTCTCGAACTAGAAAAAGACAATATAAGGTCAAATGGTTAGAATACTCTCCTAAACATAATTCCTAAGTAAACACCAAGGATATTACTACTAAAATTCTCTAAGACTTCTGGACAACCAGAAGCATAGAAGATACATTCAAGAGACGTCAAATGACTAGAGAAAAATAAGGACCATAAACTAGAGATGAGACTTAAGCTGTTATCTAACAAGAATGAGATAGAATCATGAGTCAAGGAAATACTAAGGATATTTATATTAATGCTAATATATTAATAATGTATCAAATCCTAGGACATATGGAAACTAATTTAACCGAGTGAGAGAAGTAAGGATAGGAAATCCTTCTATATAGAGAAATATAATGGAGAACATTATTTCATTGCTTATATAATTGATTATATACTTTTGTATTTCCTATATTACTACTATGTTATATAATTAAGCCTCTTGGTTGAAGGACTAGCCTTCTACTATTTCCTACTACTTTATAAGTATCCATAGTATATGGAATTTGCTATGGGAAATTCCATAGAACTTACCATATGGACATACCCTTATTATGGCCACATGACCTTTGTTTAGGCCATGTAACTCATTACTATAGCCACATAACTATTGTTTAGGCCATGTGACTCATTACTATGGCTATATGACCATTATTTAGACTGTGTGACTTATTACTATGGCTACATGACCTCTTTTGTATAGCATACCACCTTTTGGTGTACCACCCTTTATTATATTTATTTCCTTAGTCATCAGATCTTAGAGGAGTATAAATAGGCTACTGGATTCCCTCTAGAATCTATAAGAAAGAAGCAAACAAGCACACAGCAGCAAGCAAGCCTATATACTGATTAAATCATAATTATATAGCTTAGATAGCACAAATCATATAAGATAGATTACACCAATTAATTACTGTTCCCTCTCAAAACATCCTATATAGTAATCTCTCTACCCTTCTAAGGTCTTACCTTAATAGAACTGAAATACACAAACATTCATGTCTATAAATATAGATTGTATAAATGGTACTGAATGAATACTATCTAGTACCATTCATTATATGTACTTACTTCGTGGTACACACTAGCTCTAAGTTTAATACTTTAGGCTAAAATTTAACTATTTAAAGAGAACTTAATATCTTTTAGTCTAAAGTTACAATAAAACCTATAATCTATAAAAACTACTATAGAGAAGAAGTTAATATAAGTTTATAGTATTGGAATATATAGTACTTTTTCTATATATATCTATACTATCTCTTCCTTACTTTATATAATTAGTAGTATAGCTCTATAATAGTTAGTAAAAACCTATTGATTTCCTATTAGTATTAGAACTAGTTGAGTATACTGTATTAGAAATATAAATAGATACTTAAATAGACTATAGTAATTACTAGCTCTAGTATTTACTCAATACTTTCTAGGCTCATTCTTAGACTCTACTCCTCCCTCTGCTTTATTTTGTATTTCTCTCTTCCTCTACTATATTGACTTTATATATTTTAATCCAAACTTATATTTGCTACTTAAATACTAATTGTACTATATAGCCTATATATAATTTAATAAAATATAGCAGTCTACTATACTAAAACTACAGCTAATATATAATGTTGGGTTAAAGTTCCTATTAGTATTAGAACTAGTTAAATATACTGTATTAGATATATAAATAGATACTTAAATAGAGTATAGTAATTACTAGCTCTAGTATTTACTTAATACTTTCTAAGCTCATTCTTAGACTCTACTTCTCCCTCTACTTTATTTTGCATTTCTCTCTTCCTCTACTATATTGACTTTTTATATTTTAATCCAAACTTATATTTGCTACTCAAATACTAATTGTACTATATAGCCTATATATAATTTAATAAAATATAGTAGTCTACTATACTAAAACTAGAGCTAATATATAATATTGGGTTAAAGTATAGTATATCTTAAGTTTTCTAGAGATAAGAAGGATTTTGTTATATAGTTTTATAACTCTGAGTCTAAAATACTTATTAGTAAGTATTTTGATTAGTTTGGAGTTGTATTTATATTTGTGCTTCTAAGGGAATAAACTTTTAGTAGTATCTCTATTTTTTCTTATCTAGTATCTACTTTAGTTTGAGCTCTAGATATCTTAGCTAGCAAATTAATTTATTATGTCCTATCTATCTATAAACTATATAAGAGATTTACTTATATAGGTAAACTTATAAATTTGAAGATTATATCAATTGTTTTTATTTTGGCTTTATATAGTAGTTATTGTATTTATTAGAGTATAAACAATTATTTTTCTAAAGTTGATAATTGTCTATACTTATAGTAATAGCAGTAGGTTTATATATTGATCTAGAGTTTACTTACTTAAGGTTTATATTATTTTGATTTATAATAGTAGTTAAAGGTAAAGCTATATTCTAAGATATTACCTTAGTTTTTATAGGTACTATTATTATTCTTCTTTCTTTTTCAGCTTCTTCTAGTATTTCTAGCTTAGTTACTTCTAGTTACTATATGACTATTTTAACTATTAGATGTCTACTTAATTTTAAAGAGGCTTTTGTACTTTGATATTTCTTTCCTACCCTATTTAATATTCTTAAAGCAATCCTATTCTAAGCTACTTCTTTACCTATTTCTTTTAACTAGTTTACTAAAAACTTTATATAAGTTACTTAAGAACTAATCAATTAGCTTAAAGTCTTTCTAGCTTTTCTAAATACCTCTTCTAATTTTAAAATATTGATAATATCTATTAAAGTATACTTTTCTACTAATATTTCCTATATATCAATCTCTATTTCTATATTAGAAATAAGGATCTTTTATTCCAATTTATAATATAAATAGATAATAGTAAGTACTTTTTATTGTTCTTATATCTATCTTTATTATTCAGCTTATTATTCTACCAAAGACCTATTTTCATATAGCATGAACTATAGGTCCTTTATAATTAAAATTATTTAAATATCTCTTTTATTCTTAATAATTTAAAAAGTTAAGCTTAGTAATACTAATATTTTTTTCTACTATATTAGTAAGAAAAAAGTGGTATTAGAATACTAGGTAGTATCTCTAGAAGATAGAATTGTCTCTTGTATCTTTTGTATTTTTTGTATCTTCTAAGTGTCTCCTAAGTATCTTCTATATGTCTTCCAGTATCTTTTAGTATCTCTTAGAGATACAAGAAGATATTCTGTCAATTATAGAGATATATTTTATCTCCAGTAGTATTATTGTCTCTAGAGATACTGGAGACAAACTATTTTCTTTTCTAATATAGTTTAGCTATTATTTTAGGATATAAACATAAGGAAAAAGAAAGGAATAAAGTTTATATAGTATAGGAAATAAGATTATTAGGTTAAGCTCAAAAAATAGAGATAGTAGTAAAAAAGTATAACTAGGCTTATAACTTAGAAGGTCTCCTATATGTTTATATTCTATCTGTATCTAAGCTAGAAGGTCTAAAGTAAAATATTTATCTCTTCTATTTCTCTCCAACTTCTTTTGAGAGTTTATTTTGCCTATCCTTTAATCTTCTATCTCTTCTTCCCTCTTTAGTTCATAACTACATAACTAAGTGTATCCCTAGCGTTGCCCCAATAGGAGCATACTTGTTCCTTCCTCCCCTTATTCTTAGCTTATGTGACCCCTACATGCCACAGGTGCGAGATCTCTATAGAATTAAAATGTCTCAAAAGCCGACTTTCAAGCTTAGTCATTCCCATACGCAAACCCACTAACTACACATCATACCGGGTGTTGTGCCAACCAGACTATCATACCCGGTAACTGAAACGGTCTATTTCCACCGCATCCACCATGCCTCAAGACCTCCCACCAGTCGGGGGCTACGGCCCTGTCCAATTCAAGGTACTATTACCTCAATCCCCCGGAGGCGGTAATTCCAGGAATTCATGGACTGACGGAAAACCGCAATTCGCACAGCGCAACCTCCCTGTCCGAGGCTTCCGCCCAGCATTTTACATATACGGCATGGGCGCGCTCATGGCCTACGGATTCTATGAGGCGATCAAGGCTATCAAGGAGCAGCAGTACCGACCCCGCCCTCCCAACCCACCAATGCTACTATAGGTAGACTCCGGTGGGACCACCGGTCTAATCCACCGATCTTGAACGCATAGGGAACTTGCCCGAGAGAAGCAATGGTCTCGCTTGCATCTTATTCCCGTGCTTCAAGCCGAGCAAGACAGGGACCTTGTCCGACGAACACTGGCAAATTCCGAGAGGGAGAAGTTCCTGATGAAGGATGTCAAGGGTTGGGAATATGGCAGTGTTTACAACTCTGATAAGTGTGTATTCCGTCTTAGTTTGATGGAAATTGGAGTTTTTCGTTAAAGTGGGTTGCTGATTCGGGTATTTCAACGTATAGGTTTGTCAAGCCAACTTATGTTGTGACTCCAATGAAGGCGGAGAAATCGGAGGTGCCAATAAGGGTGACCGGGGGCGCTACTTGAGTCTGTGTATAATATCACTCGAGTATATATGCATAATTCCTTTTCTTGCCAGTGGAGTACGCAATGGAACTGGTCTAGTCAGGTCTCCGGATATCAGCGCTTAAATCACTGAACCACCCCTCCTCTCTGTGTGCCTCTCTGTGTGCCATCTGATACAAAATAGTCATAAAACCTGAGAAGCAAATTAAAGATATAAGAATTCACCACAACCAGACTTATTGCCTGTCACCAAGAAATAACACCATCATTAACACCAAAATCTCATGGCCCATGTCTTTACACTACCGAGCAGCCCTTACCACACAACTGCAATGCCAGATTGTGGTCTTCCACCTCTACACTCAATGTTTTTACCCCTACAATCTTGATGCTTTGTTCAGCCTCATTGTGCCACCACTTCAGAATCCTTGTCTGCTCATTGTATTCCCACTTCCCACCTGATGTTGTCACAGACATTTGATCCTTCGGGAAATGAAGTGGTGGTACAAAGATTTCCGTCGGTGCACTCTCCTGCGTGGATTGCCCTGCCTCAAGCTTAAGCTCGAATGTCACCCTCGCCAAGTCAAACCCATACTTCACGAGCGTTCCGGCAGTATAGATTGGAGCTGGGCGGATAAATGCTTCCGCTGCTCGATTACCAGCCACAGTAATAGATGGTTGCCTTGCCGGGTCTGCGGTCATCTCGGACGACGCAGAAGAGGGGGCTATTGATGATGTTTCAATCATTGCCTGGGTCTTACCATCAGGGTTGAACTCTGCTGCCGAAACAGCATTATCATCAACACTGAATATGCTTAAATCTTCTCCATTCCATTGGTCTCCCCATGTGTGATCATTCTAGTATATAGTTAGCATCATGTCCATTTTCCAGAGCTTATCACATACCGTTGTAGAATACGTCCATAAAGTGAAACCAACTTTGGCGCCTTCCAAGGCAAACTGATTTGCATCCATAGCGTGAATCTGTGATGAATAATCACCCGACGAGTATGCAGCCTTCTTGTCCATATCATAAGGAATTCCTATTTCACTGAAGAGGCACGGAGTTTGGCCTGAAGGAAGAAGGATGAGCCTTGTGGTAGTTCAAGGGCAATAGGAGTATTTACCAATATTCTGGATTCCTTCCTCACGTATCGCAATGAGCTGGTCCTTGAAACAATTTCTGATCGCAGTTTCACCGATCTTGATTGCGAACAAAGGTGACCAATATCGGCCCCTTAGGAAACCTACAACATCAATGTTCCAATATCGATTCCTGTTGGGGGTAATGATGGTTAGAAATTAAGCTAAATCAAATGGCTGGGGCGTGGGCTACAAACCAGGACTTGGTCATCAAGGTGATTCCATCATAGAAGTGTGGTGCATATACCAATCTATCATCCTCATCCGCAGTACCCTTGATTACGGGAGGTATCTCAAAGACTGGAGGCTGGCAGAACATTATTGCTTTCTTGTGCACAGATCTAATTGCTTTCGAATATTGGCGATAATGGTTCATGAAGTAAATATTGCACCATTCATGAGTTGCTAATGGGGTTCCATCAGGAGCCTTCGAAAAATAGTCATTTCGGAGCAGGGTATCAGTTTCCAGGTCCCAAACTCCATGCTGGGCCCAAATACATTCACCCAGCTTCCATCCAGGATCTCTTTCCCAGCCATATCTGCTATCGTCATAATCTGCTGGCAGCCACGCCTGAGCTCCTTTCGGATCAATCAAGGTAGTGCCAGTCTTATAAGGACCTGTCCCACCCATCTCATATGTGTCGATATCACATGCCCTCCCAGAGCCTGTCAGGATAGCCTGCCAAGCGGTAGGAGACGTGCCCTTATGGTTCTTTTGCTCTTTAGGGTAGGCATCTAATTTTTGATAGCCGATAAGACCTCGATTAGGCTCATTGAGCGATTCCCATCCAATGACTGTCGAGTCTTCCAAGTCCCCCGCCTCCCCTATTCTGAGGGCAAGATGCTTTATTGCATTGAGATAATGCTCATGTAGATAGTCTTGAATGTTCTTGCCATTAATGATACACTTTGGAGTGAAATCACGGCCCGCAAAGAACATTGTAAACATAGTCATGCATGCTAGCCGGGTATAGTTCGTTGACCATATCATTTTTGGGAATTCTTGAGAATTTGGGTATGTATTGTGAATGAGGGCCGCCTCAGTAGCTGCGAAGGCTTGTGGATTTAAACCCATTGCGTACACAGTCCACATTGGGGCCCCGGAGCCCCCGGAGAATCGTGACCACTATTAATCTCAATGGAGCCCATTAGCACCAGCACGTAACAGCTACAACTTCCTGGAAGGTCACCTACAACGTCCTGATGAGGATCCATGAAAACAAATAGGCCATATTCTTTGCATTTTCGCAATAGGGCAATTGTGCTTTTAGTCCATTCCTCGTCGTATATGCCACTACATGTAATTAGTTAAGGACCTCACATTTTGGCTGCTAACTGGCTACATACGGGCCTTTGCCTTCTATGGCTTCCCAAGTGAAGAGGTATCGCACAGTATTGAATCCCCAACCTCTTATTCGCCTCAAGTGGACATCAGCCTCCTCATACGGAAACGGTCGTCCAACAAATGATACATTGTCCCCGTCAAAGAAATCCCCAGCAATATGAGATGGCTGATTCGGTCGAGCTGGAAATTTTGCATCTGCAGCTAAATTAACGCCCCTGAGGGTTACTTGTCGGTTGTGTTCATCCTTGAAAAACGTGCCTTCAATCTGTAAAAATCGTGACATGAGGCTAGTAGTTCTTCTGTGAAGTACTAGTTGATGAATCTGGGTTTTTCAATCAATTTAAGTTGTTGCAACACGATGACTCTATCGACAGTATTCGTTTCTGCGAAGAAGTAAGATGGGAGTAGTAGGCTGTGATATCTGGAGCTGCCAACGACGTTATGTACATGATCCCTAACAGTTCAGTTAAGCTACTGTACCAAATCCGGTCTAGCGTTCGGCTATGCTTCTGTCTAAAAGGCCCCCCATATTATACAGGGAAAGCTTGGATTTATCAATTTATCATCGCCACCCGCTGAGAAGCCATCAACAATATGGCGACCAAATCTGCACTTAAGGCTGCAAAAGTTTGTATTGGCTCGAAGGATTGGGAAGGGGCAGTCAATAATTTCCGCAAGGTCCTTTCATTTGAGCCACAAAACTACACAGCGTAGGGACTGAGTTTGAGCCACAATTGACCCCGCATTGAGCCTGGCTGACGGTCTCCCCAGTCTCCTCTATTTGGGTTATGCCCTTTTCCAGCAAGGCCTCATACAAGAAAGTGAAGAGTCGTACAATAACGCTCTGTCTGTAGACCCAAAGTATGAAAAGATGCCAGAGCCATGGCAAGGCCTACTCAACATCTACGAGGCACAAAAGAATATCCCCAAATATATAGACACTGCAACAAAACTTAGCATCATATTTAGAGACGGGTGAGGTTTCGATCTGCTGTTACCAGAGCAAAATGTTACGTTGCGGTGGGACACATTGCACCTATGCCTGGGTATATCAGTGCGTATGCTGACAAACGGAGAAGGGATGATCGAACTAGGTGTGCGAACGTAGTCAATAAGATGCCCCTGTTCGTCAAGGAATATGGGACTACCCAGCAGGTCTGCAGATTACCCTGAAGTCACAGTATGGAAGCTAACAAAAGCCAAGTTTAAACAATGCCTTGACATAGTACTACCCGGTAGCCCGGTGTTTGAGTACCTCGAAGGTCTAATAGCCCGACCAGCGGATACATATCTCATACTTGCCGAAATGACAGAAAAGGAAGAGATGAATAAAATAAATAAAGAGATTGGAAACAGGAGCACAAGATTGGGTGCTACTAAAGCCAATGTAACTCTTGAGGTCAGGCATGAGGTTCTGAGTGCATCTCCTGTAAGCGCCACATGCTCTACTGGCCTGACGGTTCCTGGCTTAATGTCCCATACAGCTTGAAGAGCTTTACCAAAGTATTCTTAATTGGTCCGATAATGAGGAGCTCCGAAGGGATATCGAAGGAAGGCTGTTGCAGCATGGCTATGAGAAACTGCTTGTATTGCCAGCAGATAAGAAGCCTGAGCAGGTGCAAAAAGTCAGAAAGTGGGCTGAGGGCATGGTGATCTTGAAGTTTCCTCATGAATTAGCCTGGAGACTTTTCATAGAATGGAAGGATTGCGAAAGCTTAGGTATGTTGGATGTTTGGGGTTTGTAGTTTCATATGCTAATGTAATCTGCAGCAGTACATGATGTAAATGTTTTGCGTGAATTCGTGAATTTTTTCCCAGATACTGGTCTTGGAGAGGTGCTCAAGGCATACCTGCAGTCGGAAATATCACCATTTCCCGCTCCAACCCCTACTGTACAGCGAGATGACGGTGTTCCACCTACGCCAGATGAAATTGACTCCGTTCAGATACTTTCCTCAATGACTGTATGAGTCATACCCCATTGTTGATCTCTGATCTTGGTCTAATAATGCTTAGGAGGGGCTGGCCAAGGATGAAAAATCCGCCCTTTGTCACCGAATTACGGGTGACTACTGCTTATTCCTTAATGAGTATCAGACTGCTGTTGAAGCTTGTGGAGCTGGAAGGAAGCTACTTCTTGCCGAATCTAAGGAGACGGGTGTGATCCTACAAAGGTAACCCCAATCTGTCCCCATTCAGCCAGTAAGTGAGCTCACACTTCTACTACACAGGAACTTAGATAGTACTACTGCTATTCTTGCGACCGCCCTCATCCATTATCAGTCCCCAAAGTATCATCAGGACGCTAAAATGTACTTTGATGGGATTCTTAAACGGAATAAAAACAATATTACAGCTTTGGTCGGTTTAGGGCTGATTCTACAAGAGCAGGGGGATCATGAAAGAGCCCTGGAGTTCCTTATGAAAGCGTTAAAACTCAACCCAGATAGCACGAAGATATTATCTGAGGCTTCATGGTGTCGGGTTTTGATGCAGGATTACGAGGGAGGGGAGGCGGGCTTGGAAGAATGTCTTGAAAAAATAACTGGAGTGGATGCACAAGCAAGGGAGCTAAAGGCTCAGGTATTATGGAGAATTGGTACCTGTATCTGGAATGCTGATGGTATGCATTAACAATGCCTATGACTTGGCTAATACTAATAATCAAGCAGAGGAGGCTAGGAGTGACCGTAAAGGTGCATACTCTTACTTCATGAGAGCTCTTCAAAGCAACAGCAATTATGCTCCAGCATATACGAGTATGGGTATATATTATGCAGACATCGCGGGTGATGTAATCAGAGCCACAAAATGTTTTGAGAAGGCATTCGAGCTATCGCCGGGAGAGATTGAAGCAGCAGAAAGGTTAGCTCGAATGTTCGCGGACACTAGGGAGTGGGATCTTGTGGAGATTATAGCCAGGCGGGTTGCGGATGCAGATAAGAAGAGATCTATCACTGGGATGGTCATGAGTTGGCCGCAGAATGCCATTGGCATGGTAGAACTGGTATGAACTGTCCATGGATTTTTGTATTCAGGACAAACTAATGGTATCCAGAACGCCCAAAACCATGCAAAGGCTGTTGTAGCATTCCAGTCGGCTTTAAGATCTACACCAACTGACCTTCATTCCTGGTTCGGCCTAGGAGAAGCTTATGCGAATTCCGGCAAGTACAATGCTGCTCTGAAATCCTTCCAGCGAGCAGCCGAGTTAGACGACGAGAATTGGCTTGTTAAGTACATGATAGCCAATGTCCACCGAGAACTTGGTGAATTTACTGAAGCATGCTCTGGATACCGTGAAGTGCTAGAAAAACAACCCGAGGAATTTGGAGTGTTGATGGCCCTTGCTGAGACCCTGCTTGCCATGGCGCATAATCATGTTGAAAATGGATACTACGGCCAAGCTGCTGACGCCCTTTTAGAGTCCCTTAAGACATCAAAAGAAGTGGTTACTTTGCGGGCAGAGACACTCAACATATGGAAGAACGTTGGCGATGCATGCTTGCTATTTTCATGGATACAATCCCTTTGCTCACAGCTTCCCCTGGATTTGGTAAAGGGAATGATATCCCTAGATATCGACAAAATGCATTTGAATATCATGTCTGAATACGATCGAGTTGACTCGACTATATTGGATTCTTTAACAGACGGGGACGCACACTTGCAATCTTGTTTGTATCTTGGTATCCTCTCCTATAAAAGAGCGCTTTATGTGTCTGCAGATGATCGCTACGCTCACTCTGTTGCGTGGTTCAACCTTGGTTGTGCTGAATTCCGTGCCTATAATTGTGGGATTTCTCAGAAGGAAGCTCACCATAGCTCTGCCATCCGCTGTTTCAAGCGTGCAATCAAAGTCGAGCCGGGAAACCATGACTTTTGGAATGCTTTGGGAGTTGTCACAGCGGATAGAAATCCCCGAGCATCACAGCATGCACTTGTACGATCCTTGTACATCAATGGGAAGGACGCAAGAGTATGGACAAATCTGGGGACTCTTTATCTCCTCCAGCATGATGTTGAACTTGCCTCAGAAGCTTTCACACGGGCACAGTCAGTTGACCCGGAATATGCAAACGCATGGATTGGCCAAGGGCTCATATCAGTACTAGGAGGTGAATTTGAGACTGCCCAGGAGCTCTTTGAACATGCGTTTGAGATATCCGATGGATTTGCGGTACAGACATCTATTTAGAGTAACTTTGGTTTCGTGGGTGGCGACTGACCGTTCTTTAGACCATTTCGAAACGAGAATATGCGACGTCCACCTTCGACACAAGGATTAGTGTTCAGCCAGAGGCATCTTTCATTTCGCTTATTGGTCCCATATTTGCTCTTCATAAGTTGGAGTTGCAAATGGCGAACCAACCGGCATTGTTACATCTCAGCGCATTGTTACAAGAGCGTATAGGAGAATTTAACAAAGGTGCTGCTAATTTATCAACGGTCTGTGACGTCTACGAACAGCGCTACGAAGATACGGAAGCAGAGGAGGACTTGGTTCGATATGCACAGTCCAAGGGGGATTTGGCTCGTATGATGCTTGGGCAGAAAGAATACGACGAGGCAATTGAGCATGCGTCTATAGCATTGGATCTATCTGCGGAAATTGAGCTGTTGAAGCCCTGCAGGCTGTCTGCACACCTTACGTGTGGGCTTGCGAATTATTTCAATGGGGAGATGAGTCAATCCTTGGAGATGTTCAAGGTAGCACTGGAAGAGTCTTCAGAAAACGCGGATGTAGTCACGCTGTTGGCGCAAGTACTTTGGGCGAAGGGAGGGGAGGATGAAAAGGAAACTGCAAGGGAACAATTATTTACATGGTGAGTACCCCCGGCGGTTACCTGAGTTCTATCTAACGCTTGGCTTTCTAGTATTGAGAATCACCCAGATCATCTACATTCCATGCTACTTCTAGGTAGCATAGGAGTCCTAGACCAGAATGAGGATATTCTCGAGGCAGTTATGGGCGATCTTTACTCCGTTCGGGGTAACATACTCGACCTTGCGCTAATGGACAAAGTCGACAACATCTTGAATGTTGTCGCGCATCTGCAGAACAAGGACCCTATCCCCACTGCGGCCACCGCTGTTTTCCTTGGCCCCGCCCACCCTGGCCCGTGGCAGAATTTTGCAGCAGTGGCGGTCGACCAGCATGCAGCGGATATGGCTAAGGAGGTAGCTGAGCAAGGCGACTTTGATCCAGAAGTTGTTGCGGATGCATTAGCGGGAGTTGGTCAGATAAGTTGTGACCAGAGAGCGATTATGATTGCGCCATGGAGGGCCAGTGGTTGGAAGGGATTGGCGGCAGATATTGTTGCCACTACATAGGGAAGAAGACGACACCCCAAATAGCACGGTTCTGATTGGATAGAGGCCCGTTGGATAGTAGAGGCTATATAGCATCTTAATCTGGTCAATATCGAACGCTCAATCATAGCTCTAGGCTTTTGTAGTAATAACTCATGACTAAGCCTTAAACTATGACACAAGGATATACGTGTCAGTGAGAAACAGGTTTACCCTGAAGTATATCCCAACCAACCAATTTTGTAAAAAATAAAAAAAAAAAAACCTGCCGTGCCTACACGGATCTATGCACGTAACAACTGAAAGAGATCCCTCTTCATATCAAAATTAAAAATAATGGATATGTATCTTTGTGTGCTACCCCAACCTGTGAGAAAATAGAGTGGGTCCCCGCTCTTTCTTATCCAAACTGGTCTGTCCAAATCGCCCCTGCCTCTGAGATTAATCGGCTGACCAGGACAATGGAAGATCCGCACCCCCACCCCCGCGCGTTTATATTCAGATAGATGGTCTAATTTTATTTCGTGGGGCCCAGGCGTTTGGTCCAATCATCACAAGCTGTAAATTGGGCGATTGTAATTACCCAGAACTTCGAACGGTTGGGAATGAAAGATAGCACTGCTGTTCTGAGATTAAATTAGGGCTTTTTTTTTTCTTGGAACCACATATCTCTAGGTGATCTGGTTGCATTTCTGCTATACTAGGTATATCATACTCTACTTATACCCTTTCAGTTAAGTCATTTGAGTCTACCCCTCTCACTGCTTGGTAACTAGCCCCCGCCCTTCCACTCCCTCCCCTCTTTCGACGGAAGGAAGAGCTTGTCAAGCCTTGCGATTTAATAAAGAATCTGATAAGCTCAGCAGTTCAATCTCACACAAATATTATGGGTGAATTACCCTAAACGCCATTTAACCTAAATTACCATCTGACAACTAAGATACAAACTGGCAGAGATGGAAGGTATATACTTGTAAATTATCTCCCCCCAATGTCTCGAGACTAGACTTTATCCTTTTCATGGGGTCACAATATCCAATCAAATGTCAAAATATTATACTACTGCGTAATTTCTTGGATTTTTTTAGGCAGTGCCCGCCAGACCGACCAGACTACGGTACCGCCATAGCTCACATTATATCCTTATTTTTCAGAGGCCATATAGATCTACTACAATAATGACACCAAGGTACCATGCCTCCAGAAGACGAAATATTTGAAGAGGCGGTCACAGTTGTCAGCCGCTCAAAGTTCTGGTTACTTCGCCTTTTGCACCTGTTGCTTCGGTTGCTTCGTCAGTTGCTGTAGTTGCTTTAGTTACTTGTTGCTTCCCCAGTTGCTTCAGTAACAGTAACAGTAACTCAGGCAGTGTTTGCAACGGGCCGGCCAGGCCGGCGAATGGGTAGCCTGGACCGCCTGGACCGCCTGAATAGTCCAAGGTATTTACGTAAGGATTATGAGATCTTATGATATGAACGAAAGTATTGGAGGCTTATTATAAGAGAGATGTATTGATTGATTGATCTATATCTCTGCTTAAGAGGTTCTAGCCAGTATCTCTTCCTTATTCACACATGCTTGTCATATGCCTTCTTATCCACATGCCCTCATGTCCACATGTTGTTGATGTGCTCACATGTTATTGACTTTTAATGTACATGCCTTGGTAGAGTATTTCTTACAATTTAGTGAGTATAAAAAAAGGGCAGAATTCTTATGTAAAATCCATATCAAGCACTAACTATTAATAAGTAGGTAGTTCTTACTAGAACATAAAGATATATTTATCTACTAACAGATTATCACAATTGGTTACAGGAAGACATTATTGAAGCCTCCAAATATATAGATTCTTGAAGTACTAATATCCCTAGTAGGTTGGCTTCTTTAAAGGATGATATTGATTAAGTATGAGAGATGTTGAAAGAGCTTGAAAGTATAAGGTTTAAGCTTGTATGCTACCTATAGTTACTATTTTTATATCTATTTCAGTTTTACTTATATATAAATATTGTCTACTCTTAGGAATATAACTTGAAAATTTAGGCCATTTAGGTCATTTAAGCTATTTGGGCTATATAGGCCATTCCTGGCCATCCAAGTGGTCCAAACTAGTCTAGGCTGCACTTATCTCTGCCAAGCTCCTCTAGGTACTTTTATACTATATATATACTTTGGCCTCTAGATCAGACTACAAAATAATAGCCAGTCTATTATAAACACTGCTTTGGTTGCTTCCCTAATTATCTTAGTTACTTCAGCTATTACTACAGTTACTTTGTCTATTGCTTCCGTTACTTTACTTTTTTCTTTTATTGCTTTCTCTATTACTTTGGTTGCTTCTTCTTTTACTTGAGTTACTAGAAACTCTCTCTATAATTCTAACTCTTAAGTAGCTATAATAATTTTTTCTTTAATAAAATAGCTGAAGTTTTAAAACTATGAAAGGGATTTAATACTAGGTTCTAGCTTCTAAGAATCTCTGTGTAAATATTAACTACTTATATGGTATATATAGCTTACTATTTAGAAGACCAACTGAAAAACTTACAAACCTCTAGTGTTAGTTCACTATTATTGCTTCTTTTATATCAGAACCATCTCGAAAATGTTAATGTTATCCATATTATTGGTCTTTTTTATTAGATTATGATTTCTTTTTTATTAAAGTTTACTACCTAGAACTATTAGTTTTTTATATATATATAATAATAGAATAGGCCTAAACCTTCTCCATAAACTTATAAATATATTTCTTACTACTACAGATCTTAGTACTTTGTAACATATATTCTATTATTTAATATATAGTATATATAAGATTACAAGGTTATTAAGTAGAGGAATTATAAAGAGAGTAGAGTATATATTTAGAGTAATTATAGAGTTATCTAGATATCACTATAGTCTTAATACTATAGTCCTATTAAAAAATATTTCTCCAGAATTCCCAGCTCCTTATATTTTACTTTCCTTATTTAAGACTAGCTCTTTTAGTATCTCTACTTTTCTTTTACAGTTAAACTTAGCTATACTAGAACTCGTTATAGTAGAAATCTTACTATAATAAATGACTTAAAATGATTTTTTAGTTTCTTATCCAAAGCCCTTCATTATACTATCTTATAAAAGAACTAGACTAGAGTAGAGATTTATTGATCTTAAAAATTAACTATATACAAAAATATCTAGATAAACTAAAATTTATTTAGAAGACTAAAAATCCTGAAGTTGCTTCTGGACTTTAGTAGTTACTTGATAGTATTTCAAACTACATCAGCAAAAAAAATTCTCCATCATGACACAGCAACTAGTTTTGTTCCACCTGGTGCACCACCAAATTCCTGCTGCCTCTCATGCACCCTGTTCATACTACAAAATTTCTGCTCCCACTCATGCACCCCATGCGCATCCTCAAAATATATGCTCTACACCTCGAACACCACCAAATTCCCACTGCCTCTCATACACCCTATGTGCACCCTCAAACTTCAGCAGAAAAAATAAACAAATCTGTATCCGGACGCATCAACTACTTTTATACCATCCCATGTGTTACAATTTTCTGCTTACCTCTATACGCCCCCACACATGCCCTCCTAATATTGGCCTGGCACCTGTTTTACATCCGACACTTCACGTTCTTTGTGGCTCTTCTCTCAACTGGTCACAAGTTTATTATTTCCTAATCATAAATCATATTCCATGTCTCTAAGTCTATTCTATTATTTACCAACCAACTTTCCCCCGGCTCTAATGGTATCAAATGCGCAATCCCTTCTATTTGTGATATCTTAACTATAACCCCTTCCCCACTCATCGGCAATCCAACGCGAACCATCCCTTCCGTGCCCTGCACAGCATTCAACCCAATGCATTGAAGCAGATTCACATGCGCCAACCGGTGCACCATTCCTGCTATAGTTATTACTTTGAACAATGCATTGATTCGTCCTGGTATTCGACCATTCAGCATCCCTACTGGTGCCTCATCCAATGCACGCTGTCTCCTTACCCATATCCAATCGTATCTTTCCTTCCTGTGAAATTTCTCGGTGCATCTAGCATTGTGCAAAATGAACCCTTCTCCACTGAATTTTGGCACTGGAATTTGAAGCACCCCATATGAACGAATTTCCTGAACTAACAGCTCGGTAGGGTCGAAATCCATGCTTCTAACTTCCTGCCTTAAAAACGCTTGCGTTGTCAGCACCAGATCTGGCAAGCCAGTTACACGCTCCAGATCCTCGAGGCTGGATATTAATCCCAACTCAATTTTCCCCCGCAACTTCAAGTAGACCTGTTTTCCGACACCTGGCGTCACATCTCCGTTTTGCCTAACCTGGTTCCATAGATTAAGTGTCAAGTCCTTCATAGCAAAAGTATGATCCCTCGTGTAGGTAGTAACTATCTGTGGTGTTGCATTAACCCTATTACTTCGACGGTAAGCATCCTTAAGGCCTTTATGCATAGCTTCACTGATATTCGTGGAATATTGAGCTAGAGCCCCAAACTTCGGAATTTGTTCGGCATAATGGGAGATTAAATGGATTTTTGGGAAATTGAAGTGCACCCCTTCTTGTAAAATCTCATTCACCAATTCCCGACGGTGCAAGGTATTTTCTTGACGCATCCTAACCTTTTCCGACGCCCTGAGGTCTTCAACCAATGATCCCGCTTGTTCCTTCAACAAATCCTTATGTGCTTCTGCAGCAGCCTTTCTTGTTTTCTTATCAGTACGGAACCTCAAGAACACAGCTTTAGTTTCATGAAACACACACAAATATTCTTGTAAATAAGAAACTGTCTTATCCGTATGACTAGGATACTGAGTCATGAGATAGAAGTCAGTGATGCTACGTACGCAGCGAATTGCTCGGTTGAACTCCTGTACCTGACCTCCGGTGGGCCGTGGTTGGTTGGCCTTCCGACGCAACGCCGCGGTAAATGTTCCAAGAATGACTTTACCAAAGTTCCGCATTTCCTTTCCCGACCATTGTGAAACAACTCGGTATCCCTTGGTCGGAACTGAAAATCCGGGGTAGGGAGGCAACCGATGCCAGACATAGTCAAATGCATTAATCCGCTCATAGTATTCTAGAAAACCTTGAATCCAATCCATTAAATGATTTAACACTCCTAGGAGGATATTGTGCAAAACATCTGCTCGAACGAGCTCAGGCGGATTTATATTTGGGACTGACCACAAGGCGTTTTTGATGTTTTTAACGCCGTTTGCTTTCAAACTGATAGCGTCGGAATTGTTGTACGCTGCGGCATAATTTTGATGTGAGTGAGCTGGATAACCACTTCCTGAATACTCACCAAGCTTCTCGGTCGGAATTGTGCAAGAAGGGCAGCGGTTGTTTGCAATACCATGGATTGTAGCATTTTCCATATGGTCAGCGAGCCAACAAAAGAGCTTAGGAAAGCATAAGCGTACGTTCCCATCAGCACAAACCATCTCGTAGCCTTTCTGACATCTCACGTCAGATAGCGGTTTTAGCAAATGCGCCAAAACATCGTGTATGGTTTGCAACGCCTGAATTTCCTGCGTTTCTACCGAATACCCAGGTATTTTGTTGATTCGTTTCGGGCCAATCGGTAGTAGTGCAATTGGTATCCAGGCATGCATCGTAGGTGTATTGCGTATGGAGCTTCCGATATTGCCTATACTCATATAAACAGGCCATAACTTTTTGTCTCCAGAGAAATTCGTTAGGTGAGTTTCATCTGATGCTAGTAAAATCGGAACAAGTGTCCCGCCTTCAGGTAGCAAAGCCTATCCGTTTCAGTTAGTTGGATATCCGACGTAGTACACACAAATTGCTCACCTGAGTGTCTTCCCACCACTGTGCAGTATGGATCTCACTATATACCCTGTTCCCTTCGTTGTCGTATTCTTGCCGCGGGCCCCAGGCCATCTCGCTGGCATAAACCTTTTGGCGTAGAAGGTACTTCACTGCTGCAATAATATTCCGATAATAAAAGGCCACCCCCTTGAGTAATGGGTAGTTCACTGTTCCTGAGTGCCAGGAAGGTTCATTTGCCGCTGCGTCGATAAGCTTATACATTGTATATGCTGACCGAAATTGAACCTCGTGCGTTGGATTGAGGCCTTTCAAGAGGTTATCCTTGAAAAACTGGTCGATCTTTGACTGTGAGGTCTTTGTAGAATTGAAGAAGCGTGCCAGTCGATAATCAATTGAGGTGCGGAATGGAGCAAACAAATTGAAGTTTCGGTCTTCCTCCGGAAATACATGTGGACGTATTGGGTTGCCTGCACGTGGATAGGTGATTGCATCAATGTGCTGACTTCCCTCATCGGATTTTGGTTCAATACAAAAAGTTCGAGCCTCCCTATCAGATCCCTCGCTATGGCATGAATCAGAGTAGTAATCAACATCAGCAGATATAATATCTGTGAAATTGACTTCGTCTATATCATAATCTAAATTAGTAGTATCTCTGGTGTTGGAGAACCGACGCTTTCGAGACGGTGGCAGTGGCCCATTAAGATCCTTCACGTTTTTTTCGGGATGAACCTTCTCCAGATGATTTGAATATGCTCCAGCTGAAGTATAGAATCATGGGCACCATTGGCATAGGGTTTTGTATCTGTTCATTTTGAAACGTCACGGAGGTTGTAAAATGTTGTAAGAGACAGATTTGTGGTGTAATATTTTCATTAACAGAATCTCAGGGAATAAGCTTCGTAAGTGCCAAGGCTCCGATTGCACTGAATAAAGAATCCTATCCGACGTGATGCGTTGGATTTTGCCAAGATCGACTGCGCACGATACCCTTGGCCCCACCCCCCTTCCTAATCTTCTCTCTACTTACTTTCTTCCTTCTACCCACACCAAATACACAACCTTCGCATCCTTCCTTACTTCCCTCTACCATGGAGACTGCCCTCTACCTCTGGAGTCGGGAGAGCTCTTACCTTCATCTTGTTGCGTCTAAATTCAACGCCGCGATCAGCCAACTGAAGCCACTGCGATCACGCTGGCAAGAACAACAAGATGAGGCTGGGGTGCTTCCTATCCTTGGTTAAGGTCCTATCTATGACCCTCACTTCAACCATGCCACTTCTTTGCCGAGTTCAGGGCTGCCCAAGGCAATACTTCACTGGATACAAGTTCCGACTTCACTAGTTGGAACACTCTCATAGTTTATTATGTTTGCTCTCCCCCTTTAATAAAACTACAATTTCCAACCTGAACAAAAGAATCACTTCCTGCATGAACCTTGATATTGACTCTTCCATGCCCAAATCATCAATCCTTTCCTCCCTCATCCTTCCTCTCTGACTACGTTTCCGTAGACGTTCGCAACGGGCATGCCGTTGTCTTAGCCGTTGTCTTATCCGCTGCCTCTGATTTGACTTTGCAGATTGAGGAGAAGCTAGATTTGGAGGAGCTACTGGAGTTAGGGGACGCATTGGGGTCGGCGGAGGCACGGGAGGGGTTGGAAATAGGACTGCGAGTGGCATATTTTCTTGGTTCTCTAATTCATTGCTAGTTATAGATAATCCGACTCTAAACGTTTCTTTGCTACTTACCATGTGGTGATGGCGACGTGGGTGGTACTTCCATATCCTCCTCCATATCCTCAACATCGGTAGTTAATTCCGATACACTTTGGAGAGGAGCTATCCGCTTACGCCGGCTTCGTGTTCTATATAATGTCTTCGTTGGGTCTTCATTAATACTAAGAAAATATTAGCTAGGACTAAGACTCTCGCTCCAATTATGGGAGGGCTCTCGCTCCAATTATGGGAGAGCTCTCGCTCCAATGGGAGGTCTCTCACTCCAATGGGAGGACTCTCACTCTAATGGGAGGGCTCTCACTCCAAAGGGGTCTCCTAAGGGGGGCTCTCAACCAAAAGGGGCTTTCTCAACCAAAGGGGGGCTTTCTCAACCAAAGGGGGGCTTTCTCAACCAAAGGGGGCTTTCTCAACCAAAGGGGGTTTCTTTGCTAAGCTAAGTAGGACATACCTATTAGTACTATCTTTTGGAGATAGCTCTGGTGGTGGGAACATCAGTTTCTGGCGAGGTTGACGTGAAGGCATAATGATAGTAGTGGCAGAATAGCTAATAGTCAATAATAGCAATTAATGTATTGCGAATGTTGAGGAGAATAGGTTTATATGTATTAAGAGATTTGGGGGGGGGGGCAAATCAAACCCGTGTCAGTGCTATGGTCTCAATAGTCTCATACCTAATTGGGAAGGAATTGATGTGAGTGGCATGTACCGCTAGGTATTACAAAGATCTACAAGACAACAGCATATTTAGCGCACTTAGATTCCAACTTAAGTGGTCGGATGACTTCTGCAACAGGGGCTTGATACAGTGGCTCTAAATGAATTATTAATATTCGGTAGTAGTGCTATCACATACATATGCAATGTCCTAGGTCTTTCTGACTTAGGAAATTTACTAGAAGGGGTACAAGCTGCTTTCTAAACAGGCTTAGATTTGGGATTGCACTACCAAATAACTTGAGTCTAGCACCTTTGTAAACGACTTGCAAAAGCCCTCCAACCTCGTAAGTTGGAATCTGCGTGTATTGCATACTTTCTATTGTGCCGCGGTTATTTGTATTTCGCTGTTGTGCACTCTACTTCTGTTTACCATATGCTACGAAATACGGTAGTGTCACAACATCCACGCACAACAGAAAGTATGTAGTACACTCAGATTCCAACTTACAAGGTTGGAGGGCTTTTGAAAGTCGTTACACAGGTGCTAGATATTAACACAAAGGTCATAGTCTTATGCAGGTCATAGTCTTATGCAGGCCATAGATGGCTATGTGGATTGCCGACCGCTTGAAGCAAACATGTCCAATAATTAACATAAAGGTCATGGCCTTATGCAGGCCATACAGAACTGGAGTGACTGGCCATGTTGATTGCCGACCAAGCAAACATGGCCTACTCTTATGTCCAACTTCGTAGAGTCCATAAATACCCCCATAGATCCGTGAATCAATTATTCTCATTAACTATTCACAATACTTCCCGCGATCACAACTTGAATACCTTCCCGCCATCACCACTTCCCATTTCGTTAACACCTAATTAACTAACAACATAAATAACGTAAGTACCTCTTAAAGCATAGTTTCTAACGGGGGTATCTAAAATTCCAACGTAGTTCGTCTAAATGCCATCCGCAGCGCAAGAAGTTAGCCAGGCAAAAGCACTATTGGGGTGGGGGGAGCATGACCCCCGGTACTCCCAATGGAGGAACGGGGTCAAGGGGTGGGCACGGACTAATGAGATAACGGGGAAAAGGCAGGCTGGTAATGCCCTCTGGCATCAATTCAAAACCTATGCCCAGCAGGAGACTGGGCTGCCTGCATCCGGAATTGCCCTAATCCAAAATGGGGCAGCGGCCATCAAAAGAGCAGCTGAGACTGCTCTCGATAAGATTTTGCAAGACGTGCTCAAAAAGGCCAGAGACACAGAGCGGGGGCACGCATTAGCCCAAGTAGCAAACCTGGCTGCTAATGCTCCAGATGTCCAGTTTGGGGGGGCCGACGCAACTGGTCGAAATGCAGAGGACAATGGTCAGGAGGGCTTCCGAAAGCCTGTAAGACTATTCCTCATCGATCCAGCCCGCGGCAATGAGGTACAGGATAATGTTAGTAGGGAGTATAAATGGGATGAAGCTCCGAGCAACTGTGTTGCTATTTTGAGATCGGCATCTCTTTTAGAGATTGTGGACAAGATCCGAGAAAGAATCCCAGCGGGAGGAAGGTGCGGGCTATCTATGGGGCACTAGAGAACCCAAGCCCAGGCAACGCAATCCCTCCTGCCACACGTCTGCAAACCGACGAAGAGGTGCAAGCCTTTTTAGAGCTAACCTCGTCAAAACCTGTTCGGGTACAAGTTATCCTTTATAGGGATCCAGCTTTGGTGCCTCCGGTTGCGGACAGTCCACCGGCAGACGATGGTGCATACTTCGAGGCTGACTTCCTTGATCCAGCAGAGGAGTATATGGACCCTGCGGAGGATTCCGACTCTTTGAGTCGAAATCTTGCCGGCTTTGCAAAGCGTACATTCCCTCGCACGCAGGAGGGATTCGAAGCGCGGAAGCTAAAGATCAGGATGCGGATTAAGAGGCAAAAGAGAGCTTTGCGTGCAATGAAGAGGAAGGAGCAGGAAAAGTACCCAGCTGAGGAGATCTACAATTCCGACTCTGAGGGGTGGAATATCCAGCAGGGACTGGATCCCCAACCGGAGAATGGCAGGGAAATGGTGCTAGCCAGGGGTCCGACCGCTGCCGGAATGACGGCTATGCGAGCTATGCTGGAAGTGGATCCTGCAGCTCCCCCGGCGGATAGGAATACTCGCAGGGCGAGGCGACAGGCGGCACATGATGAAGGAGTAAGGGTAGCCAATGAGGCATGGAGGGCTTTGGGATAAGGTTGGTATGTGGAGGCAGGCACAGAGGTCTGTGCCAGGGTCTGTTCATTGGGATTTTTTTTTTGGGTGGTCGTTGGGATTTTTTTGGGGGGTGGTTGTCGGGATTTTTTTGGGGGGTGGATTTAGTTAGCAATTTGAGTTTTTAATAAAGGCATTGAACGCTGTGCATTGGAATTTTACCCTTCCAAACCTTCTGTGCGAGTCTTTCCTCTACAATGGTTCGAAAATCATCCTCTCAACAAGCCCCTCTGCCAGCAGGGCAGGCAAGCCGTAAACGCAAGGCCTCCCAAGCAATAGCTCCTGGTATTGGACCACGGCCAAGAATTGAAACTGGGGTTGCATACAGGAATGAAATCTTGTTCGATGAAGAGGAATGTGGATTGTAATATTTTGGCTACATTGTAAGCTAATTCCAACGTAGGATAACGGAAATGAATCCTCGTCCGATTCCTCGTCCGATTCAGACGAGGAAACACTCGTTGACGCTGCTGTGCTCGCGCCAGGCGTTGGAAAAGGCACGCGAGCATTTTCGGCGATTCCCAGTGTTTTGCAACCCTTTGCCAGCACCGCAAAAAAGATTGTGACAAAATACACATTATACAGGAAACCACTGTTAACACCCGGGGAAATACTCCTGCTGATACAGCATGCTTGGTCCAAGGCCCAAACGGAGCCACGCTATGTGGAACGAGTAAAGGAGGTGGATACCTTTGTATAGTACCAAATCCGTTTTGCTGCGTCGGCTTGCTAATTGGAAACAGCTCAAAGCTGTACAATCCCGAACAAGATCACATCTTATATTTGAATGTCGAGCCAGCATCACGAGGGTGTATGATATTGGCCGGTTACCAAAGGAAAGCATGAAGACCCAGGTTGAGTACTTGCTAGATGGGGATCGATTCATCTGTAGGCAAAGCAGTCGCAGCGTAAGTTGATGGAGTTGCAGATCCCAGTACGAGTAGCCTTATAGTCCAAGATCCAACGCTAATAGTCGGAAAGGAACTCAAGGGTCGCTTCCGCGCCGAGGAGATCGTTGCGATTATATATCAGCGGTATTTCCAGGGCTCAAAAATGCAGGGGAATAGGGACCCAGATTTCCTAAATAAGATAAATGGTGTCTTCATATGCTTTGTGGCATCAGCCATGCGTCATAGTTTGAAGGCATGGAGGAAGGGCGAGATTGCTCCGGTGATGCAGGAGTTTAAATATGAGACTGCCTGGTGTAAGTTGTGCATGACCTATAATGAGGGGCGAAAGTACTCACTGCGTTGGAAAATGACTAACGTGAAACAGGCACATATGAGAGACTCAAGAATACATGGGAGATACATCCAAAAGTAATACAGGAGCTTATTGTGAATAACATCAAGGCTGACCTGGCACGTCGAATTGCAGCTCAAGTAAGGATTTTGGAACGAGAACCCGTTGACGCACCACAGGTCGAAGATGAAGCCAAATATGAGGCAGAATTGAGAAAGGAGCTAGAGCACTCGTACGACAGATTGAATGTGCCAGCACACAAACGCCGTCGTGAAGGGAGCCAATTGAGAGATTCTTCCGTAGAGTTGGCAGGGCCATTGGACCCGATTGTTGATGATGAACTGGAGGAGAGTGGAGATATAGACGAAGAGGGTGGAGATTTGGACAGCGGGAGCGGGGATTTGGACATTAATTTCGACGGAGCGGATACGGAGTAACTGAACACGTCGGATAGGGACTGGAAGCGAATATAGTAGGGGGAGGAAGGGTTTTCCTAGATCAGTTCCCAGTTAGTTCTGTCTCCGTATGGTAATTGGTTTTGTTTTTCTTGTCGGTCGGTATTAGTTCTTTTTCTCTTGTCGCTTGCTTGTTTCTCTCTGTGTTTCACTCCACATGTTTTTCTCTACATGTTTCTCTCACTGTGCTTTTTATTACTGAGTAATTTGTGGCTGGGACGTGGATATAATCGGGTGAGAGGGGGGAGGACGCAGCGCGTTGGATTTCATTTGGTGGTAGTTTGTAGGTGTGGCCATGAGGTTCGGAATGTGTTTTTTAGTCATGGAAAATAGAAGTCAAACAAAGAAAACCTCGTGTTTGTGCCAAGAATGAGTGATCGATTTAGAACGAAGATAAATTAAATCACAAGCATCAGAAGAGCAATTGTTAGGAAGGGGAACTTAGAAACGCGATATGTCGCATTAAAAACTTCAGAAGGAGAATTGTAGGAAGGGAAACTTAGGAACGTGATGTGTCGGATTGAAAACATCACAAAGACAATAGGGAGAAGTTCAAGCCAGGAAGACGCGGGATAGGAGGTGTAACTTTAAGGAGCGGATTGTGTGCATATCGAGTTGGGACGGTGAGATATGTGAGTGACAACAGGAAAAGGAGGAGAATAGGTTGGGCGAATGCAGGAGAATGCAAAGGGTGAACGCATGCTTGCAAAGTCAAGAGACAGAGGTAGGAGTAGAAGAGAAGTGAGGCTGAAGCGGAATGAGGGGAACGCAAAACGTTGGATTGGAAACTTAGCAAAGCGGATAACGCTGGGATGTTATAGGGAAAGAGGTATGCATAGATACCGTGGTAGAAACAGTGTAAAGGTAACATGGTGGTTCAGGGAGTTGGAAGCACCAGAGGTACGCCAGGAAGGGAACATGGAACACTAGTGCGTCACAAGGCTTAGTTCTGCAATAGAGCGCCAGGTGCACCTGGTGCACCTGGCGCAAATAAACTCGTTGCTGATGTAGTGAATAAACTAGTGAATAAAGAAGCATCACATATAGTAAGTGAGTGGAATCAGGTGAGTCATAGAGGAATAAGAAGTAAGTGAACTATACTAACCTCTAGTGAGTGACTAGCAAGCTCACTTTATATGGGTGCCGTAGTAAGTAAGAGAGTGAATCATAAGGGTGAGTAGTTCAACTACTTCACCATCCTTCACCCATTGGTGCACAATTTTACTCACCATGAGAAATGACTCACTAGGACATTCATATTATCACCTATATATAAGCATAGAGGTAAGTTACTCACTCATAATTCATGTAATCTACTCACTTCCATACAAAGTTTGTACCATAGTGACTATCTATGACTCTAGAATCCTCTATAAAAGGCAAATAACTAGTAGCTTACCACCACACCTCCATTGATCCTAGATACACTACTATAAAGGTATAAGTTTACTGACTAGATATAGAAAAACCACTAGTAGCATGTAGGGGTTATATAAGCTAAGAATAAAGAGATTATTGCAAATCTCCTATTCTTAGCTTATTTGTACCCTAAAGGATCTCCCCACTATAAATTTTCTAGCTAAGCTTGGCATCAACTATAGTTGCTTTTAAAAAAAGTATAGTAAAGAATAATGGGGTTTATATATGTTTGTTATTATATATACATATATATATTTATACTATCTCATACTGAATTTCCTACTACTATATTATTATAGATATATTATTAAGACTTTTCGAATCTTGTATCTTTGGTAAAAATAGAGAATAGAAACTAATAAGATCTAGCCTCTACAATATTTCAATTTAAAATGCTATCATATCTAGCCTCTATCGTATTTTAAGCTGGCTGATTTAAGATGCTATTTATCCAGCTTCTATAATGAGACTAGCTTGTATCTTACCATAAACCTAAATAGGCTTGGTACTGAGTAGGCTTGACATTGTACTAGCTTATTACTTATAGTAAACTTGGCATATACTAAATAAAATTACTAGATTGGGAAAACAAAAAGGATTACTTAAATTGTAATATTGAAGTGGATAATCAATGTAATATAATATGTGAAATATGAACAAATTACAAATAGCTATCTATTTTATATTGTATTCTTATATATTGGGGTTCCTAAATCAAAAGTCAAATAGAATATTAGTAGTAGAGTCCAAGTTTATTTAATAAAACTTATAGATAACTGGAATATAAACTGAACTTGTAATAATAGTCCCTATATTCTATATAGATGAAACTATATTACTACTAGACTAGTCTGATTGGTACAACTCTCCTGCAACCTACTATAATTGTAATAATTGAAAATATAATAATTATACTAAGTTTATATCTTATAAATAATATTAGTTAGTTAAGTATTATTATTATTACTTGTTTATAGTGTAGTGGATTAGGTTTTGAGTTCAAGTTCATTATAATTGGCAGGTTAGAGGTTTAATTTATCCTTTCATTTTTTTATATACAATACTAAGCTTGCTTAGGTTTAGGGTAAGACAGAGGCTAGTTTCATTATAGAAGCTGAATGGATAGTATCTTAAATCAGCTAGCTTAAGATATTATAGAGGTTGGATGTGATAGTATCTTAAATCAGCCAGCTTAAAACACTGCAGAGGCTAGATCCTATTAAATTCTATTTTCTATCTTTACTAAAGGTGCGAGATTTCAAGAAGTCTTATATTGCTATATAAATATATCATATACATGTATATGAACAAAATATTTACAAACTCTATGGTTCTTTACTCTATTTTTTCAAAGTGATTATAGTTAATGCTAAGTTAAGCTAGAAAATTTGAGGTAGGGGAATCCTTTACAGTACAAATAAGCTAAGAATAGGGAATTCACAATGATCCCCTTATTCTTAGCTTTATATGACCCCTACATACTACAAGTGAGAAAAACAAGCTATACTCATATAAGTTCAATAGCTTTAGCAGATGCAAATAGTATATATAGAATTTATTTAGTGAAGTACAGAAAATATCCAGAATATAGTAAATAGTGCTATCAACAAACATGCACAACTATTGAATAATACATAAAATACACTTTTCCAGATCAAGAAACTTATTTTTCTAGACAAACAAACTAGATAAAAGAGTTCTAAATAATTTATTATAATCTCTAATACCTTAAAAGATAAGCTAACTTCTATAATACCCAATAGTACTAACAAAACTTTGCTAGTATTGAAAGATGATTTACTAGTTTTGAAGAATATTATACAAATATAGAATAGTAAGTACAGACTCCTCAATATTATAGGTGAGGTATAACTATAAAAATACTTCAGAGAAATAGATAGATAGTTGTGGAGTAAAGTATAAATACAGCTATAACTTGGGTATATTGCAGACTCGATAAAAGTAAAGCTATATGAGACTTAAAACACCACTTGGGTCTTATTGTATTAACTATGTAAAAGTGGTGGGTTATATAGAAGCTTAGATCTGATAATGAATAATCAGATTTAGATGATGCTTCCTATAATAGCTTAGTAGCATTGACATTAGGTCATTACCTAAATGGGAAACCACTTCCTAATTAAAAACACTGTAGTCTGATATACTTGATTAGGCAGCCTGGACTTTAACGCATTATAGTCAGGCTGACATACTAGACTTGAACTCAAGTACAATCAATAATGATACATAAATAACAAATATAAGAATATAATGGAAATATATTAAAGAGAGTACATGTATGAGATGTATTATTAGAGGTTACACACTTCCGTTACCCAATCCCTTTAATGCCATTCCTTAGACACACTATGACATCTGTATGGTTGATCAAGCCAAGATAGTTAGCTGTAGTAGGGTATTGGTTATCTCAGGGGAGGGTAGGTCTCTTATTTGAGCTTAACATTACTCCCTATTTCGAGGCTACTGTCCTCAGCTAAATACAAGACCTTCCGACTTGGAGAAGACAAGTATTAGTAACGACTCAGGTAACTGTGAGAGCTAGGCTTTAAGCTTATAGCTAAATACCTCAATCCCATTTAAGGGTACTATAAGACTGGTGTGCTACACATGTATGCTATGGCTATTAAAAACCAAACCTCTTACCAAAAAACCCACAGGGAAAAGGTGATAAGTAGAAGGGTAAAAGGTACTATATCTTCATCTATTGTATAACTTGATATAAGTCTTAGCCTCAGACGTCCCTTTCGTCTCGTGGTTTATTGGAAAACTTCTCTCAATACTCTTTAAGCTTCTCTAGATAGTTATCTAACTTGTCAAGGTCTCCCAAGTGTCTTCAAACTCCATATATCTTACCCAATGTACCCTATATTTGACTACTCCTCTATTTTGGTGAGAGTCTACTATAGATTCAACTTTGAAAATATCCAGTTTATCTTTATCTATATCTTGTGGCTTATTTCGTTGTTTAAATGGCTTAAGGAGGGTGACGTGAATAACATTATGCCATCGTATGCCTTAGGGAACTTTGAGCCTATATACATGTGAACTAATAGCTTCAATGACCTTGTAGGGTCCTATCCACTTGCTAGTAAGTGAACGGTTGTTCCCAGCTTGTATTTGTAGGTTCCGGCAGTCAACCAATACCCAGTCATCAATAGCAAACTTTCGTACTTTCTTGAGGTGAATAGCACTTCTTTTATAGTTGATTTGCTTGCACTTGTCATTCGGTCTATCCATTCCTCTGCAGTGGAAGAAGAGAATTCCTGGTCATCTGAAAGGTGGATAGTGCGAGGGTCAAAGCCATAGAGACTTCGGTAGAGGGAGTATTTGTAGGTAGGGTAGTTAGCAGTATTGTAGGCAAACTGGTTAAGGTAGCCATCATTTCTAATGAGCTTGTCTATCATGACAGTAGATGCAGAGTTATGGCTGAGATTATATTGACTGGGCCAACAGTGGGTGGCCTGAAGTCAACCCCGCTTTCCTATATATATGCCCATTTCTGTATCTAGCTATTACTCTCCTAAAACTTAAGCAAATTTTGTATCGCTGGGTTACTTTGAATGAAGCTATTATTCTTCATATATTGTGCACCCAGTTAGGCCCGAGCAAGTAATTATGCCTTCATGCACTCTATATATCAATATTCTGACAGATATCACCATGATTACTAGCTCGCCCCTAATATTACTTCACTTTGTCAAAGGGACTAGTGATTTTAGCTAATTACTCCTCCTTCGCTGACTACAATATCAGACAGCCAGAATATAGCTAAAGAGAAGTCACTGGATTGTTGGCTAATATGAGTGATATCAGAAATAATTATTTCCCCCTCTTATATGCTTATTAGCTTATTTTAAATGACCTACTACTCTTATATTAAGATCTCTGGATCTGCTAAGTCTTAGATCTCAAGCGACATGCTCCTAGCCAGGCTTCTAAGGCCCCGAATGACCTATAAGGCCCCGAATGAGCCTATAAGGCCCCGCTGAGTCAGCTTACAAGCCTCTGAGTGAGTTTATATGCTCCCGAACGAGCTCAAAGCTCAAAAGCCCCGTTTGAGCTCATAAGCTCAAAGACCCCTCCCACTTTAGGCAAAGACTCAAGCTAGCAGTACAAGTGCTAAAGACCCAAATGAGTACTGTAAGCGCAGAAGATCCGAACAAGCACCACGAGCATACAAATGACCATGACCCCCCCTTGCACTGGCAAGTTAGGTTGGATAAGCTAAGAAAGCATGCATTGAACCTTTTCCTATAACGTTTACTTTTTCCCACAGGGTTTTGCTGTGCAGAGGTTTTTTAATAGCAATCACATGTGGGAATACCGCTCCCCTATGAAATTTACCACTGATCTATAATTTATATATATATTGCACCTTATGTTGAGATACCTCCAAATCAGTTAATCTACATATCATGGGAAGCAGATTAATGGCGAGTCGCCAGAGAAGTGAAGCTACCGGTCTGATATTTAAGTACTGCATAATGCCACTATGTTTGAAAGAATACCCTATCCTTCCGAACCTCCTACCGACCAATGTGCAAGACTATTTAGGTGCTGTTGTTCAGACTACTGTGTCCAATGTTGTCGGACTACTATGTCCAATATTGTCAGACTACATGTCCAATATTGTTAGACCACTATATCCAATATTGTTGGGGCCAGCCCCAATATCTATACTTCAAACATATGTATGTGGATCAGAGGGTTAGTGAAGATGGTCAGTTAGGACGCCCTCTAGCAGAGTGGGAGTACTGTTATGGCTGAGATTATGCAGACCAGGCTGTACCACCTGATGGTGGGTGGCCTGAAGTCAACCTCACTTGTATATATATATATCCATTTCTTGTATCTAGCTATTGCTCTCTAAGACTCAAGTGAAGTTTTGTATCATTGGGTTACTTTAAATGAAGCTATTATTCTTTAACATTGTGCACTCAGTTAGGCTCGAGCAAGTGATTATACCTTTGTGCACTCTATATATCGATATTCCGACAGATATTATTGTGATCACTAGCTCACCCCTAACATAGAGATACTGCTTAAGTGTTTGGACTGCTTTTTCAGCAAGTCTATTGGTTTGAAGATGATAGGCAGTGGAGAGGCAGAGGGTTATGTTGAGCTTTTGGTTAAGTTCCTTGAGGTATTTAGAGGTAAATTGTAGACTAGGGTCGAAGGTAATATGTTGGGGAAGGCTATAAAGTCTCTATATCTCGTTAATATAGGTATTAGCAATATCAGATGCTATCTATATAGTCTTTACCAGAATGTAGTATTGTACTTCATAAACCGGTCTGTAATAATAAGTATTGTATTAAAGCCTTCTGACTCTGGTAGCTTACTAATGAAGTCCACAGCTATCTCCTTAAATGGTCGTTCTCCAGTTGGCATTGGTACTAACTTCGTTTGCCTGCTATGCCTATCTGCCTTTGCTTTTTTGATAACTAGTACATCCTGCCACATAGTTTGCAATATCTTCCTACTATTTATCCTATGTAAAGTTCCTTGACACTAGCTCTTGAGTATGATATCTTCCCCAATGTCCTGCCACTTGACTGTCATGCTACTACTTTAGTATTCCAATATGAATTTGGGGGGTATGACCCATAGTCCATCCTTCTTCTGCCATCCTGCTACATCTATCCTTCTATTCAATGTCCTCTGCTTCCTATTCATCCCTTCCTCTAGTACCATAAGTTGTCCATCTTCAAAAAATTTGGCATCCATACTGGATTTCTTTCCTCTAAACATCTAAATAGGCTATCTAGCTTGCCTATTTTTGAACCAGGTTTATAGTGAATATTATAGATGAACTCTGATATATGGAGGTACTAGGTTGCTTGACCAGAGTTAAGCTTCTGCTTTGTATTAAAATACTGTAATCTTTAATGTCTATGTAGACGTTCACTTTGAACCTACTAACTAAGCTTGCCACTTCTGGAAACAATCCACATTTGCAAACAATTCTTTAGCATAGATAGGCTAATTGCATTGAGCTGTAGAGAGGGTTTTTGCATGGTATTTGATGGGGTAAAGCTGCTTTCTTCTATTGACAATATGGTATTGAGATAGAATACTAGCAATAGTTTGATTACTAGTATCAGTCTTCATGATTGTCTCGAGCTGTCTATTAAACTGTGTAAGGATAGATGCAGTAAGAAATCGTTTCTCAGAAGACTTCAAGGCTTGCTGTTGTTTTGTCCCAACTGAAAGGAATATCTTTTGTCAAGTCAATTAAGAGGTATGCTTTAGTACTATACATCAGAAAGATTTTAGCTTGCATTGTGTACATGGTGTGCACACAATGCAATTTGCAAAACTCCGCATTACAACAAGATCTCTCTCACATAATGCACTTTCTACAACACTGATACTTACAATTCAATCTCGTCTTGCACTCTCACAATATATAATCGGACGTTGTGTGCCCATTTCTTAACATCTTCTCTTACACATCCGCTTCCAACACTCTTTCACCCAACTCCACATTATGATTATGAGCCTATTACTTGTAACCTTCAGAAGGCATACTAGTCCTTCCTCACGTTGTGATTGTAAGCTTATTATCTGTAACTATCTGAAGGTACAATACCTCCTCCTAACTGTTATCATTGACACTACACTTTTTTACTCTTGCACCTGCATTTTATGCATTTCCAAAAATAGGGGTATTTAAAGTTAAGATTTTCAGGGGAAAAAAACACTTTTTTTAGATCGGTGGTTTTTCGTTTTTGGCGTTTTTTACGACCATCACCACACAAACTTTTTTGCATTGATTTCATAAAGAAAAGGCCGAAATCGACCCCGTTTAAATACAAATCTGGCTCTTTTTTATGCAAATTCTACCAAAAACAACAAGTTAAGTAAATATATGTCTACAGGACAACATGGGTTAGCATAGATAAAAGGCTAGTCTAAATTCGTAGTAGGCACAAAGTTGTTAGATTTGGAGATTGTGAGCTAGAGGGGCGCCCAAACCTCACAATGACTTTGATATAGAACTTCACGTGAACTAACAGGAGCGATTCAGTGACCAGACATCTTTAAATCCTAACAAAGCCTGCCTGGCTAGGACACCTTGGAAGTGATAGCAACTAGAACTTTAGAAGGGGAAATCTGGGCTTCTGGGATTTGGTATCAATTCAAGTTAACATGCCTTGTATAAGCAATAGGCATTGACTTACCCATTGGTATCAGAGGACGCTGGATTGTATAATTGAGGAAGCAATAACCAAGGAGGTAGTAGATGCCCTACAAGAGTTAGATCTGGAGTTAGAGGATGCTATTAGGGATACACTAGATCCAGAAGAAGAGGATGAGGACCAAGATGAAAGTGATAGCTCCAATTCGAGCTATTTAAGCTAGAGTACAGTATCAACATCTTATTAGGGCAGAAATGGAAAAGTTGGAAATAGATCTAGAGGAATCTATAGTTCTTAGAATGGCATCAGTTCAAAGACATCATTACTTAAAGGTTCATACTTCAAGATACCTAAAAATCTAAATTTGTAGATGAGATCCTTCCCAATCTGTGATCAGATCGTTTTCAGCAGTTCTTCCAAATGAGCAAGAAAAGCTTTCTGTATATCCACTCAAAGATCAAGGATCACCTGGTATTCCATAACAACTCTAAGAATCCACAAGTAGCTTCCAAAACAGCTAGCCATTTACCTACGGAGGTTAGCATATGAATCTTCAACAGCAGGTAAGCCAGTCCAATGGTCCAGAGTTCAAAACCTCAATTGAAACCTAACTTTGGAGTATCCAAACAGGAAGTAATATGAACGTAGGACAGGTGTTTAGTATTGGGGATGGAATAGTTACGTTATGCACCTATAGAGTTCTACTGGCTTTGATGGATCTATGGGAAGAAGTCGTCCAATAGCCATCTAGAGAGTAGCAGGCTGCAATGAAAGCTCGACTGTTAAAAACACTGGAGGACTGGGGTAGGGATTATTCCAAAATTGTGTAGGCTTGCTTGATGGGATCCTGGTGCCGATCAAATACCGTCCATATCAACAAGAGAGAGCTGCAGAATTCTGGAATTTCCGCAAGGCTAAGTATAGACTCCAGGTCAAAATTATTGGAGACGACCATCGATTTATCCTTATATGTGATGCCCAATTCCCAGTTGCAGTCTATAATGCAAGAGCCTTTGGGGTTCTAGAACTAAGTTATAACTCCCGAGCATTCTTCTCTCGTAATGAGTACCTTTTAGCAGACTCAGCATATAAGGTTACCTCTAGATTAATAGCCCCCTATAAGAAGCCATGGAATGGGATCTTGAGCTGAGAGAAAAGAGAGTTCAATAAGTGTCTGTCTAGGTATATTCGTCTATTCTGTTCATAATCTAGTTGATATAAGTTGAAATTTAGTAGTTCTAGGTTGCATGTTCGAGTAGAATACACCATTGGGATACTAAAAGCATGCTTTGCCTCCTTTCGCTGCTTGCCAACACCTCCTAGGATGGATCACAATAAGATAAAGTGGGCATATGCCTAGATTGGAGGTTGCATTATATTGCATAACTTGCTTTTGGAGTTTAATAATCTTTGGGAGCTGAATGCTGATGAAATAGAGGCGATCTTACAAGAGGAGTTGGAGGAGGCAGTGGCAGTTATGGAAGGTAATAGAGAAGTAGAACCTGAGGAGCCACAGCATCTCAGAGAAGTAGTTAATCATAGTAGAAGGGAAGAGGTTTTCTCTGAGTTTCTCAAGGTAAGATCTGAAGAACAAGAATCGGAGTAGTATCTCTAGACTCTGATTAGTATATATGGCAGAAGAAAACGGTTAGATGAACTTTAGCTAAATTGCAAGTAAAATAGAAGAAAATGGTCAGACTTAAGATAGTCGGGAAAAGAGATGTGAATGCAACAAGATACTAACTGTGACACAAAGGTATAATGTACTTTGTACTACAGCTCAACTTCATGTCAATTAAATAGCCAGATAGACTATACTTCTAAAGTACTACTAAGACTAGGAGAATTCAAGAATGGGTTAGTATTGAAACCCCCTGCCTCCATCTTTCTGTAGGCCTAAGTTAGCATTGAAAACCCCCCCCTCCTTCTCTCTGTAGCTCCATCTGGTATTGAATTATTTTGAGGCGATGGGATTCTTGATCTGCCTATGCTTGCTCCCGCTTACACTCTAATTTAGCTATTGCCAGTTCATGCTGGCATTGCTCCTTAGATTTCTCTCCTGCTCACACCCTGTATTTCATCTTCTCTATAGCTAGATGGCGATCACGGGCTTTTAAAATCTGTATCTTCAAATCTAGCTCTATATCTATCCTTGATACCTTCTTATGAGAATTAGAACTATACTTTCCTTTGCGTTCTAGAGCTCTTACAATATCACCCTATTTAGCTTTTCCCTTGAGAGTCATGGCTGGCCTCTCTTTAGATTTTTCCTCATCATTAGAAAAGATCTCCACTTCGTCAAGGTCATGGTACCTCGAAGATGAGGTTTGACTAAAAGACTTTCGTTTCTTTAGCTTTGCAGTCGGAGTAGATAGCAGTGCTGTTCCTCTACCCCCACCCCTCAGACTAATAACCTTAGAATCGTTGCTTTAAGCTTTGGAATATACACTTCCCGGTTCCTCGGACCTTCTTTGTTCCTTAGGCTGTAGTGCCTCTAGTTGATCTAATATCAACTGAGGGTCTAAGAGGTAATCCCATTTAGATCCCATTAGATTTTCCGCCAAGTTCATGCTTGGACCACTTCCACTTGAAAGCTGAGAATGTAGATGTGAATGAGACTGAGATTGAGATCGACATCAGAAATATTTTAGCTTGCGTTGTGTGCATGGCATGCACACAATACCAATTTGCAAAACTTCGTGTTATAACAAGATCTCTCTCACATAACGCACTTCGTACAATGCTGATACTTACAATTCAATCTCGTCTCACACTCTCACAATATGCAATTAGACGTTGTATGCCCCATTCTCAACATCTTCCTCTTCACACATTTGCTTCCAACACTCTTTCACCCAACTCAACATTATGATTACAAGCCTATTACTTGTGACCTTCCGAAGACAGACTAGTCCCTCCTCATGTTGTGATTGCAAGCTCATTACCTGTAACCATCTGAAGGCACAATACCCCCTCCTAACTGTTGTCATTGACACTGCACTTTTTTACTCTCGCACCTGCATTTTATGCATTTCCAAAAATGTCTTGATTCTCATGATAATATCTAAATCTAACTAAATAAACAACTATGATCGCACCCCTAAAATCCAAATAGCCCATATATCCGACCGTGCAAATAGCCCTAGAAATCTGCGTGCAAATAGCTCATATATCTGCGTGCAAATAGCCCTGGAAATCAGCGTCCAAATAGCCTAGAAGTCAGCGTCCAAATAGCCCTAGAAATCAGAGTGCAAATAGCCCATGTATCCGACCGTGCAAATCAGCCTGGAATCCACCGTCCAAATCAGCCTGGAATCCACCGCCCAAATCAGCCTAGAATCGAGCGAGCAAATCAGCCTAGAATTGAGCGAGCAAATCAGCCTAGAATTGAGCGAGCAAATCAGCCTGGAATCGAGCGAGCAAATCAGCCGGCAATCGAGCAAGCAAATCAGCCTGGAATCGAGCGAGCAAATCAGCCTAGAATTGAGCGAGCAAATCAGCTTGGAATCGAGCGAGCAAATCAGCCAGCAATCGAGCAAGCAAATCAGCCTAGAATTCAGCGAGCAAATCAGCCTAGAATTGAGCGAGCAAATTGGCTTGGAATCGAGCGAGCAAATCAGCCGGCAATCGAGCAAGCAAATCAGCCTGGAATCGAGTGAGCAAATCATCCTAGAATTCAGCTCGCAAATGAGCAAGAAAATGAGCGACAAAATGAGCAAGAAAATGAGCGAGAAAATGAGCGAGCACACAACTTCCGTACAGTGGTGCAAATAAGCAGAGAAATCAGTGTATACCGGTATTCTGAAGCAATGACAGGAAAAAACTCTAAGTCCTAGGCGGCCACACTTTTGAAGTAGGGTACCCGCGCGCCCCCTATTCTCGCGAGCCCCCTAATGTCCAATTCAGTTCCTGCGGTCTCAGAACCAGTTCCTGCTGTCTCAGAACCAGTTCTCGCTGTCTGAGGACCAGCCCCCACTGTCTAACAATCAGCTCATAGCTGGTGTAGGAATAATCCCTGTAGTGTCAGGTTTGAGCTCCTCCAGGCATGGGCACCACCTAGTATGGTGGAGGAAATAGCTGTATGTGGTAAACATGAACATAGACTGGATTCAGTCCGTAATAGACTGGATTCAGTCAGTGATAGACTGGATTCGGTCAGTAATAGACTGGATTCAGTCAATAATGACTAGATTGTAGTGCTCCGATAGGATTGTAGTGGTCCAATAGAATTGTAGTAGTTCTAGTAGATGAGGTATTAGTAGTACATAGCTAAAGGGTCAGGAATACTTAAGAGTATGGACAACAGACATGATGTGCAGAGAGAACTCGTTAAGAACAAATTGCATGAAAGAGTGGTATTAGGAACGACATTGAGCTAACTTATAAAGAAAAATAAGAATGTGCACATAATGTAGTTGGTAACGTACATAAGAAGAATCTGCACAGCTAAGCATTAGCAATGCAGACAACGTCAAAAAGACAAATTGACGTTGCAATGCTTGCGGGCGCATTGCAAGGTAAAAAAATTTTTACTGATGGGGACTGAACTTCAGACTGCATTTATGACCACGATAGTGCTTGAGTTGGAGAACACTGAGAATGAGGCTAAAATTGAGATCGAGATGCTTGAGTTAGAGAATACTGAGAATGAGGCTGAGATTGAAATCAAAATGCTTGAGTTGGAGAATACTGAGAATGAGGCTGAGATTGAGATCGAGATGCTTGAGTTGGAGAACACTGAGATACCCCCCCCTCTTCCCTGCCAGATTGAGCTTCAGTTTGTAAGATATTACTTGCCTGACCCCTACTAACATACCTATCAAGATCATCTCCAGAATCATTATCCTCATCTTGAGTGATATCATTATTAGGTTTTTCAAGAATATCCTCCTCTTCAACTTGGGACTCTATTTGAGATCCTGTCCCAATGACCAACAACCCCTTAATCCCATGTCGATTCAATCCAGCAGTGCTTGCTGAAGCTTCTTCATCAATTGACTGCAAATGTTCAAAGAGGATCTCCTAATATGGACATATGTCTTTATACTACTCTATTAATGTCTTGACAACAGATACTTTTTGCCCATTAATGACCTTTTTCTCTACAATATCTCCTGATCCAGTTCAATTATATAAACACCTCGCTTCTCAATACTTCTTGAGTATAATCTCAATTGCACCTTTAGTTTTAATGCCACGAGAATCTAGGTAACCAATCCGCAGATCAATCGCCCACTGCTTAGCTACGTTAATTCGAGTGCTGCAAACATACTTTGAGGTATATTCATCTTACAGCTTATATGCTAAGAGCCTACCTAAGTGGGTATTCTACTTGATGCTTCCCTTCGCCCTACCTAAATCCCCACCCCTTTCTGCCTCTGCCAGCATTTCATCCTCCTAACAGTTTTTTGGTTGTGTCTTTCTAATTCACTTTGGCTCCATCTTTCTTCACTTTAAGTTCTTTTTTCACTCCGAGTTAGATATGACTTAATCTACTATAATTCTTAACCCCACACCCTACCTTACTTATAACAGTTAGCCTTTATTGCCCATATAAATCTGATAAACTACAGGCAAAACCCTTACTCAGTAAGAGTATAGAGGGAGAAGAGGGATGGAGTGCAAAGATTGATAGATGTATTGGAAGTAGTCGTAGTAGTGTGTTATCAACTGATTACATCGAATCTAGTCTCATGGGTGCGTATACACGTGACAAACTGACTAACTTAAAGCCCTAACTACTTTTGTCTTAGCTTACACTTAGCCTTAAATTCAATATGTGGTGATTTTGGCAAACTCGAATGTGGAGTAAACGAGGTTTCGGGGCGCATTAAAACGCTGCTTTTTTGGCCTTTTTTCGCGGGGTACTCAAAGTTAGGCCGTTTTTCCGGCGTTAAAAACGCACAAGAATTCTGGCTCCAAATTTAACTTTGAATACCCCTAATGTCTTGATTCTCATGATAATATCTAAATCTAGCTAAATAAACAACTATGATCGCACCCCTAAAATCACCGTGCAAATAGCCCATATATCCGACCGTGCAAATAGCCCTAGAAATCAGCGTGCAAATAGCCCATATAACCGCGTGCAAATAGCCCTAGAAATCAGCGTGCAAATAGCTCATATATCTGTGTGCAAATAGCCCTGGAAATCAGCGTCCAAATAGCCTAGAAGTCAGCGTCCAAATAGCCCTAGAAATCAGAGTGCAAATAGCCCATGTATCCGACCGTGCAAATCAGCCTGGAATCCACCGTCCAAATCAGCCTGGTTTCCACCGCCCAAATCAGCCTAGAATCGAGCGAGCAAATCAGCCTGGAATCGAGCGAGCAAATCAGCCTGGAATCGAGCGAGCAAATCAGCCTAGAATTGAGCGAGCAAATCAGCCTAGAATTGAGCGAGCAAATCAGCCGGGAATCGAGCGTGCAAATCAGCCTAGAATTGAGCGAGCAAATCAGCTTGGAATCGAGCGAGCAAAACAGCCTAGAATTGGGCGAGCAAATCAGCCTAGAATTGAGCGAGCAAATCAGCTTGCAATCGAGCGAGCAAATCAGCCTAGAATTGAGCGAGCAAATCAGCCGGGAATCGAGCGAGCAAATCAGCCTAGAATTGAGCGAGCAAATCAGCTTGGAATCGAGCGAGCAAATCAGCCGGCAATCGAGCAAGCAAATGTCTGTGAATATTGATAGGGGATATCTCGGCGGAGTCCTAAGAGAAATTAGCAATGCCCTCACATGGAGTCCGCTGGTTTTCTGGCGAGTTCACGTACCTAGCTATGCCTGTGTCTGCGCACATAGATTGGGGATATCTCGCAACTGCACTTTGGGCGTCCTAAGAGCAATTAGCAATGCCTTCACATAGAGTCCGCGGGTTGTCTGGCGAGTTCACGCACCTGGCTATGTCTGCGCATATAGATGGGGGATATCTCGAGAGTGCACTGGGGGAGTCCTAACCTCAGCGCTGGCTGCTTGACCTTCCGCCGACCACTGGCTGGCTGCGTTATGTGTCATACCTGTGAAAAGAGGGGGTGCACGTGCTCTTGTGTTCTGTTGGTTCGCGCAGCCCTGGAAATATGTGTCGGTTGACGCGGCCGGGAAATATGTGTTGATTGGTCCGAAGGCAGATTTGCGCACGCTGGTGTGACAGATCAGCACATGCATGTTTCAGGCTACATATGCCCGCCAGCCGTGGGTTTACCGAAGTGGGTAATAGGAGCACTGATGGCGGGCTTGTTCATATGGACTTGTGCATGCGAGAAACTCATGCTTTTGGAGACTTATATATATATATGCGAGACACTCGTTCTTTGGAGATATATATATATATATATATATATGCGAGAAACTCATGCTTTTGGAGGCTTATATATATATATGCGAGAAACTCGTGCTTTTGAGGCTTATTAGTATATATGCGAGAATCTCGTGCTTTGGAGGCTTATTAGTATATATGCGAGAATCTCATGCTTTTGGAGGCTGATATATATATATGCGAGAAACTCATGCTTTTGATGCTTATTAGTATATATGCGAGAAACTCATGCTTTTGGAGATATATATATATATATGCGAGAAACTCGTGCTTTTGGAGACATATAGAGAAATGCATGCATTCGCGGGCATATATATATATTCATGTGCGAGAAACTCGTGCTTTTGGAGACATAGACAAATGCATGCATTCGCGGGCAAGACTAATATATATGCATAGGCGAGAAACTTATGCATTGGCAGCCTCTAGATCTACATGGAATCAATCTACAAGCCTCAAAAGCACGAGATTCTCGCATATATACTAATAAGCCTCAAAAGCACGAGTTTCTCGCATATATATATATAAGCCTCCAAAAGCATGAGTTTCTCGCATATATATATATATATATATATATCTCCATCTCGCATATATATATATAAGTCTCCAAAAGCATGAGTTTCTCGCATGCACAAGTCCATATGAACAAGCCCGCCATCAGTGCTCCTATTACCCACTTCGGTAAACCCACGGCTGGCGGGCATATGTAGCCTGAAACATGCATGTGCTGATCTGTCACACCAGCGTGCGCAAATCTGCCTTCGGACCAATCAACACATATTTCCCGGCCGCGTCAACCGACACATATTTCCAGGGCTGCGCGAACCAACAGAACACAAGAGCACGTGCACCCCCTCTTTTCACAGGTATGACACATAACGCAGCCAGCCAGTGGTCGGCGGAAGGTCAAGCAGCCAGCGCTGAGGTTAGGACTCCCCCAGTGCACTCTCGAGATATCCCCCATCTATATGCGCAGACATAGCCAGGTGCGTGAACTCGCCAGACAACCCGCGGACTCTATGTGAAGGCATTGCTAATTGCTCTTAGGACGCCCAAAGTGCAGTTGCGAGATATCCCCAATCTATGTGCGCAGACACAGGCATAGCTAGGTACGTGAACTCGCCAGAAAACCAGCGGACTCCATGTGAGGGCATTGCTAATTTCTCTTAGGACTCCGCCGAGATATCCCCTATCAATATTCACAGACATAGCTAGGTATGTGAACTCGCTAGAAAACCAGCGGACTCTATGTGGAGGCATTGCTAATTGCTCTTGGGACTCCGCAAGTGCCCTCCCGACAGATATAGCTAGGTAAGTGAACTCGCCAGAAAACCAGCGGACTCCATGTGAGGGCATTGCTAATTGCTCTTAGGACTCCGCAAGTGCACTCCCGAGATATCCCCTATCAATATGCACAGACATAGCTAGGTATGTGAACTCGCCAGATAACCAGCGGACTCTATGTAGAGGCATTGCTAATTGCTCTTAGGACTCCCGCAAGTGCACTCCCGAGATATCCCCTATCAATATGCAGAGACATAGCTAGGTACGTGGACTCGCCAGCAAATCCGTGGACTCTGTGGGACTGCCTAGCTAATTGCTCTACTGCTAGGGGTTGCTCGTGGCAGTGGATAACTACATCAGCGAGGGCGGTTACTACTTTAGAGACTGCTGAGGTCTGGGAACGGCTGGATTGTGGGAGGCATATGCGCAGGACAGAGTCCTAGTGGGATCTATGATGGAATGGTTCGGTGGAAGTACAAATATGGCTCATCAGTGTATATAGAAGCTCAAGTTCCCCTAGTGCATGCAATGTGTTGCTTATACCTGGCTGCCTTTGCCTGACTGCCCCTCTCTGCCTGGCTGCGTTTGCCTGGCTGCTATTACCATTATTCTCCGTGTGCCCCAAGTAGAGTGGACATGTTGCCTGTCAGCCTACGTTACAGAGGCATACTGCGGTCTATAGCACCTGGACGTTGGATGACTATGGATTGGCGCCTAGGGGCAGAAACAGTATACGGCTTGAGGGCGCGGATGCACAAGATAGGGTGCCAGGGTGCTGTTGCACAATACTGAACCCTAGGGCGCCAACCTTCTGAGTACAACGTCAGGGCGTGGATCGCATCAACAGGTGGCCGTTACGGCGCATGGGGCGACCAGGCGTCCAAGGGGTTGGTATAGTCCGTCAGGAGGCCTAGAGGGGCGTTGAGGCGAGTAAAAATCTTTCGTGATGTTCTTAGGAAATACAACATGCTGCTAAAGAAATGGAGGTTCGAAAATGCGGGTACCACTAGTGATAGGGGTGGAGCGGATTCTGGTAATGATCACTACGGCACTCGACAATTTGTAGATAAGCTGGGTTTCAATGACCCAGGTATACCCAAGACCCTCTACCAGGTATGGCGCTCATGCATGCAGCACGAGATGTCCGATTTTGATATATTCGGGCCTGGTGAGTCCGGACGAACGAAATTCGCAGAGTTGTGCGAATGGGGCGCTAGCCATCCGGCAATGGCTCCTAAAGGCCAAATGAATTACCACCAGCAGGAGTACCGGAGTGCACTAAACCAATTAATACAGGATGTCACCAAGAAGGCTCGAAAATTACGACAAGTGATGTGGGAGTCAATTACAGATGTGCGAGCTACATACGAGCAGGCTAATCCGGTGGTTGTAATAGAACCTCTTAGCAGATTACTAAATATAGGGTGAGCAACAGCCGAGCCACCCTATATGCCCAGCAACCAAGGATCTCAGAAGGCGAAAACAGAGTCCAGCGCAGAGCGACATAAGGCTGCTGCGCGAGCACGCCAACCTCCGGCTAGCCTGATACTAGCTACCCCTATTCCCGCACCAGCCTCTCCCACACCAGCCCCACTAATGTAGTGTTTAGCCCCTCCAGACCCAATTGGACTAGCCCTCCCAGTCAGAGCTATGTTACGGCGCAAGGCAGATAGGGGTGGGGGTATAAGAATCATCGTGGGTCAGGTGATATGTTGCAATTCAATGGACTGGAGGCCTGACGAACCCCGCTTTCCTATATGTATACATATATCCTATATCTAGCTTTTGCCTCTTCGAGCAATGTTCTAAGTTCTAAGTTCGAAGACCAATTCTAAGTTTAACTCACACCCATATGTATAGTTAGGCCTGAGTAATGTGATCTTGCCTTTACTTCACTAATAACCCTCTAAATACCTGTATTTTGATAACATTGCCTTAATCACCTAGCTCACCCTTAACAAGCTACAAGACCCATGCAGGCTAGTACCAAACCAGCTTCACTACTTTCTCCTAGGGTCCCGCTTACAGGAGCACTACCAGGGGTTGTAAGTAGACCCTTGGCACTATCCAAGTGCAATTAACCATATCTAGTAGGTTGGACACCATCTGTTGGAGAGCCTCCAAATACAGTGTAGGTATATATTATATCGCTGGAAACGCATGGTCCAGACCCCTTATATAGGGGCTGGATATTCAGTTCCACAACTATCTCTTCTATAGTGGTTTTGGGTTTACATACTATGGCGGGTATACTGGCAGCCACTACTCTATTCATTCTGCAAGGACGGGTTATCCGACATATCTATGCTATAGATGTCAATAGACAATTTGTCCATATTACCATAGATTATTTAGTCGGGAGCTTGATAATAGTACATCTAGGGCCCAACCTCATAGATTTCTAGATTGAACTAGACTACATGAGTCAGGTAAATATCTCAAGCACACCTTTCACTTCTCCGGGTCCTCCAGTTGTACCTATGACAGCCCCTACAAATACTGACCTCCCAATATACCACTAAGCATATCATGCTAATATCTACTAAGAGGGCGAAAATACTTGTGGCTAGTAAAGGTACATTATTACTAAAAGAGAAAAGTACGAAGAGTACGCTATAGATTAAGGACATACCAATTGGTAGGGCTATAGTAGTAACTAAGCAGACCAAGAGTCTGAAGGATACTAAGGAGAAAACGACCAAGGAGGTACTGATTATTAAGGGGAAAACTATTACCAAGAGCATGACTACTACTAAGAGGAAAACAACTGCCAAAGTTAAGCAAGGTTCCAAGAGTACTTCAGCTGCTAAGATTACCTCAGCCATCAACATCAGCAAGAAAAAAGTGGCATCGGGATGCCAAGTAGTGTCTCTAGGAGACAGGGTTGTCTCTTGTATCTTTTATGTCTTTTATGTCTTCTAGGTGTTTCCTGAGTGTCTCCTATATATCTTCTAGTATCTTCTAGTATCTTCAGGAGACACTGGAAGATATTCTGCCAATCGTGGAGACACATCTTGTCTCCAGTGGCATTACTGTCTCTAGAGATACTAGAGATAAACTATATTCTTTCCTGATAAAAGGTCCACCTCTATCTCCAAAGGTTGTAATACCAAAATCTAGATAATGACCATGTACAGATACTACGAGTGATGATAAGGCACCTAGTGAGTTGATTGTAAACTGAATTGAGGCCAATGTGCTAACAAGTATTGTTACATCAGGAAAGAAAATAGTTTGTCTCCAGTGTCTCTAGAGACAGTATTGCCACTGGAGACAAGGTGTGTCTCCACGATTGGCAGAATGTCTCCCAGTGTCTCCAGGAGACACTGGGAGACACTGGGAGACACATGGGAGACACTTAGGAGACACCTAAGAGACATAAAAGACACAAAAGACACCAGAGACAACCCTGTCTCCTGGAGACACCACCTGGCGTCCCAATGCTACTTTTTTTTTGCTGATGTAGGCTCAGAGGAGGTACTGGATATAGGAGCTCCCCATGATAGAAAGAGGATCCTAGTGAACCATGTCATAATTCGGAGTATCATACCAGAATCTTGGCAAGTAGCGGGTTCTGGTGTTCTATGCTTGGAATAGTCCACTCGGAGACCTTTTTGGACTGGGAAAATAGGCGCGAGGCCTAGTAAGTCCAGATTGAACCTAATTACAAAATTATACTAACGATAGTAGATACTTGACTTAAGACTGATATGGAATAGGAAGAGGTTGGTGAGCATGCAGGTGAAGAAGATTAGGGTAGCAGGGTCACAGATGATGAAGATGAGGGTAAGGATGTCCAGGAGGTCACAGATGATGAGGTTTAGGAGGAAGATAATAATGGTAATGATGATAATCTGAATGAGGATGTTGAGAATTGGGCTGATGAGGGTAGGGATATATATGTTGAGGATAGAGATGAGGGTAGAAATGATGTGGATGGGAATGGAGATGACATGGGTAAGATAGAGTTGATCCCTTATTTCTATTTTGATAGCAAAGGGTCTGGCAGTAAATAATAAAGATGTTTTTAAGGATATGATAGAATTTTCGAGTTGTAGATAGATCTTTTAGTTTATTTGTCAATTTGGGTAGTTAAACTATAAGTTTTAGTATCTTGCATATGAGGGGACTTTGTAAGAGCATAAGGAGTGTAAGACATGAGACTCTATAGGTACAGATAGATTGACTAGATATGGTAATAAGATGTTACAGGCGGGCTGTAGCTATGAATATACAAGTTGGCGGAAAGGTAATAAGGGGTTATTTTGTGAAAAGTACAAGTATAAACACAGTAACAACTCGGGTGTATTGCGGACTCGATAAGAGTAAAGCTATATAAGACTTAGAATACTACTTGAGTCTTACTGTATTAACTATGTAAAAGTGGTAGGTTATATAGAAGTTTAGATCTGATAACGAATAATTAGATCTGGACGATGCTTCCTATAATAGCTTAGTAGCATTAATATCAGGTTGTTACCCAAATAGGAAAACACTTCCCAATTAGGTGCATTGCAGTCTAATATATATTAATTAGGCAGCTCAAACTACAATGCTTTGTAGTTAGGCTGACAAATAGGAAATAACTTAAATACATCCAATAATAATATATGAATGATATATAATAGAATATAATGGAAATGAGAACAGAAATATATACATGAGATCTAATGTCAGAGGCCACACACTTTAATACACCAATCTCTTTATCTACACTACCCTATCTGCATGGTTGATCAGGCCATATCAGTTAGCATTGTAGTAGAGTATTGGTATTAGCCCTCGAAGAGGTAGGTCTCTTACCTGAGCCTTAACATTACTCCCTATTACGAGACAACTGTCCTCAGCTGAACACAAGTCCTTCTGACCTTAAAGAAGAGGAGTGTTAGTAATAGCTTAGGTAACTGTAATAGCAGATATAATACCATTCTTAGTAAGATACCTCTCTCCCTATGGTATGGGTACCATAAGACTGGTGTGCCTACACATGTATGCCATAGCCATTAAAAACCAAACCTCTCACCAAAAAACCCATAGAGAAAAGGCGACGAGTAGGAGGGTAAAAGGTACCATGTCTTCATCCATAAAGTAACTTAACATAGGTCTGAACCTCAGACGTCTCTTTTATTACATGGCTTATTGGGAATTTCTCTCGGTACTCTCTGAGCTTCTCTAGACAATTATCTAACTTGTCAAAGGTTTCCCAAGTGTCTTCAAATTCCATATATCCTTCCCAACATATCCTATACTTAACCACTCCTCTATTCTTATGAGAGTCTACAATGGATTCAACTTCGAAGATATCCGGTTCATCTTCGTCCATATCTTATAGCTCATCTTATTGTCTGAATGGCTTTAGGAGGATAACATGAACAATGTTGTGCAATCGGGTGCCTTATGGAACTTCGAGCCTATATGCATATGAACCAATAGCTTCAATGACCTTATAGGGTTCTATCTACTTGCTAGTAAGAGACCGGTTGTTCCCAGCTCGTATCTGTAGGTTCCGGTGGTCAACCAATACCCAATTATCAATAGCAAACCTGCGTGCTATTTCGAGGTGTATAGCACTTCTTTTATGGTTGATTTGCTTGAGAGTATCATGAATTTGGTTGTGCACAGTTGTCATTCGGTCTAGCTATTCTTCTGCAGCGGGAGAGAAGAATTTATGGTCATCTGAAAGGTGGATGGTATGAGGGTCGAAGCCATACAGACTTCAGTAAGGGGAGTATTTGTGGGTAGAGTGGGTAGTAGAATTATAGGCAAACTCGGCTAAGAGTAGCCATCGTTTCCAATGAGCTTGTCTATCGTGACAGTAGATGCAGAGGTACTCCTTAAGTGTTTGGACTGCTCGTTCAGCAACTCCATCAGTCTGAGCATGATAGGTAGTGGAGAGGCGGAGGGTTATGTTAAGCTTTTAGTTAAGCTCCTTGAGGAATCTAGAGGCAAATTGTGGACCACGGTTGGAGATGATGTGTTAACGAAGGCCATAGAGTCTCCATATCTCATTAATATAGGTATCAGCAACATCAGATGCTGTACATGTAGTTTTTGCCAGAATATAGTATTGTACTTTAGTAAATCAGTCTGTTATAATGAGTATTATATTATAACCTTCTGACTCTGGTAGCTCACCAACAAAGTCCATAGCTATTTCCTCAAATGGTTATTCTCCAGTTGGCATCAGTACTAACTTCATTTGCCTACTATGCCTATCTGCTTTTACTTTTTGACACTTAGTATATCCTACCATATAGTTCACTATATCTTCTTGCTACTTATCCTATGTAAAATTCCTTGATACTAGCTCTTGAGTATGATGTCTTCCCCAATGTCCTGCCACTTGACTATCATGATGCTGCTTCAGCACCTCTAACTTGAATTTGGGGGGTATGACTCATAATCCATCCTTCTTCTGCCATCCTGCTACATCTATCCCTTCCACTTCAATGTCTTCCGCTTCCTCTTTATCCTCTTCCTCTAGTACTATAAGCTGTCCTTCTTCGAAAAATCTAGCATCCATACCTGATTTCTCTTCTCCTAAATATCTAGATAGGCCATTAGGCTTACCCATCTTCGAACCAAGTCTGTAGTGAATATTGTATATGAACTCGGACATGTAGAGATACCAGGTAGCTTGATGGGAGTTGAGCTTCTGCTTGGTATTGAAATATTGTAACCCTTGGTGGTCTGTATAGACGTTCACTGGAATGCTAACCAACTAATTATGCCACTTCCGAAAACAATCCACAATTGCAAACAATTCTTTGTTATGGATAGGCCAGTTACATTGAGCTGCGGAGAGGGTTTTTGCATGGTATTTGACGGGGTGAAGCTGCTTTCCTCTATTGACAATATGATATCAAGAAAGAATACTAGCACTAGCCTGATTGCTTGCATTAGTCTCTATAGTTGTCTCGAGTTGCCTGTCAAACTGTATAAGAATTAGTACTGTGAGGAATTATTCTCGGAGGTCTTCGAAGGCTTACTGTTGCTCATGCCCCCAACTAAAAGGAACATCTTTTGTTAAGTTGATTAACGGGCGTGCCTTTGCACTATAGTTAGCAATAAATTGACGGTAGTAATTAGCAAAGTCTAAGAATACTTGTACCTCTTTCTTCTTAATAGGAATAGGCCATTGTGACATAGTTTTGAGTTTGGAGGTGTCTATTCGGACTTGTTGACCATTGACAATATGACTGAGGAATAGGGTCTCTTAAACATGAAATTCGAACTTTTTGAGGTTAACTACTAGCCCATACTAAATGCATTGCTGAAGAACTTTTTCGACTAGCTGCTGATGTTCTTCTTCTGTCTCACCTCCGTAGATGAGTATGTCATCCAAGTACTAGGTACAACTTTCCATATTCTTAAAAATCGTATCCATTATCTCTTGAAAAGTAGCCGGAGCATTAGTCAATATAAATGGCATAACAGTATACTCGAATAGTCCCTTTTTTGTTTTGAATGCTATCTTCCACTCATCTCCTGGTTCAATTCTGATAAGGTTATACCCATTTTTAAGGTCCAATTATATGAACCATTTACCTCCACAAGTTTTATTGAGTAACTCAGAGATAAGAGGGAGCGGGTATTTGTTTGGGATTGTAAGATGGTTGAGGGCTCGATAATCAACACAGAGCCTTAAGGATCCATCTTTCTTTTGAACAAAGAAAATAGGAGCACTAGCGGAGGAGCGTGAGTATCGAACTTTCATTGTAGGCAGATTTTCATTAAGGTACTTCTGGAGAGCTTCATCTTCTTCCCATGTAGTCTTATAGATAGCCCCGAATGGTATCTTTACATTTGGGTTTTGGAAAGGGATTTCATAGTCCTATGGCTTGTGTTCAGGGAGTTTAGCTACCTGTTCTGCAGTAAAGCAATGTACGTAATGAGAGTATCGTTCACTTGCGTTAATAATAAGCACAATTTCGCCATCCTCTAGTGGCTCTTCAACTTCAAGAACAGAAACAGTAGGAATCCATCTAACAGAACACAGAATAATCAAACCTGTAGAAATCTGTCTTAGGCACCTGTCCTGAATATCTACTAAAAATCCATTCTCTATTAACTATATTGAAAGGTTACTATGAGCGGAGGTATCGCGGTAGTAATTACGGAGGTAGTAGCGGTGGACAGTGGTGCTATTAAGCAGAGAGTGCGAGCGAGCAGAAGTGCGAGAGAGCAGATGGTTGAACTATGTCGAGAGTAGACAGTCTATAGAGTCTTATCGAGAAGTGTGTAGAACTAGATACAGGTGTAGGAAGCTCGTATATAATGGTACGAGTTGAGGGTAAAGATCTAGTAAGAAAGTCTAAGTTACATAACCTAAGAATAGTATATCGTGTATATGTAAATGAAGAAATACATAGAGGTGTGCGACTGAGACAGTAATATGAGTCAACGAATATAATAGAAAGTCATAGAAGAGATGATCGTTGAGTCATGACAACTAAGACAAGTAAGCAGTAACCTTAAGTAGTAAAGCAGCATCATGCAACGATAATAGATACTAAGTTAGGAAAGTAAGCAGAGATAATAAGAACATGTGAACGACATGTGAACACATGTGAAAGAAATAATACAGAAGTCCTTAATCGGGTAGCAAGTGTCCATATTGGGTATCAGCATGATGTGGAAATAATCATAAGAGAGAACGATGTATTGTATGGAAAAGACTTAACTATATCGAAAAGAAATGATTATTTTCAACACCCCTTCTCACTTGTTATCCCATGATTAATCCTTTGAGATAGGAGAACCGTGGACCAGGAAAGGCCTTTGTGCATATGTCCGCTGGATTGTGTTCACCAGGAATGTGCAATAGCGTGATAGTGCCGGAGTTAACGAGTTCGCGGATGAAGTGGTAAGCAACGTCGATATGCTTTGACTTATCGGAGATTCGAGGATTATGAGACAGGTCGATAGGGCCGTTATTGTCACAAGAGAGGGCAGAGGGAATATCTTTGATAGAGAGCTCACTTAGTGCATTCTGAAGCCAAATTTGTTGTTTAGCAGCAGTAGAACCAGCAATGTATTCTGCTTCAGTAGTGGAGGTTGTCACGCATTTTTGTTTTTGTGATCTCCAGCAGATGGTACAAGAGGCGAGCTTGAAGATATATCCTGAGGTCGACCGTCAAGTGTCACGACATCCAGCGAAGTCTGAATCAGTAAATCCTTCGAGTGAAAGAGGTTGTCCGAGTTTGTAGGTCAAGGTAAGATCGCGAGTACCCTTAAGGTAGCATAGGACTCGTTTAACTGCTCCGAGGTGATCCTTCGATGGTTTGTGAGAGAATTGTGAGAGAAGAGTTACAGAGTAAGCCAGGTCAGGACGTGTTCCAATAACTGCATACATGAGTGATCCAACGATTTGTTGATAGAGGGAGATGTCAGTAACCTCATCTTCATCTGTGCATTGTCGAAGAATATGGTTCGAATCAAGAGGAAGAGTGACGGGGTTGCAGTCCATCATACCGAAACGTTCGAGAATCTTGTCGATATAGGAGGATTGGGATAGTGTGATACTGTGCTTAGAGTACTCAATTCGAATTCCTAGAAGCCAATGTAAGCTACCCATATCAGTTAACTTAAACTCTCGTTTGAGTAACTGTTTGGTAGACTTCATAATGGCTGAGTCTTTATATCCGAATAAAGTAATGTCGTCGACATAAAGGGTGAGTATGATTGTGCCAGACTTATGGACGAAGACGCAGGGGTCAAAGGCACAAGCAGAGAAACCTATTGTCAGAGGAAAGATGTTAATCGTCCATACCACTGACGAGGAGACTGCTTTAATCCATAAATGGATCGGTTAAGTTTAGCACACATGCCGTCAATCCGGGTGCCTTCCGGGAGTTGCATGTAGATAATTTCATTCAAAGAGCCATAAAGAAAGGCTGCTTTGATATCCATTTGTCGAGGTTCCCATTGGAAGTGGGCAGATAAAGCGATAAGGAGGCGGAGAGAGTCGTATCGGACGACAGGAGAGAAGATTTCATCAAAGTCTGTACCGGGTTGTTGAGAGAAACCTTGAGCAACTAGACGAGCCTTGTACCGATCGATATTCCCATTAGCATCTCGCTTAATCTTAAATACCCACTTGCTTCCAATAATATTCCTATCTTGTGGTGTTGGAACCACTTTCCAAACATCTTGATCCTTCATAGCTTCTAACTCTTCGTTCATAGCCTTTCTCCATTTTTCTTCATCAGGTGAGTTAACAGCCTGTTTAAAGGTTCGAGGTTCATCACCATGTTGTAAGACTAAAGCGATCAACACTTTATCTTCTTCGTTATCCTCATCAAAGACTTCGGGAGGGTCTTCGATTAATCTAGAACGACCATCAAACTGTATCTTTGTACCAATTATGGGGACGATAGGAGCTTGTGCAGTTCCGAATTTGATTGGTTTAAAAACAGCTCGACCTGCCTTGGTAATGGTTGTAGGTCTAACTATTTTTCCGCTAACGATTCGGGTAAAGTTTCCATCGTTAGAGTCATCGGGTAAAGATTGTCGAAGGTCTTGAGGAAGTGAAGTAAGTGATGAATATTCATCTCGATTTTGAGGTGGAGGAGGTAAGTGAACTTGTGGAGTGGGTTTGGATATAGGTCCAGGAGCTGGTAGAGGAGGTGATGACGTTGCAGTTGATGTTGGAGGAATAGGTGGTGAGGAAGTAGTTGTATCCGATGTTGTTTCAGTCGGATGGGAAAGGGTCATACCAGGGAACCATGCTTTATGAACGAGTGGGTGTCCCTTGAAATACCATTCTTCTGCTTGTTTTGGATTTCGTATACACCATTGTTGCCAGAGATATTCGTTTGGGAATTCTGTGCTAGTGTATGGGATTACTTCAAGTGGAGAAGTAGGAGGAGAAGCAGTATTCGTAGTTGGTGACCGTGATGGATTAGTCGAGTTAGGTGTAGGTAGAGGTACCCCTTCTGGAGTTGTACTCGGTCCGAAAATGACATCTTGTGCTCGAACTGTATAAGTATGCTTTCTAGAAGGTACATGGACCTTATAGATAGCTGTGCTATTAGTGTAACCAATGAATATACCTTTTTCAGCCCGTGGTAGGAGTTTACTGCCTGCAGGTCGTCGTTCCTCAGGTATGTGTATATAACATTCCTTACCGAAGGGTTGAAGGTGAGAGATGGTAGGTTTATTGCCGTGAAAGACCTCGTAGGGAGTCTTCCCTTTGACAGCACTATGAGGTGACCGATTTCGAAGATAGGTCGAAGTTGAGCATGCTTCAGCCCAGAATCTTTTGTCCATATTTGTCAACATAGCCCTCATCATGTTCTGTATTGTTTGGTTGAAGCGTTCAGCTACACCATTAGATTCATGAGAGTAAGGGGGCGTTAGTTCATGCACGATGCCTTTTGACTTAAAGAACTGTTCAAGATCTTTGTTAACATACTCTCCACCATTGTCAGTATGAAACCGTTTAACATGGTGTGACATTTGCTTTTCAACCAAGGTAACAAAGTCTTGGATTGATTTGGTTGAGTCGGATTTCTGTTTAAGGAAGTAGACCCAAGAAGTACGAGAGTAGTCATCAATAAGTGTAATGAAGTAGATTGCTCCACCAAAAGAGGGTGTGGGGAGTTTACCACTAAGATCTGAGTGAATGAGTTCGAGAATATTGGAGGCACGAGATGTTGTAGACTTAGGGACAGAGTGAGTAGATTTGGCGAGTATGCATGGCTCGCAATGATAGTTATCAGGGGGTGTTGGAAGAATATCACCGTCAGAGTAGAGTTCTTTATGTTTGAGGACAGTAATGGCTTGATGACCGAATGACTGATGCCAGTGATCGATTGTTTTTCGAGAGGAAGAAACCAATGCCTTTTCATTTGACTCAATAATAAACGGGAGACTTCCAACAAATTCCACCATAAATAACACAGAATCATTGCCTTTCTTCGTAACATGAAACCTAGAGTCCGTAGAAAAAGTGGAAAGACGAGATCGAACAGCATTCCAAGAAAACAGTGAGTGACCAAGAGAAGGAACATATCGAACATTGACAAGACGAACAGTGGAAGTAGAGCTGTTAGGGAGTAGACAGTTAAGAAGGACTGTCCCTTTTCCTTTAGCTTCGAGGAGATTATTGCCAGCTCCTTCTACAGTTCCACTATCCTCTGAAAAGTTCTCGAAGTGTCCTATGTCGTTGGTCATGTGAGCACTGCACGCTGTATCGAATTTCCAGATAGTTTTTCGGGATGGGTTACTGACGCTGAGAGCCTCGTCCTTAGAGCTACCAGAGCTGCCAACGATAAGAGCCTGTTCCTTCTTGTCTTCCTTCTTTTTATCCTTCTTCTTATCCTCGTTTGACTTCTTCAACTTCTGGCATTTCTGCCATGTGTGACCTGTATATTTGCCGAGTTGATGCTTTTTGCAATAGGTGCATTCCACATCGGAGTCCTTGTTCTGTTGTTGTGATTGCTGCTGTTGAGGCTTGCCTTTCTTCTTGAAGGAGGCAGAGAGAGCAGTGTCCCGTTTTTCGATTTCGGAACCAACAGAGAGGAGTCGTAATTTTGCATCAGCATATGTAAGGTCGGACTTAGTTGAGAGGTTGTCGACTATATTGGAGTGATGTTCGACGAGGAAGGAGAGAAGAATATCCCTTTTGGCTTCGTCCTTATCAAGGAAAGTGCGGAGGGATTTGCGATATTCATCTGAAGAGCCAGTGAGAGAGTAAAGTCGAGACCACTCAGTCTCATATTGCTCAATGAAGTCGGCGAAGGAGGTAGTAGGAGTGTAGGTTGAGGCTAGAGTGAAGAGTGTGCGCAGTTGGTGTACGAAAGAGAATGGGGTATCACGGTAATACTGGTCTTTGAGATGAGTCCAGATTTCGTATGGTGAATCAAACTTGGAGACGACCTTCAGTATAGGTTTGCTGATAACCTGTATTAGCATGAGGATAGCTTGATTTTCCATAGCTGCGAAGAGTTCTTTCTCTTCTTGTGTCACATCTGTCGCAGGTTTAAGTCCTTCAATAACAAGTTCCTTACAACCCATGCCTCTCATAATCATCTTGACAGTATCAGCCCAGTCTTCATAGTTGTCTTTGCCGGTAAGTGACTCAATATTATCGAGTTTGACTGGAATAGGCTTGAAGTCTTTCGGTGGTCGGAAGATAGAAGGTACAGCCTTTCCTTTACCGCCAAACTAGAACCTGAACCGGATGCCATGGTATAGATATATGTGGGAGGGAAGATGAATGTAAGAAAGTTATCGAGTTGTCCTGAGCTATTCCGGGCTCATAACCTATTGAAAGGTTACTATGAGCGGAGGTATCGCGGTAGTAATTACGGAGGTAGTAGCGGTGGACAGTGGTGCTATTAAGCAGAGAGTGCGAGCGAGCAGAAGTGCGAGAGAGCAGATGGTTGAACTATGTCGAGAGTAGACAGTCTATAGAGTCTTATCGAGAAGTGTGTAGAACTAGATACAGGTGTAGGAAGCTCGTATATAATGGTACGAGTTGAGGGTAAAGATCTAGTAAGAAAGTCTAAGTTACATAACCTAAGAATAGTATATCGTGTATATGTAAATAAAGAAATACATAGAAGTGTGCGACTGAGACAGTAATATGAGTCAACGAATATAATAGAAAGTCATAGAAGAGATGATCGTTGAGTCATGACAACTGAGACAAGTAAGCAGTAACCTTAAGTAGTAAAGCAGCATCATGCAACGATAATAGATACTAAGTTAGGAAAGTAAGCAGAGATAATAAGAACATGTGAACGACATGTGAACACATGTGAAAGAAATAATACAGAAGTCCTTAATCGGGTAGCAAGTGTCCATATTGGGTATCAGCATAATGTGGAAATAATCGTAAGAGAGAACGATGTATTGTATGGAAAAGACTTAACTATATCGAAAAGAAATGATTATTTTCAACAAACTAAGATAAACCCAAAATAACATTCTTCTTCCCAATATCTAAAACTTCGGCATCCATTCTGAACTTATCCAAAAAACAAGAGGAGGAATCCAACATATCAAACCTAGTATTAACCACGTATTTTCCTCTAGAAATTCGGGATCTATCTCCATGTCTAACTTTAACTTCCCTGGCTCTTTTCCAAATTCTCAACTTAACTACCAACCTTTTTCCAATGACTGGAGCACTAGCTCCAAAGTCTACCACTGCTTCAATATCAGCAAAAAAAAATTTGCATCAGGATGCACGATATCTTCATATGTATCAGGTCACTTCCCATTATTTAGGTGGTTGTGTCCTGTACTTCCTGTCAGCCAGTTTGCATCCCGTGCTTCTTGTACCTTCTGTTAGTGAGGTTGCGTCCTCTGTCTTGAACGTTGCATCTTCAGGTTGCATCTCGTGCTTCCTATTAGCAAGGCTATGTCCTCTACTATTCATATATTCACAGCCTCTATATATGTATGAGTTTATGCATTCGCAGCCTCTGACTATGTATGTATTTATACATATTTGGGGAGGCCACAAATGTATGAATTAAAGGCTGTGAATGCACATATACTTAGGGCACGAAAACATGAATTCAATACATGATAAATCCCATGTTTAAATGTACTACATCCAACTATTTCCCCCTCCGTACTAGATTGTTCACATAAGTAGAGGAGCTCTATTCGACACCATCTATAGAGCAGGTTCTTAGACAACGCTATGCAGGTTCTAAGACAGCACACAGAACAAGTTCTATGACACATTAAGGGGCTAGGGGATCTCTAAGCTAGACTAGCAAATCCCCTATTTCAAAAGTGTGGCCGCCTGAGACTTAGAGGTTTTTTCCTGTTATTCCTTCCTAAGGCCACCGTACCATCATAGGGAGCTTGTTACGATGCTGATTTGTAGTTTCGTGAATGCGGACATCGAGGTTGATATGGTCATTGATATTGAAGGCTCAGTAGGCAGCTCTGCACGCGGATATCTAGGCTGGTTTGCTCACTAGATTCTAGGCTCATTTATACAGTGATTTCTAAGCTAATTTGCTCGATCAATTTCAGACTTATTTGCTCGCACAATTCCAGTCCCATTTGCTCGCTCGATTCTAGGCTCATTTGCTCGCTCGATTCCAGGCTCATTTGCTAGCTCATATCTAAGCTGATTTGCTCACTCAATTCCAGGCTGATTTGCTCGCTCAATTCCAGGCTGATTTGCTCGCTCATATCCAGGCTGAATAGCTCGCTCGATTCCAGGCTGATTTGCTCGCTCAATTCTAGGCTGATTTGCTCGCTCATATCCAGGCTGATTTGGTCGCTAGATTCCAGGCTCATTTGCTCACTCATATCCAGGCTGATTTGCTCGCTCGATTCCAGGCTGATTTGCTTGCTCAATTCCAGGCTGATTTGCTTGCTCGATTCTAGGCTGATTTGCTCACTCGATTCTAGGCTCATTTGCTCACTCAATTCCAGTTGATTTGCTCGCTCGATTCCAGGCTGATTTGCTTGCTCAATTCCAGGCTGATTTGCTCGCTTGATTCTAGGCTCATTTACTTGCTCGATTCCAGGCTCATTTGCTCGCTCGATTCCAGGCTGATTTGCTCGCTTTGCACGCTGATTTCTAGGTCGATTTGCACGGTGGTTTCCAGGCTGATTTGTATCGGTGATTTCTAGGTCGATTTGCATAGGAGATTTCGGGCTGATTTGCATGCTGATTTCTAGGTCGATTTGCCCGGTGGATTCTGGGCTGATTTGCACAGTGATATGGCACTGATTTGGGCAATGATTTTGGTTTTACGCATGTTTAGCTAGCTAGTTTTAGAGATATTATCAGAATCAATTACATTTTTGGAAATACATAGAATGCAGGTATCAAGCACGATCGCAAGGCCGCGCCTATACTAGCCGACTATTTGCGTCAGATGGTGAACTTAAACATAGTAAGATTTTGTATGTGTCAGGAAGAACAATACTTCATGTGCATATAATATAATAGGTGCGTGTCATGAAATATGGATTTAAATTAGCTGCGCAGTATAAGTATTATAAGATAGGTGTATATCAGGAAATATAGATTAAAATTAGTTGCATAGGGAAAGTATTATAAAATAATTGTGTGTCAGGAAATATTAATTTAAATGATTTGCGTCAGGACGGAGCGCATAGCTATAGTTAGCTTCTGAATCTCGAGTTTTATAAAAGAGCTTCATGTGCTTCCGAAGTACTTGACGCAAACTTTTTTTTTGCTGATGAACCTCTTCTCCAGCAATAAAAATTCGAACCATCAAAAAAGGAGAGTGTCTGGAAGTACGTCCAATGGTAGGTGATGTACTCCTTACTCGTTTCCCGACTGTTCTTCTCCTTCAGAGCCCAGCTCTGTAATCCTTAGTTGTCCCTTATCCGTTCGTGCTTTCTTATTGGCAGGTACTAGTGCCTGACTAGTAGTGTGGGTGGTAGAGGCATTAACTAGCAGGGGAGTTTTAGCAGTTCTTTAGCTTCTGCACTCATAATATTTATGAGTGCTTCTTCCACAGTTAGTGCATCTCCCTTCTTTTTATTGTTTGTTGAAGATAGGACTTGGGAGGCATTCTATTCTTGCTGAGCCTGTAGTAGTTGTAGTAGAGTTTCTTCCTGGAAACTGTACTCAATCATCGAATGTTCATTTCTTTGATACTGGTTGAGATAGAGCAGTATGGTAGTTATGACTCTGGAACTCAGTATTAATGATATCTATTTTGATGAATTTTTATCTCCATTGATGAGGAAAAGTGCGGAGGTTTTCATAATGGACCATTGATTTGCGGAGGTCATGAGGAAGGTTGGAGATGATAATGTTAATGACTTGCATCTCAGATAATTTGGCATAATTGTTGAGCCTATCTACCTCTGTTAGGTAGTCTAAAACAGAACCAGTCTTTTTTAGTCCTGCCAAATCATGGTATGCTCGGTTTGCCTGGTAGTAATCCCTATAATATAGTTCCATGGCTTCCTTAACTTCCTTCCAAGTATGATACTTAACTTGGTTAGCCTTCCACCAATTTAATACCTTTCTATCCATTAACAACCCAACATATATTAGCTTCTGGTTTTCGTTTCGAGTAAGGGTAATAAGAAAGTAATCATCCATTTGAAGGATCCAGCATTCGAGATATGTTTGGTCCCCCTTAAATTTATTTGGAGGTGGTGCTTTACCTACTATTTGCTTATCTTTGAATATCCCAAGTCCTACTGGAGGTAGTAGTGGAGAAGTAGGGTCTCTGGGTTATCGTTATTCGACTAGTGGTGGAGGAGGTAGTAGTATACATCCTGCTGCTTGCTTAAGTCTTTATGCTATATTCGCTAAAGGGTGTATAGGCTGAGGAGCCTATACTCGATGTTCTACCCTTTCAAGTCAGTCTTGAAAGTTAGTGAATTGTCCTTTCATACTACTAATTTACCCTTCGATACTAGTAAACCATTGCTGGTATTAATCATTCTAGAAGTCAGCTTGTCCCTTAAGGTATCGGAGGTTATGGTGTATCGTCTAAAACTGTTAGGGGCGAGCTAGGTGATCAAGGCAATGTTGTTGGAATACAGGTATTTGGAGGGTTATTAGCGAAGTAAAGGCAAGATCACATAACTTAGGCCTAACTGCATATACGGGTGCGAGTTGAACTTAGAATTGGTCTTCCAACTTAGAACTTAGTACATTGCTCGGAGAGCCAAAAGCTAGATACAGGAAGTGGGCACATATATAGGAAGTAGGGTTCGTCAGGCCTCCAATCCATCGAATTGCAATATATCACCTAACCCATAACGATTCGCATACCCCCCACCCCTGTCTGCCTTGCGCTGTAATAGTACTTCCCCTTTCCAAGAGGTCGTCCCAACTGACTAACTTCACCACACTGCTTATCAATAGAATTTTTGAAGTGAGTATATACATGAGAATGCATTCAGAGGTCACAGGCTTCCTTTCTCCAATACCCATCCATCCCAGATATATTACCCGCATCTGTATAGTTGATCAGGCCATAGCAGTTAGCAGCCATAATTAGGTATTGGGATATCTCCTGTTGAGGGTAGGTCTCTTACCTAAGCCGTAATATTACTCATCATCTCGAGGCAGCTGTCCTTAGCTGAATACAAGTCCTTCCGACCAGAGAAGACAAGTATTAGTAACAACTCAACTAACCATGGTAGCTAGGCACTGAACACGCAGGCAGATACCTCTATCCCATTTAAGGGTACCACAAGACCGGTGTGCCTACACATACATACTATGGCCATTAAAAACTAAACTTCTCGCCAAAAAACCCACAGGGAAAAGGCGACAAATAGGACAGTAAAAGGTACCATGTCTTCATCTATTGATAAACTTGACATAGATCTAAACTTCAGACATATACTTTCCCAACTGTCCAACCAAACTTGCCTATGCAAGGGGGGGTCTTGTTCATTTGTGCGCTCTTGGCACTCGTTCGAGTCTTCAGCGCTCGCAGCAATAGCTTGGGTCAAGGCGGGGGCCTTTGAGCTTCGAGGTCGAACAGGGTCTTTAACCAAGGTAGGGGTCTTTGACCAAGGCAGGAGTCTTCACCCAACATAGGGTCCTTCAACTAAAGCAGGGGTCTTTACCCAACATAGGGTCCTACAACCAAAGCGGGGGTCTTCACTCAACATAGGGTCCTTCAACCAAAGCGGGGGTCTTCACCCAATATAGGGTCCTTCAACTAAAGCGGGGGTCTTCACCTAACATAGGGTCCTTCAACCAAAGCGGGGGTCTTCGCCCAAGGTGAGAGTCTTTGAGCTTTCGAGCTTGAACGGGGTCTTTGAGAGCTTTTGGAGCTCGAACGGGGTCTTTGAGAGCTCGATAGCTCAGAAAAAATTTTGTTGGCATTTGCCGCCCAAGGCAAGGGCCTTGCTTCATAGACATTCTCTTAGCTGTATGCGAGCTTAGCTATCTCAGATATGCGTTCTTCGACTTATCTGAGTTGTAGTGCTCTATCCAGCCCGTACTAGGCTTCCTGTCACAACCGTCCTTTCCTAGTCGGGTTTGAGAGTCAGACGGGATTCCGTCTGACTCTCGTTATTGTTGATTGATATCGTTGTTATCTCTGTTCCCGAGATAAGGGGTCTCGGGAACCTTATTCCTTCCGGTGGCCTTGGCTAGCTAGGAAGAAATCCTGTATATATAGCTTGCTCTCTCCGCCCTCTCGTTGGATCCCCATCCAATGTCTTGTATACCCAATACTGGACCTTGCTTCCCCCAGCACTTGTGCACCTCCCTTGTGCGCATCCTTGTCTCAAACAAACAACTCTGCAGTACAGCTGCCTCCCTTGATGCACACGGCAACTGCCTCCGCGTGTCTCGTGTCCCTTGCCCTCTGCCTCTCTCTGCCTCTTGCCTCTTGCCCTTGCCCCTGTCTCAGTCTTCCCCTGGTCACACATGTAGCGTTCCTATGTGTGTCTTACCCTAGCCGTTCCCCCGATCACACACGTAGCGCTCCTACGTGTGCGATTGCCCCTTGCCACTTCCCCGGCGTACCCCTTGGTCGCCTTGTCCCCCAGAGCCCTCGTTACACTACGTTGGATCTTCTCGACCAACTGGTACGCTGTTATGTCCGGAACCCCTCCACCCGCTGTCAGGTTTCAAACCTGGAGGAACTCCCCTATACCCTCAGGACCGAACGAATTGAATGCCTATCGTCGAGAGATCATCGACATCTTCGAGGCCATAGATGCCATCGGGGCCGAACTCGGCAATAGCTTGGCCGTGGCTGAACGAAAACTGAGATCTGCTGATGAAGAAATCACAGTACTCCAAAACAACCTTGACAATGCCACCATCGCTCTGGTCAACGAGCGAACCACGATCCAGACCCTCAACCATGCTATGGCCGCTATGTCGGCAACCCCACCCTCCACACCCACCGCCAAAACCGAAAGTATTCCAACTCCCCCCAAATTCAATGGGGATAGGGCTCGCCTCCGAGCTTGGAAGAACTCGGTAAACCTCAAACTCAATGGGGACTCAGCCAGATTCCCATCCGAGCAACACCAATTGGCTTATGTCTTTGCCCTGCTGGAGGGTAAGGCAGTAGATCAAATCCAGCCATATGTCCTCGAGACTGGGATTAAGCTGGACGGTATCCCGGCACTCTTCGCTATTCTAGATAGGGCTTTTGGGGACCCCGATGCCATGGGCACGGCTAGCCGAGCCCTCCGAGCCCTGAAACAACGTAATTCGGATCTGTCTACATATGTGGCAGAGTTCTCCAGGCTGGCAGCAGAAGTATTGTGGAACGACCAGTCAAAGCTCGAGCAGTTCCAGGAGGGACTGAATGACGAACTTTAATAGGCCATGGTCACCCTCCTAGAGACCAAGAGTCTCAACGAATTAATCGACCAGGCATCCAGGGTGGAACAACGGATGGCTAGGTTCAGACATCGCCTTACCTTCTACCCTGCCACCCGCTCACCTCACCAACCACAGCAACACCAACAATAGCAACTGACCCCCAAGCCTGCCCAAGTCCCGGCCTCGGCCAACAAACTCGCGCACCCCTCTCTCATAGCAGGTGGTGCCGCGCCTATGGACCTATCCACAGGTAGGCCATAGTTAACCCAGGAGGAGAGAGATCGCCGCCGGAATAATGAGCTATGCATAGCCTGTGGGAAGGCCGACCACTTCATTGCGGCTTGCCCCCTTAGAAAGAATCGCTCCCTGGCCATACATGTGGTATCCAAGACCCCAGAGTAGTCGGGAAAAGAGGAGTCCCTTGTCTAGTTGCTGACACTAGCAAGGGACCTATCATGGGTCATTTATCTTTGTCTGCATTTTCCTTTCCTACATCTATGTCTGTTGATGAATCTCGCTTGTTTGGCGAGCATTTTGTAGTACTAATAACTGTAAAATTCAATGGTAAAACAGTGGTAACATCAGCTCTCATAGATTATGGTGCTTCGGGGATAGCCTTCATTGATCAGACCTTCATCAGTAAAAACTCCATACCAACCTCCAAGCTAAAGACCCCCTGCCTTCTTGATGTCATTGACGGCCGCCCTATCTCTTCTGAGGCTATTACCCATCTCGCGTGTCTGCCCAGTGCCATTGGAGACTATTCGGAGGACCTCCCAATGTTTGTGACCAAACTAAAATATTCAATTGTCCTTAGGATCCCCTGGCTCAGAATGTATAATGTGTTAGTCAGCTTCGGCTCTTACACCTTGCAATTCAACAGCCATTATTGCAGAACAAACTGTGGAGGTCCAAAAATCACTGTCACGGGGCTATGTGCATTACCACCCCCGATAATCCACCCAACCCAGGTGGTACACCAGCCCGCGCACATCAATGCTGCTCACTGCCCTGCTCCCTCTGTTCCCCCCGTTCCCCCCGTTCCCCCGTTCCCCCCGTTCCTCCCATTCCTCCTGTTCCCACCGTTCCCCCTACTCCCCTTGTTCAACCTCCCCCAAAGCCCCTGAATATTAGCTTTATTGGGGCAGGGGCTTTCGCTTACCTCACAAGGAGACACAAGCTAAAGGCACATGCCCTTTCCATACATAAGGTGAACCTGGAAATCAACAAGATGCGACCTAAGGAGGAGTGGGAGGCCATGGTCCTGGAGGAATACCACGAGTGAATTGATCTGTTCTCGGAAAAAGCCGCGAAGAAGCTGGCACCCCACCAACCATATAACCACACAATTCCGCTGGTAGAGGGTAAGACCCCCTCCTATGGGCCCCTCTACGGAATGTCCCGGGTGGAGCTGGAGGCCCTGAAGTAATACTTGGAGGAAAACCTCAACAAGAGCTTCATTCGCCATAGCTCTTCACCAGCGGGTGCCCCAGTGCTTTTCGTGAAGAAATCGGACGGCTCTATCCAGTTGTGTGTTGATTACCGGGGCCTAAACGAGATAATGGTCAAAAACAGGTACCCTCTACCCCTAATTCAGGAGACATTAGCCAGGCTCTCCAAGGCCAAATGGTTCACTAAACTGGATTTAAGAGGGGCTTACAACCTGGTACGGATCGTCGAGGGGAGGAGTGGAAAACTGCCTTCCGAACACGATATGGCCATTTTGAGTATAATGTGATGCCCTTTGGCCTAACCAATGCCCCTAACTCCTTCCAGCACTTCATCAATGACACCTTGCGGGACTTCCTCGATGTGTTCTGCATAGCTTACCTGGACGATATCCTCATATACTCGGACTCCCTAGTGGAACACAAAATCCATGTGAGGTAGGTGTTAGAGAAGCTGGAGAAGGCCGAATTATACCTGAAACCGGAGAAATGCAAGTTTCATGTACAGGAGGTCAAGTATCTGGGGTTAATCATCACTACAGAAGGTATCAGGATGGACCCCACCAAGGTTACCGCTGTCCAGAAATGGCAAACCCCAGCAAATCTCAAGGATATCCAAGCCTTCCCGGGGTTCACTAACTTTTACCAGCGGTTCATTCTAGGGTATTCGAAGATCGTAGCCCCCCTCACTGCCCTGACCAAAAAAGACCGGCATTTCGACTAGAATCCAGAAGCCCAATCTGCCTTCCAGAACCTCAAGGAAGCCTTCTGCTCAGCACCAATCCTGGCACATTTCAACCCTGACCAGGAGTGTGTCGTCGAAACCGATGCCTCCGACTATGTCTCCGCGGGAATCCTCTCTCAGAACGACGATAAAGGCATCCTCCACCCAGTGGCCTATTTCTCAAAGAAGCATTCTCCAGCTGATTGCAACTACGAGATCTACGACAAGGAGCTGATGGCCATCATGCGAGCATTCGAGGAATAGAGGCCACACCTGGAGTCAGCCAAGGGGATTATCGAAGTACTTTCCGACCATAAAAACCTTGAGTACTTTACCACCACCAAGCTGCTCAACCGACGGCAGGCCAGGTGGTCGGAATTCCTCTCTCGGTTCAACTTTAAGATCAAGTACCGTCCTGGAAAAGCTGGTGGCAAGCCCGATGCGTTAACCCGGAGATCAGGAGATCTCCCTAAGGGGGGGGATGAAAGGCTAAAATACCAAAATCAGGTAGTATTGAAGCCCGAAAACCTCGATCTGGCAGCCAATGCCCTTGCTGAAGCTGAGGCTGAAGCTGATGCGGAAGCTGAGGCTGAGGCTGATGCGGAAGCTGAGGCTGAGGCTGATGCGGAAGCTGAGGCGAGAGCCGACCTCTGACAATTGGTAAGACAGGCATACGAGGATGACCCCCTGGCCAAGGAAATTATCGCCGCAGTGGATTCCAGCCAGCGCTTCCACCCCAAAATCTCCCTGGCTGAATGTACCGTCCAGGAAGGCCTCCTTTACCACCTCGAGCGGCTCTATGTGCCGGAAGGAGAGCTGCGCCTGCGATTGATCAAGGAACACCACGATACCCCAGCGGCAGGCCACTCGGGAGTAGCTAAAACGTTGGAACTACTGGCCAGGGAATATACATGGACAGACCAGCGGAAGGAAGTGGAGCGGTACGTATGGAACTGCCATGTTTGCAAGCGTGCTAAGCCTGTCCGCCACGCCCCATATGGCACTCTGAAGCCCCTGGAGATCCCAGATCGGCCGTGGCTGCATCTGACCATGGATTTCGTGACGGGATTGCTAGAAGACTCGGGATTTAACACCATCTTGATGGTGGTAGATCGGTTGACAAAAATGAGGTACGTTATACCTTGCCGGGATACCTGCTCTGCCCCAGAGTTAGCCAATCTCTACCTCAATAATGTATTCCGATACCATGGCCTCCCTGAATCGATGGTATCTGACCGTGGCCCCCAGTTTACCTCAGAATTCTGGCAAGCCTTCTGCGAACTTCTGGGGATCAAAGTGCGGCTGTCAACGGCATATCACCCCCAGATGGACGGCCAATCAGAGAGGATAAACGCCATTATGGAGCAATATCTGCGGGCCTTTGTCAACTACCAGCAGGATAACTGGGTTTTGCTGCTGGCCACCTGCGAATTCGCCGCGAACAACCAGTTCTCGGAATCCTCCAAAACCTCTCCTTTCCTGGCCAATTACGGTTGGCACCCCCGATTCATGGACACTCTAGCTCCCCTGCAGAAAGTCCAACCCCCAGCCAAGGAATTCGTAGCCGGAATCGCTGAGCTCCACTCGACCCTGAAGGCAGAGCTGAGGTATGCGCAAGCCAGGCAAGCCGAATATGCCAACGGCTCACAATTGCCAGCTCCCAGATATCAGCTAGGCGACAAGGTATGGCTCTCCAGCCGGCACTTCTGAACACAACGGCCCTCCTGCAAGCTCGACCACAAGTTCCTGGGTCCATTTGAGGTGTTGGCCACTGTGGGCACTCATGCCTACCGCCTGAGGTTCCCCAAAGACATCAAACGACATCCAGTCATCCATGTCTCCGAGATCGAGCCTGCCGCTAGCGACCCTCTCCCCAGCAAGAAACACCCTCCACCTCCCCCCGTGGTTATTGAAGGTGAGGAGGAATGGGAGGTAGAGGAAGTGCTAGACTCCCGAAGAAGGTATGGGCACCTGCAATATAAGGTCAAATGGCTGGGAGATGAGGAGACGACCTGGCAACCAGCGGAGGACCTGGAAAATGCACAGGACTTGGTCACCCTGTTCCACTAGCGTTACCCCCGGAAGCCTTGCCCCACCCAATGATGTTCTTGTCGTCCTGGAATTGGTTATTAGGGTTGCTATTGTCGTTGTTGTTGGGATTATTGTTGGTACGTACTTCCGGCGTTGGGGTTGTGTTATGGGTTATTGGTTTTAGTCGCCTGTTTTGTTTGTTTGTTTTTGTCTTGCCTTTCGCCTTGTCTTTCGTCGCTGGGGCTCCGAGCCTAAAGGGGGGATAGTGTCATAACCGTCCTTTCCTAGCTGGGTTTGAGAGTTAGACGGGATTCCATCCGACTCTCGTTATTGTTGATTGATATCGTTGTTATCTCTGTTCCTGAGATAAGGGGTCTCGGGAACCTTATTCCTTCCGGTGGCCTTGGCCAGCCAGGAAGGAATCCTGTATATATAGCTTGCTCTCTCCGCCCTCTTGTTGGATCCCCATCCAACGTCTTGTATACCCAATGTAGGACCTTGCTTCCCCCAGGGCTTGTGCACCTCCCTTGTGCACATCCTTGTCTCGAACAAACAACTCTGCAGTACAGCTGCCTCCCTTGATACACGCGGCAACTGCCTCCGCGTGTTTCATGTCCCTTACCCTCTGCCTCTCTCTGCCTCTTGCCTCTTGCCCTTGCCCCCGTCTCAGTCTTCCCCTGGTCACACACGTAGCGTTCCTACATGTGTCTTACCCTAGCCTTTCCCCCGATCACACACGTAGCGCTCCTACGTGTGCGATTGCCCCTTGCCACTTCCCCGGCATACCCCTTGGTCGCCTTGTCCCCCAGAGCCCTCGTTACACTTCCCATACTGACATCTGGTGGCTGTTCGGCATAGATATCCACCCTAGTACTACTCCCCGTTTTCAATTAGGTATTCTGACTAATAACTCCCCTCTCTACAATCCTTCTGGTATAGAGAAAAAAAATAGCCTCGTTTTGGGGGGTTTGCTTGCTTGGGTGCTTTACTTGCTCGGGGACTTTACTCGCTCAAGGGCTTTGCTCGCTCAGGAGTATTGAGCTGTGCTCGCTTGGGGGCTTTGCTGACTTAGGGGTATTGAGCTATGCTCGCTCGAGGGTGTTGAGCTTGCTTGTCGGGGGTCTTGAGCTTGCTTGCTCGGGAGTCGTGAGCTTTGCTCACTTGGGGGTATTGAGCTTTGCTTGCTCGGGGGCTTTGCTCGCTCGGGGGCTTTGCTCACTCGAGGGCTTTGCTCACTCAAGGGCTTTGCTCGCTCGGGAGCTTTGCTCACTCGAGGGCTTTGCTCACTCGAGAGTATTGAGCTGTGCTCGCTCGGGGGTATTGAGCTTGCTCGCTGAGGGTGTTGAGCTTGCTTGCTAGGGGGTAGTGAGCTTTACTCACTTGGGGGTATTAAGCTTTGCTCGCTCGAGGGTATTGTCAGCTCGCTCGCTCGTTGGGGGGCTTATAAGCTCGCTTGCTCGTCAGGGGGCTTATAAGCTCGCTCACTTGTCGGGGGCTTATCAGCTCGCTAGCTCGTTGGGGGGCTTATATGCTCGCTCACTTGTCGGGGGGCTTATAAGCTCGCTCGCTCATCAGGGGGCTTATCAGCTCGCTCACTCGTTGGGGGCCTTATATGCTCGCTTGCTCGTTGGGGGCTTATAAGCTCGCTTGACTTCTAGAATATTGAGAATCTCAATATATGATTAGTATGTCAGCTAAAACAAGCTAATAAGCATATAGGAGGGGGAAATAATTATTTCCGACATCACTCATATTAGTAGATAATCCAGCGACATTCCTTTAGCCATATTGTGCTGATTTGGGGAGGTAGGGCTGATTAGACTTTGTGCAAGCAAAGCAATGTTGCTTCTAGGGTACTCTGAAAGGGGTTCTGGCAGTATAAATATAAGAGAGGCGAATAGAGCAATATCGCCGGTCCCGGGGGTTAGGAGCAATGTAATATTAGGGGCGAGCTAGGTAATCAAGGCAATGTTGTCGGAATACAGGTATTTGGAGGGTTATTAGTGAAGTAAAGGCAAGATTACATAACTCGGGCCTAACTACACATATGGGTACGAGTTGAACTTAGAATTGGTCTTCCAACTTAGAACTTAGAAAATTGCTTAGAGAGCCAAAAGCTAGATTCAGGAAGTGGGTACATATATAGGAAGCGGGGTTCGTTAGGCCTCCAATCCATCGAATTGCAACATATCACCTGACTCATGAAGATTTGCATACTACCCACCCCTGTCTGCCTTGCGCCGTAACAGAAACTCCTTTGTCTGATTTTCTTGTCTAGAAATAATAAGGTTCTGGATCTATGAAAGTGCACTTTGTGTATCATTCGATAGTTGTGCGTTTTTGTTGGCAGCCGCATTAGCTGTGTTCTAGATATTTGCTGCACTTCATTGAATGAATTCGGTATGTACTATTTGTGTTTGTTGTAGCTGCTGTACCTATACAAGGGCAGCTTGCTTCTCTGCTTCTAACCGTTGAACCTGTGCCTTCATGGCAGCATATCCAGGATCCACTAGAGTTTGGTGATGAGCTACTGGTCACTTGCCTTTAGTAGAGGGTCCTGGATTAGTAGATGGAGCTACTGATGGAGCGACTAATCGTATGATAGGTTCTGGAGAGGAGGAGAATATTGATTCGAGTCCTATTTGTTAACGGGGGTTGCCCCAATGTTCCTGAAACTGTGGAACCTGGAATGAGGGAGCATAGTATTGCTCGATAAATTGTTCAGCTCGTTGCTATGCCTGGACAATGCTATCATTGTCATTGTCAGCCATAGGTTCATCAGAGGCTTCACCAAGTAATCCTCTCATCATTGACATAATTGTAGAGGATTGTGAGGTGTTGGTATCTATAGAGGTGTATAGACAAGCGGTATAATGTTATAAGCGGGCTGTAACTATGAATATACAAGTCGGCAGAAAGATAACAAGGGGTTATTTTGTGATAAGTACAAGTATAAATGCAGTAACAACTCAGGTATATTGCAGACTCGATAAGAGTAAAGCTATATAAGACTTAGAACAACGATTGGGTTTTATTGTATTAACTATATAAAAGTGGTAGGTTATATAGAAGCTTAAATCTGATAACGAATAATCAGATCTGGACAATGCTTCCTATAATAGCTTAGTAGTATTGATGTCAAGTTGTTACCCAAATAGGAAGACGCTTCCCAATTAGGAACATTGTAGTCTAATATACATTGATTAGGTAGCCCGAACTACAATACTTTGCAGTCAGGCTGACAAATAGGAAATAACTTGAATATATCCAATAATGATACATGAATGATATACAATAGAATATAATGGAAACGAGAAGAGAAATATATGCATGAGATTTGATGTCAGAGGCCACACACTTCAATATGCCAATCTCTTTATCTGCACTACCATATCTGTATGGTTGATCAGGCCATATCAGTTAGCATTGTAGTAGAGTATTAGTATTAGCCTTCGAAGAGGTAGGTCTCTTACCTGAGCCTTAATATAAGATAGGAATTACTAGTATATACATGAAACTACAATAAGTAACATAAGTTGACATAAAAGCTCTCTTTCTTGTCCCTACATGAACTTCAACAACTTTACCAACTCCTCCTATCCTAAATCTAAATCTCTCTCCTAACATACACCAGAAAGATACTTTGCACTACCAAATCTCTCTTCTAGTGTACACTAAGGAGATATTAATGCTTCGAGGAAAGAAAATGAAGGGTAAAGAGAAGGTGCTGAATCTCAAATGCCTACCTTCAATACAGGACCTACAAAAGGACTCCACTACATTTGACGGAGATAGTACCAGTTCAGGTGCGTTCTCCAAGTTCAATGCTATGATTAACTTTCCTTTAGCAACAGTAGTCAATACCTCTTCTGGAGACCCCCTCGCTACAACAGGGTCTATTAGGGAATATGAGCCACTAGTGGCAGGACTAACCAACCCACCAATGACCCCTGAGAAATAAGCAAGAAGCTCGCTCACAAGGATACATATAGAGCCTGTTGAAATTACTAAGCATTCGGAAAACAATTTCTCATAGTATAAAATAGATTCACAAAAAAGGTGCAGTACACCACTCACACCTCAACTACTTTGTATACTGAGTGTATTTAGTGATCCCTTCTGAGTAATTCAATGCATTACTGATTGGTATTAGGGTGCTAGCGGGACTCGATCTCGAGGCATATCAGATAAATCCTCACTCAGGAGTTTGTTTTCAAATTGGAGTGGTATTTCATCACCATCGACATCCCTAGAATCTCCTATATCTATAAGATCTCGTATAGCGCTAGATGATAATACTTCTGCTAGGATTAGTATGGTGGAAGGAGCTAAATACCAAAAGCAAAACCACTCAATCACGCAGTTCACTAAGCTTCTGTAAGATATGATAGAAATGGTAGTGAACAACTTAGAAACTATCACGCTATTTGAAGAGGCATTTCCAGACCCTCAGCATATGGAAGACATTTTTGTAAAGGTATAGCGAGAAGTGGAGACCTACCATCTACACGATCATTCTTGTAACAATAAGATTGATTCATATATAAAGCATAGTATCGTATTTATTACAAGGTAGACATTGAGAGTATAAATGTAGCTTCGGAATAAACAAATGCATACACGATCATACCTGGCATCAGATACAAAGAACAATATTGCATTATTGTATCAAGTTGACTAGAACAACTTAAAGAAATATATTCTGGACTATGTGGGTCGATTGTTAAAATAAGATCAGTTTATATGAACTGAGAGTCTTTGTAAGGTATATTATCATCTGCCAGCACTTTTGCAGAACTGACATGATGCAATAATCAAGACTTATGGTTATCAATTTCATGCACAAAAAGGAGTTGACCTCATCTATAAGTACTATTTTAATAGCTGGAGGAAACATGAGAATATTGACTTAAGCTTCATCAAGTAGATAAGTGGTCCTTTCATATGTTTCATCTTCATAGCTTTATACTATGTCCTCAGCCCCTGGGAAAGTAGGGAATGTGAACTTGTGACTGAGTTTAGTTATTTTAATTATAATGGTATATTATAGTGTAGTAGTTATATGGATCGAGATTGCTAATATGGGGCAGATATCTATAAGAAGCTACTTGATCAATGGTGGCAATACCCAACAAGTGTGTAAGAGATGATTCTATAGATTACACATTTCGAGATAGTAAAGAAGGGACAGCCCAGCGGAAAGAAGGTGAGGTGGCAGTAAGATAGAGCCAATGAGGTAGACCCTGAGGAGGTAGCAGCATTCTCGAGACAGCTTACAGAAGATCTAAAGACTGCGGGTGTTGACTATTTCCAAGGACGAAGAAAAAAGGAGGATCATGGAAGTACAATGGAGGAGGACATTTGGCCAGCAATGGGCCAACAAATATATAGCAAAAAGGGAATGAGGGCATTGGAGAGGCAACTATCATCAGCATTAATACTATATCAGTAGAGGAAGAGGATGCAGAGGATGCAGAGGACGAGAAGGAGGAGGACGAAGAGGACGAGGAGGAGAAAGAAGAAAAAGAAGAAAGCATAGACAGAAGAGAGAAGGAATCTTAAGGTATAGTAGAGATATGGGCCTGAAAAGAGAAGAATGATTTGTGGTAATAGAGTGCGAAAGGAGTTACAAGGGGCTAGTAGAATAAAGAACAGGGTTGCTATTTGTTTTTGGGATTTTCTTTTTATTTAGATTTAGCAGAGTTATATAGGGATAATAAGGAATAGAGGGTTTTTAGCAGAGATATTTGTATGTAATGAGAGAATGTATAGGATAGGATAATGGAGAGAACAGATTTTCGATTTAGGTTAGGATAACACTAATGGAGGATTACGGAATGGATACATAGTTATGATATATATGGTAGATTGAATTGCAAGAAATAGGTTCGGCATGGGATATGAAAGAGACTCTAATATCACTGTGATATAATTAAGAAGAGTGAGTAGAAAGAAAGGAAAGGAAACATACATTGGGAGGGTACTAAGGATAATGGTTAGTACTAAAAGGAATGAGGAGTGAAGCAAGTAAGAGAAAGTCAGTTGACAGTAGATACCTGGTGCTCGAAGGGAGGGAATATAGATACATGGCGTCCTCAGGCAGAGGAGATGGACTCTTGATGCCCAGAGGCACAAAAGTTAGCCTAACTAGTGCAGAGAATATAGATACCTGGTACCAGGAGGCAGGGATTTGGATACAAAGCATTTGGAGATAGGGGTCACTAAGAGGCAGGGAATTTCGACATGTGGCTTCCTGAGGTAGAGGAGGTAGATACTTGATGCTCTAATGGAGAAAATATAGACAAATGGTGTCTTCAGGCAAAGGAAATGGATACTTAATTCCTGGAGGCATGAAAGTTAGCCCTTGGTATCTGGAATAGAAAATGTAGATACCTGGTACTAGGTATTAGGGGATTTGGATACTGAGTATCTGGAGGTATAAGAGTAGAAGCTAGATGCTAAAGGGAGGGAAATTAGATACTTGGCATCTGGATGCAGCTACTTAGAGAGTAGAGCATTATGAAGATGGATATCTAGATATCTATATTCTAGAATGTCAGTTTGCCTTTTGGATGCTGGAGATGCCAGTACTATAAAAGGTAAACTATATTTCTTTCTGATATAGTAGAGACTATGTATTGATATAATAAAGTATTAAGACTAGTTTAAGTATTACTTATATTACAAGTGATAACTAATTAGTATTATAGAAGTTATATGAGTATAGAGTATCCTACATGTAAAAGAAAATATATATATAATCAAGAAAAAGAGGACTTGGGCAAAACTAGAGTCTATAAGGGATAAAGTAGTCTGATTTACACTAAAAGTAAAAAATATTCAAGTATTACTTATATTATAGGTAATAGAGAGTATGTATTAGATACAAGAAGGATAAGTTAATAAATAGGTTATTGTGTAAAGTGAGAAGACCATATAGAGTAGAGAAGTAGATTTTTTTTATAGAAAATCTAGTTTTCTATTTTAAGAGTTGTGCCAATATCTGGCATAACTATTAAATATTCTAATCAAGTATAAACAAAAGTGTTATTCAATCAAGTATATAGAAATATTTAGAATACATAAGACATATACTAAGTAGAGAGAATTCCCTTTTGAGAGTTAGATAGGTTTTAGTTCGACTTTTAAGATAGACTTAAGATACACTAAAAAAGACAAATAAGTAAAAGACAAGTATTATAAGAATAAGAGTTAGATAGATTTATGTTCGAGTCTTAAACTAGAAGTCTAGAAGAGTAGAGGTACGAGTATAAGTTCTAAGAGTTTCTGTTTTGAGAGTCAGATAGGTTTTAGTTTGACTCTTAAAATAAACTCAAATATAGAATAAGGTTCAGGAATGTAAGATTATCTTACTAGATTGAGCTACTAGATCCCTTAATTAAATGAGGTATCTAGTTAGGTTTTCTAGGATATGGTCAGTAGCTATACTAGTTAAGAGTAAGGTTAAGTTCTTCAAGCTAGTGTACTTATATAGATAAGTATCTAAATTGCTGGTAAAGTATTAAAGTTCGTAGGTTAAGAGTCATACTATTATCTAGCATGACTATTGTAAGTTTTGTAAGTTTCATAGGTTGCTAGTAAATATCAAGGTTTATGGATTGAGAGTTATGCCAATATCTGGCACAACTGTTATAAGTTCAAACATAATCAATAATAGTACTTAACAGGCAAGTGCATAGATTACCAGTAATACTATAGTTTGAGTCTAAGTCAAGTCCAAGGTCATAGGTAGAGTTAAAGTTATAGTCATGGTTTGAGAGAGTCTGTAACAAGAAAGCAGTATCTAATACTATATAAACTCATAAATAAGAAAGTTACAAGGTATAACAATATAACCTCAAATAAGACACTGAAATAGGCCGAAGTGGATTTGGGACTTATATTGTGAATAACAAAAGTATCACTAACTATAGCATATTTTAATACAAATGTATAGTACATTAATATTCCAATGTTTAAGTACAACACACTTATACGCATATGTGCGGCTGGATGGGTACATGTTAGTACATCGGCCCATGCTTTAGCTGTTCACTTGTGAATGATTCAGAAGGTTCAGAAGCGAATCTGTTGTGGAATCTGAGCCAGTTACGGTTCCACCTTATATTTGTAATTACCTGCGTAGGGTGCAACCCTAATGATGGACCATACATCAGAAAGTCATCATGCTATAAAAAGGTCTGCAGAGTTGTTTGCGGGGTTATAGTGTAATGAGCAAAGTGACATACACCTGTTGTTGGCGTGGGCCGTTTTGTAATATCATTGAGTCTGCCGTCATGTCGAACCATCAGGCAAAAATCCCTCGGGTATGGTTAGATATCGAAAGGCAAAGAAACTCCTCCGCTGCAATTATGCACAGAATCGTAGGCATCTTTTTTCAGAAGCTCCTCTTCGTTCTGCATATCGGTTGGTATACTACTGCAATCTCCACGAAGAACGGTGCACCCTGGTCTTACTGTCTTATACATTTGCTCGTACTTTTGTTCAATCTTTCTGGTTTTAAAAGGGGAGCCATGCCCATAGCCTAAATTCCACAACTCCACTGAGCTCTTATCACACCAGAAGTATACCACAAATTATATTTGCCCCATCATCTCCCTGAAGCATACACCTAGACAATACTTCCCAACGCCGCACGCCCGAATCCTACCATGCCGCATGTACAAAGTTGGGCTTCTCAGAGTTCTACAGGGAACCCAATCCTTACGCGTCATCCTGGAGGCCTTACCTTAATCACTCCACTCAATCCCGGAAACCTACATGCGACGGTCGTGGTCCCCATTCCCCCCCCAAAGCAGGTTGACCTGAATAAAGTTCACCTCCACTTCACCACCAACAATGCATTTGTTTCTCGTATTCAAGTGGTATATGGCCAGCAACTGGCGTGGGATTCTGGGGAACTGAACGCACACAATACAGTAAGGATTGATGCATATTCAGATTTCGGGATTGGCAATAGGGGCATTAGGGTGGCGTTTGAGGTCCAATTTGGCAATGGAGAGGCTAGTTTGATGTTGGAGTCTGTTGGCCTAAAATTCATTGCGTCTGATGATCAGTGAATGACGAAGTGCCTGGTGAGTTCCCTTTCAGGATTCCGTGCGGAGGGCAAGACCAATGATGCTTACTAGCATGTATAGAGTCCAATGTGATGGTATACGTTACAGGTTATGGCTCCTTGTATTCCATACAGTAGTGGAAGTATCTTTGGGAAAGAGCAGGAAAAGATGCGTCAGTCATTTATCAGGTTCCTTTTGGTTTATTATTTAGTATTGACCAGATTGGCCAGATGTTGGAATGATTTTAGTCTTTCGTTTATCTGGTTGGCAGTGTTTCGTTGAGGGTTGGTGATCCTAGTCGATCTGGTTAGTTTTGTGCCCAGTCTGGTTGGCACAACGACCTCTGAAACAGAGGTTGGTCCGCTCATTTGTCAAATGTTACTCGTTGCGTATTGTGAGATAGTAATCAATTGCAATACATAATACTTTGCATTCGTATTGATGCTAAGTGGAACCTGATCAACTGAATATATTCCTATGCGGAGTACATCAGGTTTACATACGTCTTTCTTTCACGAGCAGGCTCAACCACACATTGAAGTCCATAACTGGACGATACGAGGGCCCTCCACTCTCAATTCAGCATCAATTCCACCCCGAAGCTACATCCAGTGACCTTCCCTTACACTTTTCCCAACTTCGTGCAATCCTTCCGGATTTCACCGCGCCGACTTCTTGCCTCGTCAAGATCTCCAGCTCCCGCCCAGCAACCAATGCATGGGAAGATAACTCCCACACCTTCCCGCTCCCCCAAAACGTCATTCAACCACAATCGCTCCGAGAATGAACCTCCACGACCAATACCATGATATGCCATGCAAGGGAAAGAGAAAAAGCCAATCCGGGGAAGATTACATTGACTTGTGAAAAGACTCAGCTGCCAGTTACCTGACAACCAATAGCTAATGGTTACGACACTGTCCCGAAATAATGACGATCATCCCGTAACGTCTGCAGCCTTCTACAGAAAACTCGCATACCCGATATAAGCATATATTCATCATAAGCATACCCCCTCCGGTCCCCCCACACAAAACGGTAGATTTAAGGTATAAATTTACCCATTCGCATATGCATACCATTTTCTCGCTTAGTCACATATATATGCTTATAACGAATGTACGCTACTGTAGCGGGTTCTTATCGATAAGAAATCACCAAGCGTGGTAAATATCCTAATATTGCCAAAAGATCTTACAGCATCTCATCTACAGGTCCTATCAGGAAAAGGCCAAAAAAACCCAGCGGAGGATCACAGAGTTTATACATCAACCCTAGTACTCGTTTCCTGTCTTATTTGTTGATTTCGTCATGTATGTAGTTTGCTCCCAGTATCAGCATATATTTGTTATAGGCATACTACCTGTGGTCCCGACTGTATGCTTGTAACGGGAGTTTACTGTATTGACTGTGAGGATTTAACATCGCTAGGAATAATCAAGTTGCCAGCTGTTAAAAAAAAGCAGCTTGGTGCCTACCGCAACTTATGAGAACACCTATCTCAAAACCATTTATAATGACAATACGTTTCGACAAACCGCTCAATAATTCACCAGACATCTAGATGAAGGTGGCGCAGTATGGGCTAACCGTAACGTGCCAGTTCCAGTTCAGCGCACGAATAGACTTGCTCGAGGAACACAACACCCACCAGCACCAGTAGCACATCAGACCAGAGACAAAGCGCCCAGTCCACGCCTCCGACCACGGTGGAGACACAGATACCGGGTAAACTGGTGTGTAAGACTCCTTGTCTGTAACTTTGCTCTTTCCTTTTTGTAGGCAGATTAGCATCCTTAACTCAGATTTTGAAAGTATGATTCAGATATAAGCAAAGAGTCTTCACCAGTTTTCCCGGGTACATATGCTGCCGTTACCAGCACTTCAGGACAGAAGGGAAACAGGCGGAGGCAAATTGGAAACAGAGATAGGAGAATATGATATGGTTTTTGGATACGGGATGGACGAAGATTGGAAGGCGGATGAGGAATGGGCAGGAGGAATGGGCAGGTTTGGAGAAGGGGATTGCTAGTTTGGAAAAGGAGGCAAGCAAGTCAAACAGTCCTCCAGAAAAATGCCAACCATCAGCACAAGTCCGACCGCCAAAGGAGAAGTCGGCGGAAGTGGCAGTAGCTCTACCCCCGATCCAAGGTGCGCCTATATATACAAGAAACCTGCAGCAGCGGCACCACCTCCGAACTCCTGAAATCAAGCGGGAATGGTAACGATTAGGAGCCGGGGGCGGCAGCACCACCCTCAAACCCTCCAGATTATTCAGCATCCATACGAGCACCTGCAGTCGTATATTATGTGGCTCCAACAAAATAGAAGTGAGGTCTGATGTGCCGCTGGTTAGAAGATAACGGGGGGGCTAAAAACGTAGGTATTCGCTGGCTGAAGGAAGAAGAAAGAAGGGGCGGAACGATGGCATAGTCGCTGGTTTCTGTGTGGCGGAATAAATCAACGTCCAGGACGGTCTCTGCATGAGTAAGACATTGTTCCGTAACCCAGCATGTGACTGGAAGAGATTAGGATGAGATTTTCCAATCGCAAGTATTTTTGGGCAAGGGTTTGTTTAATTTCCTACCCCACACGGTTATGAGTTTTTTCACAGGCTAGAGACATTTTTGGTTGCGTTTTAACACCTGAGAATTTTTGGGTTCTGTTTAAAATTCCTACGAGCGCTTTAGTTAGATCTGCGACAGCTACTTTAACGTCGTCTAGGTACGCACTGTGGTTCATTTGGTCAGGTCTCAACAGTGAGACCAAAAGAGGTTTCGCATCAACAATTGTATAGGAAACCACGAAAGGTCTACTCGGAAACTTTTGGTGGTTTCAGATAAACCTTTTGAGGTTTTAAATGAAACTGTATTTAGGTTTTGTGTATTAAGGTCTCTGTTCTATGAAAACTTTACATAGGTTTTATTAGTGAAGTCACTGCTAGGGCTTGTGACAGAAGCTAATACAAAATCTTATATAAATTTCTTACACAGAAACCTAGCAAAGAACTTGAATAGAAGTCAATATAATATCTTATATATATTTACTCTATAGAAACTTATTAAAGAACTTAGATAGAAGCTATATAAATATTTTAGATAAATTTAAATTTAACTCTATAGAAACTTAGCAAAAGACTCCAATAGAAGTAAAAAAAAAGTCTCAAAGTAAATTTAAATTTAACCTTATGGAAACCAAGTAAAAAAGTCTTATAAAAGTAAAAAAAAAAGTTTTAAAGCAAATTTAAATCAAAAAAAATGCAAATAACAATATAATAATAAACTTATTAATCTTTAATATACCTAATCTACATTTACTAAGACTGTCCAAAAACCTTTATGTTCTATAGTTTGACTTTCCCATTATAGAGTACTTAGATCTTATTCTTAATAGAGGTTTTTTAATACTTATATACTAGCTTGGTAATAACTTTAGTATTGTACTAGTAGTTAGTTCGGGTTCTCTAATAGGTATAAGTACTAGTAATATAAATTGTATTAGATCTGGCTTCTATTAATTGAGTCTTATTAATATCACTTTTTAGTAATTCATAATTTAGAATATTAGCTTAAGGTTGTGGAATAATATCTATTATAGTAAAGGTTTTTTTAAGATAGTCAAGATATTTTTTTAATAGTAGTTCAATTGAAGAGGAAAAGTGTCTTTATAAAAATTTAAAATAATTAGTATATTAGGAAGAAATAGTTCAAAAATTATCCTTTTAGAGCCTTCTGGAGCCTTTGGAAGCCTTTGGAAGACATTGAGGGATACTGAGAGGCAAACTATTATATTCAAATATATATATTTATTTTAAGAATTGGAAGAATATACCTTAAGTAAAGTAGGTTATAATAAAGTTATAGGGATACTAGAGTTTATGTAAGATAAAGTAATATCTATAGTACTTAGTAAGCTAAGTACTAAAGCAACTTTCAGTTCAGCTAGAGATCTATACCTTTTTTAACTATTAAGGATTTACTATATTAAGAAGAAGGAATCTAGTTAGGAAAATCTTGGAAAAGGATATCAAAAAGATTGTAACTTAGTATAATATTTAGTAACCTTTAAAGTTTAACTAGATAGATATTTATTAAGACTAATATGTATAGAGTTATATTATTAGTTCTAGTTAAATAGTAAAAAAGTAGAAAATATCAAAGTTATAGTATAGAGCTAATTTTATTAGTAAGCTTGTAGATTATTGTCCTCAGTTTTATATACAATTTACTAAATATTAGTATTACTGTAACAACCGTGTATTCAGTTGTCATCACTTGCGATCACAAGTGATGGGTCATTGCTATTGTTGTCTTTGTCATCACCTGCGATCGCAAGTGATGGGTTATCGTTATTGTTGCCCTCAGTATCACCTATGACGCAGGTGATGGGTTATTACCATTGTTGTCTTTGTTATCACCTGCGATCGCAAGTGATGGATTATTGTGTTATCATTACCTTGCTTGGCTTCCGAGATAGGGAAGCTTATTTCCCCCATTGCTCTGACCGAGTTATGTATATATAGAGCCTATCCCTCGTACTGTCGTTGGATCCCCATCCAATGTCTTGTATACCCAATACAGGATCTTGCTTCTGCCAGCGCTAGTGCACCTCTCTTGTGCACCTCCTTGTCTTGTGAAACAGCTCTGCAGCAACAGCTGTCTCCTTCCGACACACGCGGCAACCGCTTCCACATGTCTCTTGCCTCTTGCCCTTATCCTCCCTCCCAGCCTTCCCCAGTCACACACATAGCGTTCCTATGTGTGTGTGTTACCCTAGCCTTACCCTTGCCTTGCCCATAGCCTTTCCCCTAATTACACATGTAGCGCTCCTACGTGTGTCTCACCTTGTTCCTATCCTTGCCTTGGTATACCCCTTGGTCGCCTTGTCCCTAGAGCCGTTGTTACACTACGTTGGATCGCCCTAACTAACTGGTACGCCTATATTATGGCAACTCAAGAAACCACTCCTACGCTTCCAGAAGCTAGGTTCCAAGCCTGGCAAGCACTGCCATTCCCAAAAAATCAGACCGACTTCGACAACTATCGCAACACCATCATCGACATTTACCTTGCTATGGACACCATAGGTTTGCAATTAGAAGCAGCCATGCGTAAAGCCCAATAGAAACTAGCCAGAGCTGAAGACGAAATCACAATACTTACAGAGGACCTTACATCCTGCCAGAAGGACTTGGCTAATGAAAAGAGGACTGTCCAAACCCTGACCAGGGCCCTGGACACCATAAACCCTAGGAATTAGGCACCTCAGGCCCCCAAAACATAGGACCTCCCCACTCCACCGAAATTTAAGGGCGAAAGATCCCGCCTCAAACCTTGGAAAAACTCAATCAATATCAAGCTAAATAAGGACGCTGCAAAGTTCCCTACCATCCAATACTACTTGGCCTACAGGTACTGCCTATTGGAGGATAAAGCCTTGGATCAAGTCCAACCATACGTCTAAGACTCAGGTATCAAACTAGCAGATGTTCCTGCACTATTCGCTATCCTCAATCGGGTGTTTGAAGATCTAGACCTAGCAGGAACAGCAACCAGAGCACTTCGGGCCCTAAGACAATGAGGCAATGACCTCTCGACATATGTAGCCGAATTCTCGAGACTAGCGGTAGAGGTACCATAGAACGACCAGGTAAAACTGGAACAGTTCAAAGAGGGCCTTAGTGTCGAGATCAAAAAGTACCTTATTCTGTCTCCAGCTAAAACTCTTAAGGAGCTCATCGACCTGGCCTCGCAGGTGGAACAAAGGACGACAAGGTTGGGGATACAACAGGCCCAGATCCATCCCCCCCAGAACCTATCGCAACCCCGCCTCCAGAATCAGCACCCCCAGAACCCATCGCAATCCTACCTTCAGAATCAACCCGACCCAGTTTAGGCAGCACACTCTTCCATGGTAGCTGGAGGAACTACCCCAATGGGCCTATCTTCGGGAAGACCTCGGCTCACTCAGGGGGAAAGGGATCGCCACCGTAACAATGGGCTATGCATCGCCTGCAGCAAGGGAGACCACTTCATTGCAGCATGTCCCCTCTGCAAGAATCGCTCCCTAGCCACCCATGCCATATCCGAATCACGGATCGAAGAAGCTGGTGAAGAGTCGTGAAAAGGGGAGTCTCTTGCCTAGTTACTGACACTAGCAAGGGACCTACCCAAGGTTATTTATCTTTGTCTGCGTTTTCTTTGCCTACATCTATGTATGTTGATAAGTCTCGCCTGTTTGGCAAGCACTTCGTTATACCTATAACTATCAAGTTTAATGATAAAATAGTGGTTACATCAGCTCTCATAGATTGTGGAGCTTCAGGAATAGCATTCATTGACCAGACCTTCGTCAGTAAAAACTCTATACCAACCTCTAAGCTAAAGACCCCCCGCCTTTTTGATATCATTGATGGCCGCCCTATCTCTTCTGGAGCAATTACTGACCTTGCGTACCCGCCCAGTGCCATGGGTGATCACTTGGAAGATCTCCCAATATTTGTAACCAAGCTAAAGTATCCAATTGTTCTTGGGATCCCCTGGCTTAGGATGCACGATATATCAGTCAGCTTCGGCTCTTACACCCTACAGTTCAACAGCCAATATTACAAAAAGCACTGCGGGAACCCAAAGGCTACCATCACTGGGTTGTATGCCTTGCCACCCCGATAATCCACCTGACACAGGTGGTGCACCTGCCTGCGCACCTCGATGCCAATTCTCCTATTCCCCTTGTACCCCCTGTTCCCCAAAAGCCTTTGGATGTTAGCTTTATCGGGGCAGGAGCTTTCGCTTACCTCACTAGGAGGCACAAGCTGAAGGCTAATGCCCTGTCTATACATGAGGTGAACCTGGAAATCAATAAGATATAGCCTAAGGAGGAGTGGAAGGCCATAGTCTCGGAGGAATATCACGAGTTTATTAATCTGTTTTCGGAAAAAGCTGCAGAGAAGCTAGCACCCTACTGACCTTATGACCATACAATTCCGCTGATAAAGGGTAAAACCCCCCCTATAGGCCCCTCTACGGAATGTCCCGGGTAGAGCTAGAGGCCCTGAAGAAATACTGGAGGAAAACCTCAATAAGAGCTTCATTCGCCATAGCTCTTCTCCAGCAGGTGCCCCTGTGCTGTTTGTGAAAAAATCGGACGGCTCTCTTCGGTTGTGTGTAGACTATCGTGGCCTGAATGAGATAACAGTCAAGAACAGGTATTCTCTACCTCTGATCCAGGAAATATTAGCCAGGCTCTCCAAGGCAAAATAGTTCACTAAACTAGATTTGAGGGGAGCCTATAACCTAGTCCGAATAGCTAAAGGTGAAGAGTGGAAAACGGCCTTCCATACCAGGTACGGGCACTTTGAGTACAATATCATGCCTTTCGGCTTAACCAATGCCCCGGCCTCTTTCCAGCACTTTATTAATGATACCCTACGAGACTTTTTGGATGTGTTCTGCACAGCCTACCTGGATAATATCCTGATCTATTCAGACACCCTGGCAGAGCATAAAATCCATGTCCGACAAGTGCTAGAAAAGCTAGAGCAAGCCGGATTATACCTCAAGCCCGAGATATGCGAGTTTTATGTGCAGGAGGTCAAGTATCGGGGTTGATTATCACTACCAAAGGTATCAGGATGGATCCCACCAAGGTTACCGCTATCCAGGAATGGCAAATCCCAGTAAATCTCAAGGATGTCCAAGCCTTTCTGAGGTTCGCTAACTTTTACCGGTGGTTCATTCTAGGGTATTCGAAGATCGTAGCCCCCCTCACCCCCTAACCAAAAAAGACTGGCACTTCGACTGGAATCCAGAAGCCCAATCTGTCTTCCAGAATCTCAAGGAAGCTTTCTGCTTAGCACCGATACTGGCCCATTTTGATCCTGACAGTGAATATATCATAGAGACTGAGGCCTCCGACTATATCCCCGTGGGAATCTTGTCTCAGTATATCAATGGGATCCTCCACCCCATGGCCTACTTCTTGAAAAAGCACTCCCCAGCTGAGTGCAACTACGAGATCTATGACAAAGAGCTGATGGCCATCGTGCGAGCATTTGAAGAATGAAGGCCACATCTGAAGTCAGCTAAAGGGATCATCGAGGTATTATCTGACCACAAAAACCGTGAGTATTTTACAACCACTAAGCTGCTGAACCAATGGCAGGTCAGGTAGTTGGAATTCCTCTCTCGGTTCAACTTTAAAATCAAGTACCAGCCAGGAAAGGCTGGTGGCAAACCGGACGCTTTGAATAGTAGATCAGGTGACCTCCCTCAAGGGGGGGATGAAAGGCTAAAATACCAAAATCAGCTGGTATTTAAGCCCGAAAACCTCGATCTGGCGACCAATGTCCTTGCTGATGTGGAAGCTGAGGTTGAGGCTAAGGCTTATGTGGAAGCTGAGGCTGAGGCTGATAGGAAAGCTGACCTCTGACAATTGGTGAGACAGGCATACGAGAATGACCTCCTGGCCAAGGAAATCATCGCCACAGTAGATTTCAGCCAGCGCTGCTACCCCAAGATCAACCTGGCCGACTGTACAGTCTAGGAAGGCCTCCTTTACCACCTTGAATGGCTCTATGTGCCGGAAGGAGAGCTGTGCCTGCAAGTGATCAAAGAACACTACGATACCCCAGCGGTAGGTCATCCGGGAGTGGCTAAAACGTTAGAATTGCTGGCCAGGAAATATACATAGATCGATCAGCAGAAGGACATGGAGCGGTAAGTACAGAACTGCCATGTTTGTAACTGTGCTAAGCCCATCCGCTATGCCCCATATGGCACTCTGAAGCCTCTGGATATCTCGGATCGGCCGTGGCTGCACCTGACCATAGATTTTGTGACGGGATTGCCGGAAGACTTGGGATTCAATGCCATCTTAATAGTGGTGGATCGGCTGACGAAGATAAGGCATGTCATACCTTGTTGGGATACTTGTTCGGCCAAGGAGTTGGCCAACCTCTACCTCAATAACGTGTTCTGGTATCACGGGCTTCCCGAATCCATTGTGTCAGACCGTGGCCCTCAGTTCACCTCAGACTTTTGGAAAGCATTCTGCGAGCTTCTGGGGATCAAAGTACGTTTATTAATGGCATATCACCTCCAGACGGACGGCCAATCGGAAAGGATGAATGCCATTATGGAGCAATACCTGCGGGCCTTCGTTGATTACCAGCAGGACAACTGGGTTTCATTGTTGGCAACCTACAAATTCGATACCAACAACCAGTTCTCGGAATCATTGAAAACATCCCCCTTCCTAGCCAACTATGGTTGGCACCCCCAGTTCGTGGATGCCCTGGCGCCTTTACAGAAGACCAGAAATGATACCTCAGCCTAAGAGTTCGCAGCTGGACTCATTGAGCTCCACTCCATCCTGAAAGTAGAGCTGGGATATGCGCAAGCCAGGCAAGCTGAGTACGCCAACAGATCATGACTGCCAGCCCCCAGATACCAGCTAGAAGACAAGGTGTGGCTCTCTAGTTGGCACTTCTAGACAGAACGACCTTCTCGTAAGCTGGATCATAAGTTCCTGAGGCTATATAAGATATTAGGGAATGTGGGCACTCACGCCTACCAGTTGAAGTTCCCTAAAGATATCAAATGCTACCTGGTCGTTGACGTCTCGGAGATTCAACCAGCCGCTAATGATCCCCTCCCCGGGCAAAAGCACCCCCCACCCCCTCCCGTAGTGATTGCAGGTGAAGAGGAGTAGGAGGTTGAGGAGGTACTGGACTTTAGAAAACGCTATAGGCGAGTTCAGTATAAGGTCAAGTGGGTAGGGGACAAGGAGACTACCTGGCAACCCGCAGAGGACTTAGAAAATGCGCAGGATTTGGTTACCCTGTTCCACCAGCAATACCTCAGGAAGCCTCGCCTAGTCAACTGAGGTCATGACTTTGCATCCTTGTTGTTTTTTCTGTTCTTGTTGTTGTTCAGAGTTGGGGTTCTTGTCCTTGCTTTTGTTGTTGTTGTTGTTTTCTTTGTTGATTTTGCTGGTTATCGTACCCAAGCCTCCTAGTTGCTAGAGCTCCAGCCTAAGGGGGGATAGTGTAACAACCGTGTGTTCAGTTGTCATCACTTGCGATCGCAGATGATGGGTCATTGCCATTGTTGTCTTTGTCATCACCTGCGATCACAGGTGATGGGTTATCATTATTGTTTCCCCCGGCATCACCTGCGACGCAGGTGATAGGTTATTACTATTGTTGTCTTTGTCATCACCTGCGATCGCAGGTGATAGGTTATTGTATTATCATTACCTTGCTTGGCTTCTGAGATAGGGAAGCTTATTTACCCCATTGCCCTAACTGAGTTATGTATATATAGAGCCTGTCCCTCATACTATCGTTGGATCCCTATCTAACGTCTTGTATACCCAATACAGGATCTTGCTTCTTCCAGTGCTCGTGCACCTCCCTTATGCACCTCTTTGTCTTGTGAAACAACTCTGCAGCAACAGCTGTCTCCTTCCAATACATGCGGCAACCGCTTCCATATGTCTCTTGCCTCTTGCTCTTGTCCCCCGTCCCAGCCTTCCCCAGTTACATATGTAGCGTTCCTACATGTGTGTGTTACCCTAGCCCTGCCCTTGCCTTGCTTCTAGCCTTTTCTTTAATCACATACGTAGTGCTCTTACATGTGTCTCACCTTATTCCTGTCCTTGCCCTGGCGTACCTCTTGGTCGCCTTGTCCCAAGAGCCGTTGTTACAATTCCTATAGAGTTATATTTTTATATAATAAGGCAAAGATATTACTTTACTCATACTTTGTAAAATAAGAGAAGAAGTATTAGTAGTTTAAATAATAACTTAATATTATTAATAAGTGAATATATTATAGGCTAGTTGGATAGATTTCTCCTTTATTGTAGCAGCTGGTAGAGCTAGGCTTTTTAAGCTTGGATTTTGCATTTTGATTATTAAATTTTACTTTTTAGTTAGTGGGTTGCCAATTCTTATCTTTAGTACCACTAGAGAAATGCTTTGTAGAGTATTAGTATTACAAACCCTCTTAAACTATAATAATAATCTTAACTTTACCCATGACTTTGAACTTAATCTTAGCTCTAACTATAGTATTATTAGTAACATATGCACTTACCTAGTTGCATACTATCACTAATTATACTTAAACTTATGATAGTTATACTAGATATTAGGATAACTTTTAACTTATAAACCTTAACACTTACTAGCAATCCATAAAACTTATAATAGTCATACTAGATATTAGTATAACTCTAAACTTATACACTTTAATATTTTACTAGCAACCCATATACTTATCTATATAAGTATACTAACTTAAAGAACTTGATCTTACTCTTAACTAGTATAGCTACTAACTATATCTTAGGAAACCTAACTAGATATCTTAATTAATTAGGGAATCTGGAAGATTAATTTAGAAAAATAACCTTATATTTCTAGAATCTTATTCTATACTTAATTTTATTTTAAGAGTTAAACTAAAACCTATCTAACTCTCAAAAGGAGAACCTTTTAAAGTTGCACCTGTACTTTTATCCTTCTGGACTATTAGTTTGAGACTTAAATAGAAATTTGTTAGACTTTTATTCTAACAATATTTATCTTTTGCATATTTGCCTTTTCTAGTATATCATAAGTCTATTTTAAGAGTTAAACCAAAAACTATCTAATTCTCAAAAAAGAATGATCTTTATCCAGTATTTGCCTTTTATAGCTAGGTAGCAATGAATTTGGTACCTTCCCTATATAAGAGTCTTATATTAGTATATATATTATAGGTTTAGTACATATATTATAGGTTTAGTATACATATTATAGGTTTAGAGCTAATATTTAGTAAGTAGTAACAACACTAATATTAGTAGGCACTAGCCTCTCATATAATAAGTAGGTATTCATATGTTAATATTATACTCCTATAGAATTTTCAGTAAGAATAAACTGGTATTAGGATATCAAGTATATTAGCAAGAAAAAAGTAGCATCGGAATACCAAGTGGTATCTCTAGGAGACAGGGTTGTCTCTGGTATCTTTTGTATCTTTTATATCTCCTAGGTGTCTTCTGAGTATCTCCCATGTGTCTCTCAGTGTCTCTCAGTGTCTCCTGGAGATATTGGGAGATATTCTGCCAATTATGGAGATACACCTTGTCTCCAGTAGCAATACTGTCTCTAGAGACACTAAAGACAAACTATTTTCTTTCCTGATGTAGTGTCTCCAAAAGATAGAGTTGTCTCTTATATCATTTGTATATTTTGTATCTCTTGAATGTCTCCTAAGTGTCTCCTATGTATCTGCCAGTATCTTTTACTATCTCCTGGAGATACTATCTTTTACGAGGAAGCGGATCATCACAGAGAAATAGATCAATTCATTGGGTATCTACCTGATGTATGAGATCTAGTTATACAGAGCTTAAAACAAGTGTGAGAGCATAAGGAGAGGCCAGTGGTAGGGGAAGGGGATGTCCGAGGCTGTAAGGACTCAACTAGAGGGCCTAGAGCTAGAGTAGTAAGTGTTATTGTAGAAAAAATAGAACCAGACGAGGAAATAGAGGGGCAATCTAAATCACTTTCCCAGTTATCCATCTCTTCTCTGCTAATAGCCTCTTTACTATCTGATGAATTAATAACAACAAAGGAAACCACCTTGCATTTTTTAGCCTATTTGGGTGTATGGGGAGGGTTGGATACTTGGGGTTTGCCAGCTCGCTTAGTGGCTTTCTGCTACTTTTCTTCCTTCTTTGCCTCTCATGCTTCTCGTTCAATATAGAGCTCTTTCAGTGCCTTACCATCCATAACTTGATCTCGAGCTCTTCCTATCTCTCATTTATCAACCTTCAATGCAAGCTTTTGTACCTCCTGCCACTGCTATAGTATCCTATACTCCAACTCACAGTCCTTATCTGCTACAATTCCAAACTTTTCAAGTTGCTCAATAAGATCAGCCAGTTCTACTCAATTAATCACTGTATCCTTTGATCTTAGGTGCAAGGTTGCCTGTCTAACCTGTCAGTATAGCTTAGCTATGTTGTATGGTTCAAGCGGGGGATTAACAACATGGGCTCTTAGTAGTACTTGTCCATGTATCAACTTGTCTAAGACATGTTGTAGATTGTGTGGAATAAGACCTGCTCCCTACCAAGCACTAAGAATATTCTTTTGGATATATGTTGCATTGCATACTTCAATAAGTATTGAAAAAATATTGCCTTTGTTAATTATAACATTACCAAAGTGAACAAGCCACTCAACATGCTTTCTATATGCCTTCTATAGTGGTGAGAATAATCTAACATCAAGTAGTTGTAGGAGATGGGTAGAATGTGCCAGAAGACAGTAGGCAATAATATTAATACTGAGGCAGAACTTAATAAACTCAATTGTAATATGAGACCCATAACTACCCATTATTAGTAAATGATAACTTCCATTTTTTACCTCCTTTAACTCTTTTATATATACATAAAAATGCTTAATCCATTCCATCCCTAAGGTATGACTTGTCCATCCTTTTTTTAATACACTAAACTTCTACCAATCACAATTAACCTTTGGATATTTTAGAGATTGATACCAGCCTATATAGTGCCTAACTCCTTTATAGATAATTAATGGAGGAAATACAATCCCTTCTCTACCAATTGCTTCCACAACAGTAATCATTTTATGATTTCCATCAGTTGCCAGCTTGCTAGTTATTCTACGACCTTGTCTTAAGCAAATAACCTTAGCACAATCTGAAATAGCTTGGTGAAACCTTTTCTCATCCATATTGTAGGTTGTAGTATCAGTAATCCGATATAGGTACTTAAGCTATATAAGTTTATTAAAATGATCTTGGATAATTCCTGGATCACTAGCTTTGATCCACTTCTTATCGAACTAGCTACTGAACTTTGAAACTAATTGTGAGTGATGATCAAGGAAGTGTGTAATCCAATTTTTGCCTACTGTGGAGCTTTCATCATATTTTTTTCTCTTTAATAATGCAATACTTTCCTTAATATATGCTATATATAAAGGAAATCTCCACTCCTCTAATTTCAGGATCTACTGTACAATAGCCTTCTCTTCTGCTAGTGTACACAACTGCTATGATATGTGTGACCTTACTCTGGATTCTTCACCATTTAGTTGTCTATGCAATATTGTATATATAAGTCCAAAAGCTTCTGCTGTTTTTTGGATCAATTTGTATTTTCCCTCTTGAACTGCCACTATAGCTCGCTGGATTCAGAGCTCCTGTTAGGCTTCTGATACCTCCTTTCATTGCTTTAGCCTTCCCATGATATGCTTCAGGCCTTCTATACTCCCATATTAGCTTTTATATACCACTAAGTGGGGTTTTCACATATTATCTAAAACGTTTATACTGTAATGGAGAACGTTGTTTCATTGCTTATATAATTGATTATATACTTTTGTATTTCCTATATTACTACTATGTTATGTAACTAAGCCTCTCAGTTGAAGGACTAGCCTTCTACCACCTCCTATTGCTTTATAAGCATCCATAGCACGCGGAATTTGCCATGGGAACTTCCATAGAACTTGCCATATGAGCACACCCTCATTATGGCCGCGTGACCTCTGTTTAAAGGCGTGTGACTCATTATTATAGTCACATGACTATCGTTTAAGGCGTGTGACTCATTACTATGGCCACATGACCCTTTTTGTACAGCGCACCACCTTCTGGTGTGCTACCCTTTATTGTATTTATTTCCTTAGTCATCAGATCTCAGACGAGTATAAATAGGCCACTGGATTCCCTCTGGAATCCACTGAAAGAGAAGAAGCAACCAAGCAAGCACACAGAGCAAGCAAGCCTATATTCCGATCAGATCAAGATCATATAGCTTAGATAGCACAAATCATATAAGATAGATTACACCAATTAATTACTGTTCCCTTCTGGAACGTCCCACATAGTAATCTCCCTACCCTTCTGAGGTCTTACCTCAGCAAAACCGAAATACATAAACGTCCGTGCCTACGGATATAGATTGTATAAACGGTACTGAATGAATACTATCTAGTACCATTCATTACATTTTTTTTAACTTACTTACCTAATCTTTACTCTTAAATCCAAGGCCTGATCAACCTTCAGATACCTTTATTACACTCACGCAAGTATATACAATTCGACACCTAAGTGCACATATAAAATCGATATCGTTATTCAACTAGCTAGCCAACAAAATCCAACAAACGAGACATCAGACTCTCAACTGCAGTACATCAATAAAAGACTTAGAAGCAAGCTAAGCAGAGCTCTAACGGGCAGTGGTATCCCACATTAAACAATCCCACCCTCGTTCACAACACTTTTCCCAATAAGATCGAGAACTCATCTTGCACTCCTGGCAACCGCCATTATATCTGTACCTGTAAATCCAGTACACCATTAAAAAACCAGCCCCCCAGATCCCAGGAATAATTGGTCTAAACAACCAAGCGTCACAATTCCAAGGCTCAAATCTTACTGCCTCCACTGCAGCCATTTCCTCCAGAAAAGAATTACCTCCATCAGAACCTTCCTTAGGCCCAGACATCTCTACCAATACCTCTGCACCCCCAACATCTACCTCAACACACCAATCAGAAAAAGTGACACTCTTGCCGGAAGAACTAGAACTAGATTCTAAACCAGTAGACGAAGAAAAACCAGAACCATAAGAAACATCAGGATCCTGACATCCAGCCTCACCAGCCGCATGAGCCCCCAAGCCAACAGAACCATTAGTCGAATGGAGATTATAAGGATCATCAGCCACCACACCATCAGCACAGAAAGATGCCAAAGAAGAAAAGTAACTCGACGATCGTATCGCATAACCAGCTGCATTTGGTTGCGGACAGACGACGAAATCAGACATAATGGCGTCTGAACTTAGTAAGAAGACTAAGAGGTCGAGACGGTTAACTATGTTACCTGAAGATATTAAGAAATTAGTAGAAGAAACTCCCAGAAAGACCAGATTTATAATTCCTAACACAGAAGGGGAAATAAATCTGCCCATCGATATAGAAATAGGAGAACCAGGTAGAGCAGGAACCAAACTATATTTTAGTATGGCTCTACCTCTCGCACCAGAAGAATTTTGGGACAGACATCTTCCAACAATTGAGGAGATTTTGAAATATACTTGCTCAATGAGACATGCCCAACAGTATCATCCTAATGATACTCTACTCTTAATGGAAGCCATAGCAAAACACTACTTATGGCTAACACCTTACCCTTTCAATGAAGAAGACTTAAAAGTGAACGCATTTTTAAGCAAAGAATTAAGGAAACCTGTTGTACCACTTTTAAGGAAACCGAATTGGGTAATAAATAACTGAAAAGAAATAATGGCATTCATGATGAGCGGCACTCATCTAGAAGAATCAGCACATACCGTGGAGGATTTTTTCAATCCTAGCAAAGAACTTCTAGGAGCGTTCCTGAGAACACCAAAAGATTAATCGAAAGGCAAAGGTCGAGCACCTGAGACACCAGAAAGGAGGACTGGGTCAGCCAAAGAACCAGACGACAAAGACCAACCACCAGAAGATATAGAATTACCAGAAGACGATGATGATCTAGATACAGGACTAGACCAACAGAAGTAGAAAACACAAGGAGGAGGACGAGACCCCGATGATAGCGGAGATAATAGCTCGGACTCTGATAAGGCATAGTCAGTTGCAAGTCAAACTCTTAAAAGAAAACCCAAACGAGGAAAATCAATTGAACACCAGCAATGGGAATCTACAACAGGAATGGTTACAATGGGTAACCATAAAGCAACGAATGCTTTAAAAGGAATAAAGATTGATATGCCAGAAAAATTAAGAGGAGAAGACAAAAAATGGCAAGACTCACAATATTTTGACTCTTGGGCCACAGCAATGCAATGTTGGTTTGTTCTCAAAAGAATAGATTTAGAAGGCGCTTCAGCTCTGGAAATTGTTGGATTCAGAATGGAAGGAAGTGCGCTCACTACTTATAATCAGTTCCTAAGAGAAAAAGGAAAGAATGCGACATTCTTTGGTTTCATACTAGCGCTAAGGGATTTTCTGATACCCTCTACTAGTAAGGACATTTTGTGGAAATGATGGGAGACAGCAACACCATACAAGGACGGACGTCACATGGGAATCAAACAGTTTGCCAACTGGCTTACTGAAATGCAAATCAAATTGATTGACAAGGATGGCAAACAATTAATATTGCAGGAAGTAAAAAGAAGAAAGTTTCTTAATCACCTGCCGCCATATATGTCAGCTACATTAATTCCTTTAATCAAAGAAGAATGGTCAAATGATCAGCTCGTATATCAAGCGGATTCATATAAAGCTAACAGTTATTCCCGACCAAATAACGGCGTTATTTGACTTCCCTAAGCCTATACAAGTAGGTATTTAAACCGGTTGTAGTAACAGCCAACAGAATCTCGCTGGTTTAACAAAAAGTCAAATAACGGCGTTATTTAAGTTGTTAGCCAATCATTTACTAAAGGTGGCGCTTTTTTTAGCCAGATTTAGAAAAGCAGCGCAGGTTTTTAACTTTAGCGGTAATCTACGTAGCAACGGCTATACCTATTTAGTTACCACAACTAAAGTTTAGACCACGCAATGATGCTGCTGGTACAAATAGCTGTTTACACAAATAGCTAGTCATACAAACAGCTGCATATATAAATACCACCTGGTGCAAATAGCAACTGGCACAAATACTAGCTAGTATAAATAGTAGCCAGTGTAAATAGTAGCCAACGCAACTAGCAGTCGGCATAAATAGCAGCCGGCGCAAATAGCAGGCAGTGCAAATTGTAGCTGGCGCAAATAGTATCCAGTGCAAATATTAGCTAGTGCACATATTAGCCAGTGCATATAGCAGCCGGCATATATAGCAGCTGGTGCAAATAGTAGCTGGCACCAATAGTAGCTGGTGCAAATAGCAGCCAGTGTACATAGCAGCCGGCATAAATAGTAGCTGGCACAAATAGCAGCCGGTGCAAATAGCAGCCAGTGCAAATAGCAGCAGGCACAAATAGTTGTCGGCATAAATAGAAGCTGGTATAAAAAGCAGCCGGCGCAAATAGCAGCTAGTGCCACTAGCAACTATATCTATACTAGACTAAATATTGCTATTACTTTATTAGTATATATATTTGAAACTATACCCACTATTATTGGTATAGTTTGAAATTGAAGCTACGGAAAAAAAATTATTTAAATATAACAAATCAAATAAATATAACCAATTAAATAAAGAAAACAAAGAAAACAAATCAAACAAATAAAACAAATAAAATAATTAAAATCCAAAAAACAAAGAAAATAAATCAACAAAATAAAATAAATAAAATGAATAAATAAAACGAATAAAATCAAACAAATCAAATAAATAAAACAAATAAATAAAACAAATGAAACATAGAAAATAAAACAAATAAAACAAAACAAATGAAACAAATAAATCAAAATAAATAAAACAAATAAAACAAACAAATAAAATAAATAAAACAAATAAAACAAATAAAACAAATAAAACTAGCCGGTATGGGCCCGCGCCAGTGGGCCCGCCGGCCCTAGCACCGCTCCACTGAAACTCAAGCAAACTGGACGCTGAGGTAAGCAGGCCGGCGGGCCGTCCACAGGCTTGTGGGCCTACAGGCCGGCGGGCCCGACATAGGTCTGCGGCCCCATGACGCTAAAGGGCCCCGGCCACTAGCCTCCCCCCCTGGTAGGCCATTGGGCCCACCTCAGGCCTGCGGGCCTTCTGCCGGGCGAGCCCAACTTGGCTCTGCAGCCTTGGCTCTACGGCCCCACAACACCACATGGCTCTGAGGCCTCACTATGCCCCCCTCGAGGGTTATTTGCTCACTTAATTCTTCGATTCTAGGCTCATTTGCTCACTCGATTGAATGGCCATTTGCTCGATTCTAGGGTCATTTGCTCGCTCAATTCTAGGGTCATTTGCTCGCTCAATTCTACGGTCATTTGCTCGCTTGATTCTAGGGCCATTGGCTCATACAATTCTAGGGTCATTTTCTCACTCTATTGAAGGGTCATTTGTTCACTCGAGTGAATAGTCATTTGCTTACTCGATTCTAGATGCTCGCTCACTCGATTCTAGGGTCAACTTGATTCTAGGGTCATTTGCTCACTCGAAATGCAGCCATCCACTGCCAACAGACTCCAAAGCTGACTCAGCCCTAGGATCCAAATCTGACTTAGGATGTTCTAGTACGTTCCATATTTGCTCATAAGCTGGCTCAATCTCATTGCCAATAGCCCATGTCCTCCCAATCTGTTCTTAATGACTTCCCTTTACACATGATCACACGCTGGGAGCTACATATACACAATCGCACTTTGAGAGTCTGATAGGTGTCTGTCATCTACATATTAAGTCCTCTTGACCCTTTAGCTGCATACTACTAATACTACCATCTACCAGACTCACTACAATTCTATCGGACTACTACAAATCCTATCGGACTACTACAATCCAGTGTATGACGGACAGAATCCAGTCTATTACCGACAGAATCCAGTCTATTACTGACAGAATCCAGTCTATTACCCACACAATCCTGTCTATATTCATGTTTACCGCATACAGCTATTTCCTCCACCGTACTAGGTAGTCCAAAGGCCTGGAAGAGCTCAAACCCGACGCCATAGGGATTACCAGCTATGAGCTGATTGTTAGACAGTGGAGACTGGTCCACAGAGAGCGGGAACTGGTTCTGAGACTGTAGGAACTGAATTAGACCTTAGGGGCCTCGTGACAATAGGGGGCGCATGGTACCCTACTTCAAAAGTGTGGTCGCCTAGAACTTGGGGATTTTTTCCTCTTATTCCTTCTGTATACCACCCTTAGCGTAGGCATCGATTTCTATGCTTATTTGCACTATTATACGGAGGTTGTTTGGTCGGTCACTTATTCGCTCAATTCTAGGGACCTTTGTTACTTCTATTCTAGGGTCATTTGTTCCCTCGATTCTAGGGTCATTTGCTCGCTCGATTCCAGAGTCATTTGGTTGCTCGATTCTAGGCTCATTTGCATACTCGATTCTATGCTAATTTGCTCGCTCGATTCTAGAGCCATTTGCTTGCTCAATTCTGTGCTAATTTGCTTGCTCGATTCTAGGGTCATTTGCTCGCTCGATTCCAGGGTCATTTGCTTACTCAATTCTAGAGTCATTTGCTTGCTCGATTCTGGGGTCATTTGCTCGCTCAATTCCAGGGTCATTTACTTACTCAATTCTAGAGTCATTTGCTTGCTCGATTCTAGGGTCATTTGCTCGCTCCATTCCAGGGTCATTTGCTTGCTCGATTCTAGGGTCATTTGCTTGCTCAATTCTAGAGTCATTTTCTTGCTAGATTCTAGGGTTATTTGCATACTCGATTCTGTGCTAATTTGCTTGCTCGATTCTATGGTCATTTGCTCGCTCGATTCTAGAGCCATTTGCTTGCTCAATTCTGTGCTAATTTGCTTGCTCGATTCTAGCGTCATTTGCATACTCGATTCTATGCTAATTTGCTTGCTCGATTCTAGGCTCATTTGCTCCCTCGATTCTGTGCTAATTTACTTGTTCAATTCTAGAGTTATTTGCTTGCTCGATTCTAGGGTCATTTGTATACTTGATCCTATGCTAATTTGCTTGCTCCATTCTAGAGTCATTTGCATACTCGATCATATGCTACTTTGCTTGCTCGATTCTAGGCTCATTTGCTCGCTCGATTCTGTACTAATTTGCTTGCTCGATTCTAGGCTTATTTGCTCCCTCGATTCTGTGCTAATTTGCTTGCTCAATTCTAGAGTCATTTGCTTGCTCGATTCTAGGCTCATTTGTATACACGATCCTATGCTAATTTGCTTGCTCTATTCTAGGGTCATTTGCATACTCGATCCTATGCTACTTTGCTTGCTCGATTCTAGACTCATTTGCTCGCTCGATTCTGTACTAATTTGCTTGCTCGATTCTAGGCTCATTTGCACCCTCAATTCTGTGCTAATTTACTTGCTCAATTCTAGAGTCATTTGCTTGCTCGATTCTAGGCTCATTTGTATACTCGATCCTATGCTAATTTGCTTGCTCCATTCTAGGGTCATTTGCATACTCAATCCTATGTTACTTTGCTTGCTCGATTCTAGGCTCATTTGCTCGCTCGATTCTGTACTAATTTGCTTGCTCAATTCTAGACTCATTTGGACTGGAATGCAGGGGTGGTTTGGACGGAGATTTCAGGTCTTATTCGCACGGGCACGATCTGTTTGGTCTTTTGTGGTTCCGTGATACCTATGTATTTAGCTAGTTTTATATTATACTGAGAATCAAATAAAAAGTTTTGAAATGTATAAAATGCAGGTACTATGGTAAAATGTGTGTGCTGTTCATTACAACTGAAGGAAGGGAAAAACAAGTATGGTAGCCATTGCTACTGTAGATAGGCACAATGCAGGGCCTTCAAAAGATCATAGATAATGAGCCTGCAATAACAACGTTAAGTATTGTGATAGAGCATGCGCAAAAGATCAGTAAAGAGAGTGACGTTGAGAATAGAGTAGCAAAGAGGGTGACGTTGGCAAGAGGACACCTGGCATCCAGTTGTAAATTTACAGAGTGTGAGACAGTCCAGAATTGTGAGTAGCAGCATTGTGTGAAGTGTGTTGTAAGATTGAGATATTGTGTGAACTGTGTTGTAAGATTGAGATCTTAACACTACATGGAGTTTTACAAATTGGCGTTTTGGCACACAGCACAATCTAAAATTTTTCTAATGTAGTGATGTCACACTAAGGTTGCTATACATGTAGTTGCACTTAGAGAGAACTCGAAGAAATGATCATTCTTAGAAACACAAAACTAAGCTACACCCCTATAATTCCGTGTTCTTCATAATGAAAGTGAATAGTTTCTTATTTATTTTCCAGCCCATAATGAATTAATACTGCTCGCTTTTCATTCAGATCTATTTAAATATGGTCTACCAGGCTATTTTATACCTATTTTATACCTATACCTTTCCTCTTGAATGATCCCTCTGAATGGCAAGCATAAATTATGCTTATGCACCATCTGTATGTGGGGTATAGTATACCACATTCAGGTTCGGTAGCGGGATGAACACTAACATATAGTTGATCTATGTTGGGCAGCGTCGGCCATATATAATGTAAGAAGATCTTACAAATTATACAATAATATATTGTAGGTAGCTTGGTAATCCCCCAAACGAGAGCGGAGGCAGGCGATTATCTAGTTGCCACCCACCAGGAACATTTGCGCTGATTTCTTATATTATCTAGATTGATTCCTCCTCCTCCACCACTGCTGGAAGGGCTTGGTTTTAGATTTCGCCCATAATGTAATCAATCTATTCTTCATTGTTTTCAGTATTATAAACATGAAAAGAATCAAAGTAACTCCGAGCTGAAGGTACCCTATACACATTGGAGGTGTTGAACACATTGTTGAGTATAGACTATAAGTATATTTTTTTTATTTTTTAAAAAACTTATTACTCCTATTGGGACTCTACATGAGTCCATGAGGACTGGGTGGATTTAGGACAAGGCAAGTTAATCTGCCCAGTCCAAAGCAATAGATACAAATAACAAATAAAATATAACAAATTCTTGCAACAGAGAAACCCCATACTGTCATTAATCGGCAATACCAAATGAGCTTGAGAACCCTAACTGGACTCCTGGTACTAAAATAACCCCACTCCTCTCCTCACATCACATTCCTCTATTCACTGCTCTGCTCAGCTCCTCTCCTCCCTGCCTGAGTAGGCTGTATACTTCATTGAAAAAGGCCTCCATGGCCTCGTATGTCTCTTCCCCCTTTTTCCTCCATACTGGTTTGTCTAATGCTTCCCAAGTATTCCTATCGTCTAATAAAAGCACTTGCCCTCGAGCTAGATGGGGGCATTCGAAGGTGATGTGTTGACCATCTTCTATTGGATATCCGCATAGCCCCAGTCAGTTCACATCCAAGTGAGGGTGGAGAAGGCTTGCCAGCCCCAGTCTGATACCCTTCGCTTGCCATGCCCATCCCTTGTCCTTGCTTGGCAGGCAAATCGAGGGCAGTCGAAGGTGAGGTTGTCCGTGTTCTAGTTGAGGTGACCTTATTCTGGCATGAAGTAGGGGGTGAGGCAGCGCTGCAGAAGGAGTTCCCTATGGGAAGGATCGGTGATGCTAATTGCTTTGTTGTGATACATTATTGCACCGAGAACTCATAGAGGTAGTTTCATATTAGTCAGCAACCGTTATCTACTTCCGCTTGAACTATACTTCCTGCCACCAGTTATCGGTAGAACAAATCCCCTCTAACAAACAACTGGATCCCACCCGCACGATGAGTAAAGTGTCATGTCTCCCAAGTCTTCATTGACCTGCGGCAGTTCCTTGCAAAAGGTTCATGATGTAGGTCAGGATTATGCCAGCGTCAGCTACTTTGTAGTATGTCGCGGCTGTTCTCAAGACGTAAGGGTCATTACCTTTAGCTTGCTAGATCGCAACAGATTTCACCTTTGCCCATTCATTAAACGTGAACATGTCGAGAAGTTCATTAAACCACAACCTTAAGCAAAATGCTAACCACCCAGACAAGAGGGAACCGGGCTGGCATTTGCCCACATATTATATAACAAGCATGAAATACGGAAATTGAGTCATAGGTAGGGGGACGAGTTAACTAGAGGTTCATGTTTGCTCATTGGCTAACAAGATTGGTAAACTGAAACAGGGAAATGAATATCTGTGTGTGCTGCTAATGTCCACTACTTCCAGCTTGGTACCTATCACAACTTCCATCAATACCACTCTATGACATAGACTCAGGCCATATATAGCTATCTATAGTCTACCTACTGGAGACCACTTCAGGCTCGTTGTTCAGAAAGTTATGTTGCAAAGGTATGGAAAGATTTGGGAAATTGGGAGACGAGACAACCGCAAGAGAACTACTGTTAATTTGGGTATGGTGGCAGTTTCTATAACAGTAGTGGGGGGTTGTACCAACTAGACTACTATAACAGCAAATGACCCAACAACAAAGCCAAACGAAAAGTAAACTCAAACAACTGAAAAGCAAACCCAAGCAGCCGAATAGCAAACTCAAACAACGAAAAGCATGGAAAACCCCCACCACCTCCAGTATTAGGTGATGGATAAGAAGAATGGAGGTCAGGAGGTGTTGGATTCAAGGAGAAGGTATGGCGGGTCCAGTACAAGGTCTTTTTTTTTTTTTTTTTTAAAACTAGTTACTGCCTATACGGCCCCGTTAGGGGGCCATGAGGAGCCACCCGGGAACCCAGGTGGATTGAAGGATAAGGCAAGTTAATCTGCCAGACCCGCGCAAGGTACATACAAAATTAATCCCGAGATGAAGCCCATGCTGTCACTAAGGACTTAGCCATGACTCAGGAGAGCCTAACTGAACTCACTCCCTGAACGGAACTGGAAACGAGAAACGAGTATGGACTGATAGACTGTGAGAAATTAAACTGGACTGAACTGATGACGAGACTCGTAACGAAACTGACTGTGCTAACTGAAAGGAAGACAAGCGTGAACTGACTGGACTAACTTAAAGCAGGTCATCGTCATGTGACCAGATGAAATATACCCCAATAGCTGGTATAGTTTGAGCACGTGACAACAACTAATGGAAAGGACTAGAAAAATGAACAAGAGAATTCGTAAATGGTTGAATAAGACAAAATTACCGGAAAAGCCTGGAACATGAATTGTAAATGATTGCTAGTACAAGGTCAAATGGGTAGGAGATGAAGAAGCCACGTGGCAACCGGCCGGAGACCAGAAAACGCTCAGGACTTGGTGGCCGCCTTCCATCAAACATACTCTGGAAAACCTAGGCCTGCGGAAGTCTGAGTTGTGGTTGGTACTACCCCCTTGCCGTGCTACCCCCTTGCCGGTGCTATCCCCTTGCTTCTCCTTACTAGTAGAGCCTGTTCGGACCCACCGTCGAGAAACTTATTAAACTAGTATTGAGTGCAGCAAGAAGGTTGGGCACCGAAGAGGGATGTGGGAAGTCATTGTTGTTGTTGCCTTGAGTTCCTTTTGCTGTTTGCCGTCCTTGTCACTGGAGCTCTATCCTATAAGGGGGGATAGTGTCACAACCGTGTGCTTAGATAGTGTCACAACCATGTGCTTAGTTCTGTTCTGACACCCGAACCTAGTTCGTTGTTATTCCTAGCTCGCTGCTAGAGGCGGTGGCCCTAGAGGCATCATATATATATATCCCTGTACTGTCGTGCTTTGTTGGATCCCTATCCAACATCTTGCATATCAATCTAGACCTTGCGCTCATAGCCTCGAGGACCACTCCCTAGTGAACCTCCGCCCATGATATTCTGGCCTTCTGTCCCCTTGCCCATACCATACCCCTTGGCCGCCGTGTTCCTCTGATGCCTTGTTACAGTCTCCGTGGTAGAGGGAAGTAATGAAGGATGCGAACGTTGTATGTCTATTCCTTTTCTGGTGCACGTATGCTGGACCTAGGAAGCATTGCCTCGGGCAACCCTTAACTAAGGATATGAAGAACCCAGCCTACTTGTTGTTCTTGCTAGCGTGATCGTAGTGGCTTCAGTTGGCTGATCGCGGCATTGAATTTAGACGCAATAAGATGAAGGTAAGGGCTCTTCCGACTCCAGAGGTAGAGGGCAGTCTCCGAGAGAGAGGAGTGAGGAGAGGGCAGTCTCCGTAGTAGAGGGAAGTAAGGAAGGATGTGGAGGTTAGGATCGAAGGCAGAGGACGAAACAAGGAGTGTTTTGTATCAAGCCCTAAGGAAAATCACAGGAGGTTATCATGGCTCCAGCCATCAAGCACTAGGATGGATTGCCAACGTTAAACCCCTGTAGGAAAAAATAGAGGATATGAAGCATACATGGGCAGCTAGAGCAGTCAGGACGGGGGACCCAAATATAAGAACCTACATCGATGAGGACACATCTTGGTACCACAGCAACGACTTACAAAGCACAAGAACCCCCATCTCAGAGGCGTTCTTCCTAAGGGAGCCAACTCGGAGGAGCTATCATGGGGCAACAGGGAGGACACAGCACCCTTCCCCCTAATATATAAGGAAATCATCGACCCGAAATCGGATCTCTCTAAACGTTTAGGTTCCTGGGCAGTGGGTATAGGCTCCATTCTAGAAGAAGGTTGGAGAGTGTGCTACACCGATGGTACAGGGCGGAAAGGAGTTGTGGCAAGCGGGGTTCATAGTGAAGGACGAACAGGCCCCCCCCCGAGGACTATGGCGGTTACTTGGGAGACCAGGCCACAGTAGCGGATGGCGAACTCTATGCCATGCAACTAGCAGTAAGTAACGAGGACACGGACATGCTCACAATCCTCTCGGATTCACAGGCAGCAATCCAATCAATACGCAATATGAGCACAGGCTCCCCTCCTCACTCCGGCATTGAGAAAAGCATCAAGGTTCAGTTGACCTCTAACCCGCACAGAGACCTCCAGCTAGCATGGGTTAGAGGCCACCTCGGCATCCCAGGGAATGAGAAAGCGGACTGGATTGCCTGCTTCCAGTCCCACCTAGGAGAAGTAACAGGCCACAAACGGACCAGTACAGAAGGGGGGCTCCGCGCGTCCTCCAAAGCCACCCGCAAGGAAACGAGAATGAGAGCCGGATATGGGACCAGAAGAACGGAGTGGAATCGACACGCCCTCTCAGCCTACACATGGACACGCACGAACAGAGGTCCACAGAAGAGCTGGCTACACACATCGGCAAAGCAGAGTCAGCAGCGTGCGCATGTGGACATCCCACTGAGACAGGAGAGCACATTGTCTTTACATGCCCACGTTTCAACCGATATCGGAGGCTCTTGTTGGGGGAAAAGAGTAGCTGGGAAGAGCTCGACAAGGCGGAGTGGAGAAAAGAAGGGGAAGAGAGTTACGAGGCCACGAGGCCTTTTTCGGGTTATTATATAAAGAACTCACTTAGGAGTTCGGTTCACTGCTTGCCATCCTTTACGAATCTCTTTCGGTCCACCCTACATTTTAGTTCACAAGTTTGGTTCATGGCTTATTCCGTACTTCTCACGAATTTCCTCTAGTCCTCATATTAGTTCAAGTTCTCTACTGTCAGTTCTTCAGCTATATTTGTATTTATTCCGCGAGGGTTTGGCCGATTAACTGGCCTTACCCCTGAATCCACGGGTTTCCGTGTGGCTCCTCATAGCCCCCCTATTGGGGCTGCATAGGAGTACCAAGTATTTAAAAAAAAAAAAAAAAAAGGAGTGTTTTGTGGGCCAAGATTGCCATGACAGTCACTTAAGGCCGCCTATGACGTGGGGCTATCTCTTTGCTATCTATCTATCGCTGTTTGTACATTAGTTATCCATAGGCGTGAATCCACCCGGGCTTCCGGGTGACTCATCATGTAACTCTTAAGGTTATGCACACGAGTAATTAAAAAAAAAAAAAAAAAAAAAGCAAACCAAAAAACTGAAAAGCAAAGAAAAGCAACCCCAAACAATGCAACCCCAAACCAAACTACCACCAACACAACATACAAGCACCAATGAACTTATCAACTTATCAACTTTCATCAGATTTATCCTAATCGCGGTCTTTTCTTAGCTCCGGCTGCTTCAGGGGCTGACTGCCCGGCACCGTTGGCCTTTGGTTGACGTCCTTTTGCGTTTGCTCCCTAAGCATCAATGTATTTCTGAAGTCTCTCCATTGCCTTCCGAACATTCCCAGAAGCCGGCTCTTTGCCCGTGATCTTTAGCTTGGCCTCATGATCCAGCAACTCGGTTACAAGGGCTACCAGAGCAACGGATGGGGCAGCTTTATAGTTCTTCCCAAGATGCAATGCTAGACCGTTCGAGAGTTCATTACAGTCTTCGCAGTATTCTTGAATTGTAAGCCGAATGGCGAGCTGCCATTCATCAATCAATGCTACAGCCAGTATCTCGAGTCGATTCACTCCAGGGAGAAGGAAGTTAGCCCCAATGAGGAAGCCGGACTCTAGAGTATATGTCGCATGGAACCACCAGGCTGGAATAAAGAGCACCGCTCCCGGAAGCGTATACAACACAATCGGATCTTGCAAGGCCGCCCATGCGCGTTCCAAGATAGTGGGCTTTGCATGACCCATCTCACTGTAATATGTGGCATGGGTATTCACATATGCTTCTCTATTATTGCTTGTCGGAGGGAAAAATATCCATATCTTGGTACCGCCAATAGCCCCACTAGGCCTCCATTCCCCGATCCGAGTGCAGATCGACAAACGTCCATAATGGCGTTTGGTTAGTCAAATATTGGATAGTGGCTGGCCAGTAAGGCCGGGCTCCAGGTGTCATGCCATAAAGGCAGGTGAAATCTACGACTGGCCCCTACTCCTTCAACTCCTTCTTCGGCATTGGTGTATTCACTGTGAAATTTCCTCGCCTCTTCCATAACTGGTTTACCAGTGACATTGTTACTGTTACGCTCGTTGTTTCTACTGTCCCATCTTCCGACATGACTTCACCGGATTGAGCATTAATGGCAAGTTTGGCAAATAGTATCGTCATTTCGTCCACTGTTGGGGGCTTGGTGAATATGTCAGTGAGAGCTAGGTTATCAGCTCGCCATGCTTGGTCTCCATTTCTTTTCCAAGTTCCCCAGTTGTATCACGCTTGATTTGGGCCTCTACTGCCCCAACCAGCAGATCCAGGGCGGCCTAGGATGGTTCCATTAGGCCTAGTAACTCAAGCGAGCACCTGTGGCACGTACCATGATTTGTGGTCTAGTCTTACCAACCGTGATTGCCTCCTAGCCCAACCTCCTCGCCAGTCCCTCACTAAAGTCCAGCTCTTCTTCCTTAGTCTTGCGGCCTTCCTTGTCGCCTTTCGAGGCATGTCTGTGTTGTAGTAGTTCGGTCAATTGTGACTATTGTAGCTCAATCTACGTGGTTAGCTTCAGCGGTTTTGCAAATGTATAAGGAGTGGACATACTGTTTGGTAGGTGGGTATGAGAAGGGTGCTCGTAGTTGTAACGCAGGAGAAACCGTGTGGGGGCGAGGTGATGGGAGAAAAATGATTAGGGTCTGTGAAACAGGTGTCTGTGTGGGCAGAGTGTTGGCAGTGAGTGTCCTAAGTCCACTAGCTTATATAATGATCCCTTACAATGACTAATCCATCAAATCCGCTAAATAAATTCCTACCAAAAGTTAGTTTCATGCCAAGACCCGGACCAAAAGTATAGTTTCTCTTGGAGTGAGAGTTTTGTATAGTAACATTAACAGTGAATAGACAGATGAATGGCCAATAAAGGGACACTTAACCTGATGTATGTACGTGTGTGTGTCTGTAAGACAGTACGAATGTAGGGTGTGAGCACGTAGATATGATATGTTCAAGTATATGAGTATGTGTAAGTATATGAGATTCCTTCAGTCTCAACATCTCTATAGAAGCAATAGAAGAGCTCTATATACATAAAGGGATAATGCGAACAGCATTGCTATTACAGGTAAGTATTGCGAGAAAGCAGGTATGTGCTGGAGTTACGTGAGGTTACATGAGTGGCATCTCGCTACAATATCAGTATATGTGTGAGTGGCACATCGCCACAATGTACTGGATTAGCTCACGTGCTTTTCAACAGTTTCTGACATCCTAGTCTTATGCTAAGACCCTCCTGCCAAGGGGTTCTTTTTTTTTTTAATTTTTTTTTTTAAATACTCAGTACTCCTATACGGACCTATCGTGGGTCCATGAGGAGCCACCCGGAACCCCAGGTGGATTCAGAATAAGGCAAGTTAATCTGCCACGTCTGCCACTAAATACAAATAATAGTAAACAAGCGAGGACTAAAACAAGTAAGCTAAATAAACTGGTAAAGGGGACCCCGTGCTGTCATTAACCGGCAATGCGGATGGGCTTTTAGCCCTGACTGAGTCCTTGGAAAAAATTCTCCGCTCCGTTCCTTCATCTCTTCCTTCCTCTCAGTTCACTTGAGCAGACAGAATACCTCATAGAAAAACGCCTCCATGGCATCATAACCCTCCTCCCCCTCCTTTCTCTACTCAACTTGTCTAGCTCTTCCCATGTCCTTTTGCTGCCCAGAAGGAAGCCTCTCCCATCTAAAGTCGGGGGCACTCAAGGTGATGTGATAGCCGTTCTCCAAGAGGTGACCACAAGTGCACTCGGTGGACTCCGCCTTTCCTATGTGATAACAGCCAGCTCTTCTGGGGTCCGCGGTCAGTCCTTATCCATGTATAGGCCGAAAAGGCATGTCTGCTCCAGTTTGTGACATGCTAGTAGCCGTATCCAGCCTTGGTTCTCGCTGCTTTCTGTATGGTTTTGGAGGAAGACTGGAGACCTCCTGCTGTTACCGTTCTTGGGGAGCTGTGTAAGTGCCCTAGTATTACTTCCAGGGCTGCCTGTCTGTCCGCTCTTTTATTCCCTTCTATGCCTATGTGACTTCTGACTCACGAAATCCTCATGTCTCTTCTCCCTTCTGTTACCATTATGTCCTTCAATTGGTTCTCGATGCCTGACCGGGGAAGGGTTTCTTCCAAACGCAGAGAGTTAGAAATCGTATGATATATGAAGCATACATGTGGGTTGGGTAAACCTACCTGTAGAATTCTCCTTACTTCTTGTTACCGAGGACATCTTTGGGTCCATACGTGGCACCAGATCAAGCACTGCTGTGGGTAAGGCCACATCAGATTAGAGTGTTGTGTCTGCCTCCTCCCTATCGACCCTTTCCCAAAATTCGATGGTCACCGAGTGCGACTTCGGGTGGTACCCTGGGTCGGCCAACCACTACCGAAATTCATTATCTTTTGCATTATTCCATAAGCTCACATCCAAGAATTGATTGGTGAGTCAGAACATTACCTGCATTTGCAATCGCATACTGAGAATTTCTTTTTACCTAACGTTTCTCTCAGTGTCGGAGCTCATGTTTCATTACTTATCGGGTCTAGAGCTTCACGTTTATTGAGGGGGGGATAGTGTGGTTTGAGGAAGGAGGAAGTGCAGTATCAGCTAAACTTCCACTCCAAAGGGCCGATACATTTCTGCACAACACTAGGCATTACCATCGCTAGTAACTTCTCTTGGAAATCCCACATCAACTGTCGAATGGCTAAAGCAGACAAGTACTCGCCTTACCAGCCTATGTAATGCAAATGGCGGCATATCCCCTAAAGCTGCAAGAATACTTTACATAGGCTGCATCCGTAGCATTTTCACTTGGGGGAGCGAACTACTTAATAGCTCAGTCTACTACCTGCTCGAGCCAATGCAACGTCTAGAATACTTAGCTTTACGGAAAATACAGGGGATACCATGGCAGCAGCCACAAAACCCTAGGCCTTATTGCTAACGTAGAACGCTCGACTGTAAGCTAAGAGATATGCAACAATGCTGGGCAGCAAGAGCAGTCAGGACCGGAGACAAGGCAATCTAGGATTTCCTCAGCTCAGATCCCTTATGGCACCTATATCATGACCTCCACCAGGCCAGAACAGCGATCTCGGAGGCCTTCTTTTGCAGCAGCATCGACCCAGAAAACGTATCATGGGGGACAGGGATGACACCTCACCCTTCCAATTATATACGAAGAAATTCTCAATCGCAAGTCCGAAAGCTCCAAGACACTCGGCATATGGGCAGCCAAAATAGACACGATCCTAGATGAGGGCTGGCGAGTATGCTATACTGATGGTACAGGCCGAGGCAATATGATAGCAAGTGGAGTCCATAGTGAGGATCAGACTAGCGGCCAACCAGAGGATTATAGAGGTTTCTAGGAAGCCAGGCAACTGTAGCAGACGGCGAGCTATATACAATACTATTAGCTCTAAGGAAGGAGGACTCCGACAGCTAGCTATCCTATCAGACTCTCAAGCGGCAATCCAGGCGGTCCGCAACTTAAGCCTAGGCTCACCCCCGAGGTCCGGCATCGAGAAGGAAATCTCCTACTAGCAGGTAACACGCATAGGGATTTTAGACTATCGTGGGTAAGAGGACATCTGAGTATACAAGTCAACGAGAAAGCCGACCGAACAGCCAGCTTTGAATCGCATCTGGGCACCCTGACTGGTAAGGCATGCGTAGCAATAGAAGGAGGACTACGAGCAGCTTCCAAGGCCAATGGAGTTCCGCCCGAAGAAGAGCAGGATACGGCTCAAGGAGAATAGAGTGGGATCGACATGCCCTCTCAGCATACACCAGGATGCGCACAAACCGAGGCCCTCAGAGAAGCTGCTCCACCACGTCAAGAAGGCAGAATCACTAGTATGCGTTTGCGGCCATCCATCGGAATAAGGAGACACATCACGTTCGCCTGCCCACTTTTGCCTGCATCAAGAACTTGCTTCTAGGCGAGAAGAGCAACCGGGAGGAACTCGACAAGCCAGAATGGAGAAAGGAGGGGGAAGAGACACATGAGGCCATCAAGGCCTTTTTCAAGCTTCTGTATAGGGAGCTCACTTAGTTCTATCTATCATGAATTCCTTTTGTTCCTTGCGTCATAGTCTCCATTGTACTAAGTTATAGGTTATTTTACGAGTTCCTACAGTTTCCGTTCTCACCCCCCGGTTTCTTCAGTTATTTTATTCCTCTATTTCCACCAGTCCGTCTACAGGTTAGTTCATCTAGTTCACGTTTGAATTTATTTTTTATTTGCGCAGGTCTGGCAGATTAACTTGCATCATCCTTCAATTCACCCGGAGTTCCGGGTGGCTCCTCATGGCCCCCCTAACGGGGCCGCATAGGTAGTAACTAGTTAAAAAAAAAAAAAAAAAAGAGGAAGCGGAGTACGAGGACTGCAGTACCACTAAAGAAAAGATGACAGGCACAGCTATTCGTAGGCTGTGGTTGAGGGTAAGGAGAGGTACAGACTGGAAAAGTTTGACAACCATCGGGCTATTCAAATTGACGATAGTGTGAAGGTGTAGATGGTGTGGATCGAACTGCAATACTCCAAGGGGAACTAGAGTCTTTGCATTGTTGGACGTTAATTTCATAGAGTAGGACTTTGTCTAGAGAGGATGTAGGATTGCAGCTTGCCTAAGTTGGTAATAAAGGATGATGCGGACTTATGGTTGCGATGTCCTTGTCAAACCTCCATTTCTTCAATTTATTTCAATCTTCAAGCTTTCTTGTGCTCGCTCACCCTAGGTACCTAGCTCCCCATCCCTTCAACCCGCCCAGTACTAAAGCCCTCTTGTGCTGAGGTTATTTCCAGGATTCCCGAAACCCTTACCTCACCTCGAGCACACCTTAGGTTACCCTCAAAATCCCCCTTGTCATTTTCCGAAATGTCAAATTTAGGGGGATCGAGCCAATATAAGCTCACTGTGACCCTGGAAGAGGTTGGAAGTGCACGGTCGAAGTTGGTTGGATACAAGTCTGTAAATATGCCAAGTTACGAGCAAGGTGCTCATGTCTGTAAGTATCTCATCGTGTTGTATTCACTTGGTAGATAAACCTTCAAAATGAAGTTAACTAGTGTTTTACCCTTTTATCATAGGTGTGAGAGGGGATGGAAAAGTTATAATCATCCCGAAGTGCAACTGTAACGAACCTGAGGACAGGGCCCCTCAGTCTGTCCAGAGAGCTACACCTGTCCCCACACCTAAGCCTGACCCGATGGCTACACCTGTCTCCATGCCTAGGCCTGACCCGATGGCTACACCTGTCTCCACACCTAGGCCTGACCTGATGGCTACACTTGTCCCTAGCCTAGGCCTGACCCGATGGCTACACCTGCCCCCACAACCAAGCCTGGCTCAATGCGTACATCCGTAGCTATTCCTAAGCCTATACCGACTCCGCAGTCTATCAACAAAAAGAGGCAACTGAGTGAGGTTTGTTTAGATCTGTTCGATTAAGAACTCGATACGAATGTGAGTGAGGGTCCTTTATGAAAGAATTCTATAGTTATTTATACGAAATAGCCCCGGTTGGAGGCTAGGGGACAAAGTGTTGTCAATGGCTGACCAAAAGAGGGTATGTACCGAGATCAAGGGGGAGGTTTCCTATGTGGTGTGAAAGAATATCAAGGACACTAATTTTTATTTACCTCTTAAATAAAGTTGAGGACCACAGTCCAGGGGAAGTCAGACATAGAAGTTATGGATCTAACTGGAGTGAACGTTCGGATGGTAAGTTTATATACTCCTAAATAAACAGGACGTTTTTTTAATCCTTGCTAGATTGATGCACCGCCGAAGGCATCAATGAGTGCGAGACGTCTTATGCCACCCGTAGCACCAGAAGCTGAAAGCCGTATTACATTCCTCCCACCAGGGCAGCGCATACCATTTCAACGAGCCAGGACACCAAAACTGATGGCTGAAGATTTCGAATATGTCCGAAATGTTTTCAATTGGTTAATGGGGCTAGGGGGCAGTTGCATGGTGTGCACAGCAGGTGGTCTTCCTGATGGTGCTATTAATTTTTCAAAATGCGATAAGCACTTGGGGGCCTTCCCGGACCTGGCCTTTGAAAACTTTTTGGAATGGAAGGGGTATTGGGAGGATAGTGGGACGCTAACTGCGGGGACGGCCTGTTACGTTTGTTTTTACCCATGGATATTTTGCAATCTGATAATGCGCAACCTTCAAGAGGTGCCTTGTAATGCAAAAGATACCCTGATTCCTTTGTTGTGGTTGGTGTGTAGGATGGCGGACCTCAAAGGAGAAGTATTTGCGTCTTTGGGCAACTCTCTGGACGTGCCAGAAAACGACGAGGATTTTAGGGCGACAATGGTCAGACCAGTGAAATATCGAGGTGTATATTACTGCCTGGGGTTCGTCATTGCTTGCTCTGTATACGACCTAAACCAAGCCATGCAGAGGGATGTTGGTACCAAGTGAGGGTGGGCAGTGGTTAATGCAGATGGCATGTTTGCTCTCACTGTGAGTTTTCCAAGATTCTTACTGCTTTGGTGTGTGCAATTGAGGTTGTAGGTCGATGGTTGATGTTGATTTAATATTCAGTGACATGAAAAATTCTTAGGGTTAACTTCAAGTTCCATACGCGTGGAGCATTGCAGCTGATCATCTCAAGGCCACTTATTTTCCTTCATTTCTTTGTTTGCAAGCTTATATATTATGCCTATATGTCTGGTGGGGATATCGCCCTGTCTGCAGGGGTGGTAGCTAGCAAGTTAAGCCATATATACAGCTCTCTCATCAGGGCCGGCAGCTAGCTAGTTATCCATATATATAGCTCTGTCTATAGGGCCAGCAGCTAGCTACTTAGCCATATATAGATGAACGTTGCATATCCCTATTGTACGTCGGATCATTGTTGACACTACTGGCCCATTCCATCACAATATGAGCCTGTGTTCGATACCCGCCGAGGGCTAAAACTGAATTCTCCTCTAGCGTAGCTAGATTTAAGGTTCAAAAACAAAAAAAATAACCTTCTCTCTAGCTATTGCGACAGCTATTCTGATAGCTATTCTGACAGCTCCCCTGACAGCTATTCCACCCGCTATCCCTTAAGCAATTCTACCACCTATTCTACCCGCTATCCTGCCTACTCTCATTCCGCCAGCTATTCCAGCTATTTGCCAGCTCTCATTCCGCCAGGTCTCTCTCACCAGATCTCCCTCCCGTCAGGTCTCCCACCAGCTCTCCCCCCAGCTCCCACTCTGGCAGCTATTTATTAGCTATCGATTTAACTACTAAATTTAGAGCTGCTGCCGCCTCTAACTCTACTACTACTACCTCTCTCAGCTTTGTAGTAGCCTCCAACTCCAACTCCACAGCTGCCTCCAGCTCCACAGCCGCCTTCAACTCCGCAGCCACCTCCGACTCTGCAGCCACCTCTGACTCTACATTCGCCTCCCACTCTCTATCCGCCTCCGACTCCGCAGCCGCTACTGCTTCCACTTTTATCTTTGCCCCTGCCAATACTAATGCCGCTGATGCTATTTCTGCCACCTCTGCTGTCCCTGCTGCCCCCGCTGCCTCAGTTTTACTTTCTAAGGAAGCTTTTGAAGCAAGGTTAAACCATTCGGTTTTGAGTGGTGCATTCAATAAGGACTCCCCTCGAAGAGCTAAAGGATTAAAAGCTCACGTTAAGAGGTGTTTGCAATCCTGGGAGCTAGATAGAAGAGGTTGGGTTTTGTGGAAAGCACCAACTACTGTTTCCAATTCGAAATGGTCTTTAAAGAATAGGTGAGGTTAGGTTCTTCCAATATATTAATAATGTTAATGCTAATTCTTCAATGCAGGTCAATCTTTGCACAGATTGCACCAGTTATTTGTCGAGGCATTTAAGCTGCTACTGTATGGGCCTCCTTGTGTTAGGGGCGAGCCAATGATCTGGCTATTCTGTCGGACAATAGGTGTTTGAGGTCTAGATCACTAAGCTCGGGCCTAACTGAGAGCACGTACAGTCAAGTGGCAAAATAAATCATACTCTATATAAATATACATGTCTGTCTTACTTCTAAAACCCATACAAAATTGGCTAATATGCTGCGTTTATGCCGCTTTATGCAGGGGGGGGTATGATTTATTTTGCCACCTGACTGTATGTCTTGGTCAACGATGTGTATTGAAGTTCGAATTCTTGGAGGGAACTTTGAAGTTAAACACAAATTAATACCCCGTATTTTGTTGTCTACTACTGAGAGCGAGCTTCCATTCATAAGCAGGTTCCTATTAAACTTCCTTTCGTAATGACTGTCAATAAATCTCAAGGCCAAACTTTGGCATCGTTGGATTGGACCTATATCCATCCGCTTTTAGGCATGGTCAGCTCTATATTGCACTGTCACGAGTCACCAATTGCTCCTGTAACTATACAGAATACTGTATATGCAGAATTACTCATTTAATTGCTTCAATACAATTCAATATTGCTATAATGCAGGTGCAGAATTAACAAGTTTCAAGCGTATCTTACAAGACTATATTCTTATGCCTCTCGGATTCACGCTAGCGTAGCGAACGGCACCCTCTCATAATAGTATACTCGAGGCTGATCATATAAACACTGTGCTCATAATTTCCAGCCTTGTAAACCTTTCGTCTTCATGCTAAATTTTAAAGAAGCCCCAGCTCCTCCAGAGCCCTAACAGCAAAATCCAGTCCCTGGTGCCCCAATTGGGTTCCAAAACAGGCTCTCGTTTTTGCAAACCATTGTCGGAACTGGTGAGAGTCTGGAGGGATCAGCTCCCCAATTTTATCCCCAACTCTATTCCTTAATTCCTTATTCCTCCATACAGCAAATGCGATAAGCGTTGTCGCATCCCTGTAGCTACAACCCTCCACACTGCTTCCGCTGCATATCCACTCTGGATTCCCACAGATCCAACAAAAACCTGACCCTGTGAGTCTGAGCATTGGCTTCCATATGTTGCATTCGGTAAAAATAGCCCTGCAGCTCGCCCCTGAACAATCGCGTACATTGGAAGAACCTAATTGCCGCATACATCCATTGGAACTAGGTTGATTCGAGTCTGCTGGAGGATCCAACAAGCACAGCACACACTTTTCTCGACATTGATGCAAAAAATCCTTATATCTTTGTAGCTTTTGCGATTGCCCCATTTGTATTCTTTGCTGCCTCGAAGTGGCAAATGCAAGTAACTCATGTCGAGTAGCTCGTGTTGCAGTTGGAGGTATGCTGCGGTCGTAATTTCTAGAGGCAGCATCTAATCTCACCGCTTGTTTATATACAGCGCCAGAGGGTGATGTGAGAGCAGGAGTGCCCCCATCGTGACTCGGCGAAAGATTATGGGTGGAGACTGGGTGTTCCGGCAAAACCTCTATAACGGATGATGTGGTTGGTATGCTGTTATCGTAGGTTCCAGTTGAATGACACTTGACCCCATGATTCGGCACGACCCTAACAAACTTTTCTTGGCAAAGGTCATACAAGGCATTTCGTGGCATAGACCAACAATCAGTCCCCGTACCATCCATATAACTCCCGAGCTCTAGCCGCCGGCAAACCATGGTGCTGTAGAACTTTTCCAAGGGTTCCTGGTCTGGACTTTCAGCTTTAGGATTTGTAGTCCTTTGTGCCCTTAGCAACAAAATGATGGATTTTGCCAGTTCGCCGTCTCGTCCAGCCCTGCCAGACTCCTGCCCAAAGTCAATCGCAGACCATGTGCCGCCAAAGTGGATCACCAGCCGTATATCAGGAGGGTCAATCCCAGCGCCAAGCGCTCCCGTCGCTGCGATCACGCGGTTATTAGGGTTGCTGTCTAGCACTTCTTTTTGGGTCCTGGTGAATGAAACCAGAGACTGCTGCCTCTCCTCCAAGGGAACCTCACTGTGGTATCTCAGGATTTTCAGATTCTTGGAGATATCGTCGACTTGCTTTTTGGATCGACAGTATATGACTGTCTTCCCAGTGCCGACAAAGCTTAGTTGCTTTGACAAAATGTTCTTTAAAGCATCAAACGGCTTGGTACCTGAGGCCTCGATCACAAAATACTCTAAATTGGGGCGGTTGGTAATTTGACGGATTACATGACATCCTGGAGGGAGGCTGTAAAATTCTCGGAATCGGGTCAACAGCTGAGGAGGTAATGTTGCAGTCAGAAATATACAAGGGAGTCTCGCGAACAGCCGGCGCAACTCGACGAGGTTGGTTCTAAAATTGGTCTCAAAAGACATGAATGGAAGGTGGGCCTCATCCAACAAGACCCGATCCACTTTTTGGTGCACGATGAGACCATCTATAGCAAAGGTGATTAGTCCAATTTGTGAGTTAGGTTAGCTGGGGAGTGGCATATAAAATTTGTAGGTACACGTACCAAGCATGGTAAAGAAAGTTGCCTTGATTGCACTATCGGTCGATACTATAACTGCCCCGCGTGAGAAAGGGAAACCATTCCGAATATAAAGTTCAACTGAGTCGCCCCAATGAATGTGCGGCATATCACAATCCTTCAATCGACGGGCCATATCCTGTACGATGGAAACAAGAGGTACCACGACGATAGTTATGCGTACGTTTTCGTTGAGTAGGGGCACAAGCTATGTGTCGGTTTTGGTTCCACCCGTCGGCAACCCTACTATCAAAGGCGAGTCACCGGATATCACTCGTTGTATTGCCATTGCCTGCTCCAAAGATTTAAACCGCGCCGCTGGCCCATGAAGCTGGCAAAGTGCTCTTATTACAGAGTCAGAGTGTCCTATATCTCCTCTAAGATAATACTGAATTGATTGGAGTATGTTTTCTTTGACATTTCCAAAACTGTGTACCCGCTCTGTTGAAGCATCGAGAGTGTGGGGTATAGGACCAGAGAAAGGCACAGGTAGCTTTTCTGAGTGTTTATTCTCACTAGCTTGGGTATGTTCGATAGAGTTTGAAGTAGGAGTCCCATTCGGTGAAGGAGTATAGAGACTTTTGCGGAGCCCAAGAAACTCATGCCATTGAAGCGAGCATATCAAGAACTCCCAATTCTTATGAGCCGGAAAATCACGTAGTTCCTCCGCATTGAGCCCATATTGTGACTCTGCTATTGCAGTTGAGTGTGCAGCCTGCCTAGCAAAGTAGTCTATTTTCTTTTCAGGAGCCTGGAGGAGTTCCTTGGTAATTCCTTTTGCGCACTGTCGATAACTTGAAACTGACATTCTCATGCCCATCAACCGAAGAAAGGTCGAATTCAAGAGGTTTGTTAGTCTATCAGTGCGATAGCCTGGAAATAGTTCTGGCGTAATATCCCCTTCCGTCAACCCCTTTTGCCATAACGTGAAACAGTTAACAAGTGGCCAAATGACAAGCAGGTACTTGACAACCATGATCGATACCTGCTGAGGAAATTAAAGTTAGCAATCCCACCAAACACTCAACCCAATACTACATTACCTGCTCTGGCAGAAATCGACTAATCACTTTCATCGTATCTGTCCTGTTAAGGCTTTTATCATAACGAGTAATAATCATTACCCGCCCATCTATAACATGAATATTGCGACGGGTTTGTGCAGTATTGTAGATGTAAAGGTTGGTGATTTCCGGACCGCGTGCTGGCTGTCCATTGGTTAAATGGACTAAAAGTAGCAAGTCTGTATCAAAAAGGGTAAGCAAATGCCTTAAGAATTGTCCAGGTATATAAGTCTCACTATCCAAAAATTCGTGTGCACGCTCTACCCAGGCTTTGGTAGGCTCCAGCTTCCAACCCCCAGAACTCCCATTCTTCAACGCATACTTCTCCCTTAAATTTGGCACGGTCAGAATCGTTCGCAAAAGGAAAGTGTCCAAGCCACTAAACAATGTCTTGTTCCGATGATCGCTTATAAAGGAGTAGTTATTGATGATCTCTGGTGGAGTTTCTTTAATTTTGGACATAAATTCTGGGGAGGGTTCAAGTGCTTCAAAGATATTAACGTCGTTATAGTCGCCAAAGGTCAGTTGGGTCAGAATCAGTTCCGATTCTTGCATCAGCAAGAAAAAAGTGGCATCGGGACGCCAGGTGGTGTCTCCAGGAGACAGGATTGTCTCTGGTGTCTTTTGTGTCTTTTATGTCTCCTAAGTGTCTCCTGAGTGTCTCCCATGTGTCTCCCAGTGTCTCCCAGTGTCTCCAGGAGACACTGGGAGACATTCTGCCAATCGTGGAGACACACTTTGTCTCCAGTGGCAATACTGTCTCTAGAGACACTAGAGACAAACTATTTTCTTTCCTGATGTGAAGGACGGTTTGTACAAGTTCTTTGAAAGTCTTGATGCAGAATCTATCACCATGAAAATGGAAATTGTCCATTTTGGGGCTCCAGAATAGATCTGGGACCTTGTCTGGTTGCTTCTTCAACCCGTATGCTAAAAGACTAATGATTTCCCCCATGGGGTGAGGGCTATCCTCAAGAATTGCAAGCCTGCACCACGGGAAATTGTTTATAAAAGCCTCAGTATCATTGCCTTCGCATTGAGGCCCTCCCCATCCCTATACATGTGATTAGATTAGCATTCTTGGTGTTTTCCGTACACGTATGGTAGCTTCACCTCGGCCAATATAATAAGTCTTGCACAAAATAGCATTCCGGCTAATTTGCTTGTGCAGGTTCCCGGCTCTTCCCAGGAATCCCTATGGCAATTGTTCCATTAGGTTTGTATGAGCATGCCTTGGATACAAAGCGTACTTACTTTGTACGATTGTAGAAGGTTAGACAGAGGTAGCTATAAATAGGACAGTTTGCCTCAGTCCGGAAAAAGACGTGTAATGTAGCTACTGATACCTTGAAAATAAGCGGCGGCATGTCGTCTACATGAAGGTCCTGGTCCTTGGCAAGGGTATCCAATGCATTACAAGCATCTTCCGGCAGGTTAAAAATGTAATTGTCCTTTGCAGCCCGAACAAGAAACAAAAGAAAACTGACCCATTGAGAGGTATAGTTCTCGAGAGTTTTGTTCGCTTGCGGCAATCGGAAAGGTTGTGCCTCATGGACCTCTTTACGAGGCGAAACCAATTGGCGGCGGTATATGGACGGAGTTTTATTAATCAGGGCCTGCGTAGATGTAAGGAAATTCTTGGTTGCACTCTTGAAGATATTTAGCAGAATGTTCCCGAGCCTGGTCTGGGGGAAGTACTTACCGGATTATATGCTGCTCATGAACACTCTTCCTCTTTGCTGGCTCCACAAAATGCTGATAATCCCTAGGAAATTCCGCAGGCAGATTATCCAAAAACCCACAGCGCTGTATCCAATTGTCTCTCTTGTAAGTAAAGCTGCGGTCGACATTTTCTGAGTCTTCGAAGGTTGTCCCCATAGGCATCGCGCCAGACTTCTGACACACCATCTTGCCTGCTTCCCACAGCTGCTGAAATTCGCCCAACATATTTGAGTGGGGCTCGGGTTGCTCATCCTCCCCCACTGCACCACCAATGGTTTCTATACTAACTGGCACAGCGTAAAAGACTTTTCTGTTGCCAGCTGCCACCAGGTATTGCATCAGAGTCTCATGGAACCCGGACGGTGGGTCATGTTGGCTTGTGCATCTCTTAATGTTCTTGAGATTTAACAGGCACTTTTGGCATCCGAGGCATTGATATCCTTTCTGAACTGGAAGCTCGGGTATATAGGTGTTATGCATCATTGACACTAGCTGGAGTTCGTGAGTAGTATATGGCTGTGGTTCAAAGGTCATGAATCTGGCCTCAAGTTGCTTCTCGATTTCCTTTGTGATCGGGTAATGATGCTGTGACCAGAAGTGCTCGTATATCTCCCCGGTGCCTAGGGCCATCCGACATTCCATACCAACCAGGACACGGTGCTCTGGAAGGTATTTGAGGTTCAGATTCAAAATATTTTCCATCGTGGCTGCTGTGAGATTTGGTGGTCATCAGCGTGAAGATTGGGCTCGAGTCAAGAAGTTACCAGTACGGAATTACCTATACCTTCGCGTACACTATGCTCTCATAGTGAGTAGTAGTGGAGTGGCTATAGGAAGTGAAAGACGTAGTAGTGCGTTCGGCAAATAATAAAAGTACTGTTACGTCATGGAATACCATGTGAGCAAATATCGGAATAACGCATAATGAGAATTTGTTAAATGTTGTTTTTGCTGGTCACGCATGATATATGCTACACCTACGAAAATTCAGAAAAAGGAGCTGTATATCCGCCAAAGTTACAAGAGACCATCTGCAGAAAAGACAAAGTAGGCAGAACAGACAAGGGTGTAAAGTTTGACGAATCATCCAAGAGATACTGAATTGGCCACCAAGAAATTTGAATAGAACGATAGGTACCCACACTCTTGCAGATCTGATGGGATACTATTTCAGGTAGAGGGATATAGTAAATGGCATGAAAAGACATAAGAGGACGAGTAGATCATAGCTAACGCGAGGAAAATCATCCCATGAAATAAAACTGTCATATATAATAAGATAAGGGGAAAACGGGGAAAACTAAGAGATCAAAGAAAACTACCCCATCAGAAAAGAGTAGAAAGCGTTATGAGAGGGTAGTACTTTACTTACGAGGTGGGGCTGTTCGAGACATCCTGATATGGCAACGGTCCCTAGGCTTAGTCTGCTAGCGCCCTAAGTGAGTCATCAACTTGAGCTGCGTACCCCGCTTTCTCGCTCACTTGCTTGCTTTCTCGCTTTCTTGCTTTCTCACCGGCCCACATTTCTCGACCCCAACCTCTCACGCCATACTGAGCGCCTTCCTCCGACAGCCTCCAACTGCCTCCGTGCCTCCAACTGCCTTCCTGCCTCCGACTGCTTCTGACTGCCTCCGACTGCCTCCGACTGCCTCCGGCGACTGACTGAACTGTCTGCCTTTAACCTCCGACTGCCTTCTCAAATCTTGTAAGTGCCTATTCTACCTCAACCAATGTTTGCTAACTCTTTATAAAGCTTTCCTCCGACCGGCTACTCTCCGACTGGCTACTCCTCTGACCGGCTACTTCTACTACGGCTACCTTGCCACAGTACCTAAAACTGAAGAAACAGGTGGAAGCTATATATTCATTAAGTTCAATAATCCTACGTCGTATTTATTGCCAAAAGGGAGCTATTGTAGTTATTACTGGCACCTGAGTTTATTGTACAATGAATAGTGTTCGCTTTGTTCAACAGTTGGTACCAATGGCTTGGGAAAATAGAGAAGAAGACCGGTTGGATGGTAAAGTTGCTAGAGCCTTTTACAAACACGTCAGACTTGAGAGATATATTTCTGCCTCTGCTGCTGCTGGTGCCCCTGGTACTACCTCTGTGGGTACTGCATCTGAGGCTTTTTCCGCTGCTACCGCTGCTAAAATCATTCAACTTAATCCTCCACTTACATCTATTGCAACAGCTACTACCATTGCACAAAGTTATCCTTTGGTTGTAGATAGCAAAAAGATTATGGTGGATGATAAGATAGTCATGGTATATTGGCGCAAGGCATTAGAGATCCCCTTCGGCAGAATACAGGGTGCACAAATGCGAATCAACATTGAAGAAGCAATAGCGGACTTAGCAATTGCTTTCCCACCACCTAGGCCTAAGGTATCTGATGTGCGTTATCAACACTTTGAAGAGGCTTTGAGAAAGCATGGCTCTGGCAACTGTGGAGTCTATCACTTTGCACCATGGGTAGCAATTGGGCAGAGGGGAGTCAAAGACCCGGTTCTATCAAGGGATTTATTATCAACTGGTATGCATTTTAATGCTGCTTGTGATTTTTATATGAAAATTGCCACCTTGTACAATCGATCTCCCTATTATTTCAAGGGGTAGATCTACCTATGCATCTCCATTATTTGAAACAATATAGGTATGTTCTCTTATTCTTTATAATAGTTTAACAACTAATAATATAGGGATGCTTGTGAAACATCGCCTTTGAGGGCTTTGACTTTATCGAAAAGGGCATGTTTTCAAGGGATTGTGTTAATTCGCAATCTAGCTGCAGAGCCTCATAAAGATAAGTCGGATTATAAGGAGGGATGGGTGGTTATGTGTTGTTGGGGAAGGTTTACCGGTGGTGATCTTGTTATTCCTGCTTTGCAACAAAGATTTGAATTTCAACCTGGAGATGTTGTTATTTTTCGTTCTTGTTTGTTAGAGCATTATGTTACACCTTTTATTGGGGAACGAAGTTCTATTATTTTTTTCAGTCAGAATGATGTTATGGGAAACTTCGAGCCAGAAGATAATATAGCATTATAGGTTTGTTTAGCTTGTAAGGTTGTTGATGTACAATCTAGATAGTTATGTCCTCTTCATTTACATCAGATATATCAACAGTGTGAAATATTTGTATTGCACCTGAAAGTTGTTGTACAATTGTCTCATTGAATTAATTGACAGTAAGAATGCATCGACTTATGATGTACCTATTCTTAAGCAAATATGTAATTCAGCTAAAAGTTTCTATATAGCAAATATATAATTCAGCTAAAAGTTTCTATATGTGCCTATATCTACCGGCATTTCCAATTGCTGTAAACGTGCTTCCTCAGCTATCCTAGCCTGTGTATTCTTCAAAGTAGCAATCTTTGATAATCGGGAAAAAGGCACTCGTGAGATGTCTGACGTGGGAAATGGCCACAAATGTTAAACCAGACTGTCTTTCTTTATCTCCTAGCTCTACAATAACCTTTGGCAGTGTCAGCCCCTGAGACTTTATAGTAAGAGCCCAGCCAGAACTATTGGAAATTGAATTCTAGAGCATGGTTGACCTTAGTACTCAAATGAACTCTTATATGGTTTTAGAGGGACTATACGCAGATGAGTTGGCAGAAAGCTTGGACCAGAGTACTGATCAAGCTCTACTAACAGACAAGCTGGAAGTCCCTATGGCTGTTCTCCCATGACAATACCTCGGATAGTACCCATTGATCCATTCACAATACCGGTCTGGACCCACAGGTTCTTCGTAATCATCACTCTTGCTACAATTGAGAGGAGCAGGTAAGGTTGAAATCCCCAGCCAAATCCGCTTCTAATACACGTACTACTGATATTATAGGTGCTGCCGCTGAGTGGGTTGCAATAGCTCTGTATACTGGCAATCTCATATCCAGTTGATGTTTTACATTATAAGTTTTGACCTCCTTCCTAGTGCATATTAGTGCAACAGCCTCATCAAAACTTTGCCGCTCCTCCATAGGCAATCCATCTAATACTCTTGACTGCACACAGAGCCAATCTTGTACCAACCATACTCCATCTCTTGCACGCCCAAGGATCTCCCGGAAATGGGCTTGATTTTCAGACTCCCCACCCTGCCGCATGTTTACTTGGAGACAAACAAAGGTGTTGAATCTCTGGTATAGAAAATAGCCTCTGTCCTATAATATCTTTGTAATAGCATTGACTTGACGGGTTAAAACCATATAGATGGCCAGAACCATAGAACTGCCATTCATATCGGAACCAACAATGATCTCTTATGCGCATTCTTGGATAGCGATAAGCTACTTGATCCAAAAATAGCTTAAACCGGTGGAATAAAAACTCACTTGCTAATTGTGGATGGCTTTGGAGATTAGTATTTACCAATTGTGGATGGCTTTCTTGCCAATTGTGGATGGCTTTGGAGATTAGCATTTCGCCGAATAACTGCGTCTCGCTCTAGCAGCGAATTGAGATCAAGGACTGGTCCTCCTTGGGCTTTTTTCTTTCAATAATTCGATGAAGATCATGCCAGTGAGTATCTGCAGCACTAAATGTTGCAAATGCATGAGGACAATCATAGCATGTAATAGATGAGAGCTCTCCCCGTTTATGGTTCCAAAATGGAGCCAATCCAGGTACCCAGGCAGCATAACGACATAAACGAGTAGCTATCTGACCCTGACCATTCTCCAATTGCTCACGTAAGTCACCTACAGTAACAGTCTCAAACTGTCCCTTCCGCATAAAGAACTGTGCAGCAGATCCTAGCTGCCAACGATATCGTGTATTAAGGGCAAAAAAGAGAAAGCCAGGATCTTCTACAAACCGCCATCACAATAGCGACCAAATGCGTAAAGTATTCTGATGCAGATACCTGGATATGTCGATGACCAACAAAACGAAAGTCAGCCGCACCAGTTGGGAATAAGCATGGGAAAGCTTTTGCAATATAGCCATCCTCTTTATATTCGTTCACAGGATTCTCCTGGACTGGTGGATATGCTACCTGTAGTGGATGTCCTTATGATACTGGCCGTTGTTCTAAAAATCTCTGTAAAACAGCTCTTTCGTTTAGTACCCTTTGCCCATAGTGAACTCCTGTTTCTACTTGCTCATGTTCTTCACTCTCGACAGGTCCTTCTGCTAACCCTTGCCCAGTCCTCATCCAACATTACTTCAAAACGCTCCTGAGTCGATAAGTCTTGTAATCTATCCACATAGAGGTTCAAGCGGGAAATATCTTGTTGTACATTTCGATACTATCGGTTATGTTGACAAAGATACTCCATCACGCTCGACATAGGGTATATTGATTTCAAAATCTTTCAGCGATTGCTGGTCTTGATATTGAATTCCCTCAGGCCCCTTAACTCGTAAAACTACCAACGAAAGCTCATGGGGAAGCCGTGGGATAATATGAAATATTTCCGTTGGATCCTGAAGAAAGTTGATGACATGACCTTTCCACCCTTGTACTGACCATATCCGCGGACTTTGTAGATACGAATCACTGGATGGACAGTGGCTAACATCATAGCTTCTAGTGGGGACGGTTTGCCTAGTGCCAAAAGGTCTATAGGAATGGTGCCTGGAGACATATCATTATCTGCACTAAATTTATGGACACCACTCCATCTAGGTAGTAATAGTTCCTGCTTGCACCGTGCACAATATGTCTGTTCATTAGTCAGGTATACCTTCATATTAATACCAACCTCCTCACAAATTGTGCATTTGCCTAGTTTCATTTTTCCCAAACTACTTGCAAAACCATTAAGTGTACTCCATATAGAGTTAATTGGGTTTTGCTGTACTTGCTGTTGTATATGACCTTGGTTTGATTGAGGTCGATGTGGGGAGTGAGGAGCTGCTGATTGATTTGAGGACCTGTGGCGTAATCGTTGGTTAGGTGATGGTGATTCTGAGGATTCTGAGGATTGTGGGATTGCGGCTATTTGCCGTGTAGGGGAAACTTGTGTAGATTGGGACTGTCGAGGAGGTGTACGTGCAGGAGATCGGCTTCGGTCCTGAGCTGGAGGTGGTGATGCAGCTCTTGATTTTGTGCTCTAGGTCTTCTTTGTTGGCCATAAGTACTCATGTTCGGAATACTATCTTGTTGCAGACTCTCTTCCCGTTTCACCTAGTTAATAAAGTCAGCCATTTGCTTAATAGTGGGCTTAACATTATTACTTACAGTCCGCCTGATAATACGCTTTGAGCAACATGGATTACAGGTCTTCATCCTGTCTGCAGTTTGAGTAAGAGTCCAGAACCTAGAATCATACCTACGATAGCAGCGACTGCACAGTACGGGATCCAGAGTGGCACTCATTGTAATTGTCAGTAGGAGTTGTGCAAGTATGATAGTTGGTGAGGTTGTGTGAGCAAATAACATAGAGTTATAGGATGTTCTTTACAGCTAGGTGCTAAGATATCTAACTTACTGGAGATCACCTGATCTGTACAGATCAGGTGATCTGACAATTTTGCCAAGAACTCGAGGGTCTCCATATAATAATATGAACTAATGTTAACTTCGTTTCTATTTAAAAATTGTCAACTTCGTTGCCAATAATAACGCTCCCTTACTTACATCTACAATGCTTGGACCCTGACCCCACATTTTGGTAGTCAATTCTAGTAGCGTTTCGTGTAATTGGGCCAGAGTAGGAGACTAAATAAGATGATCCTCTAAAATTGGGAGATAATAGGTCTGTAGAGAGCGGGAAAGTGCTCAATTGAGCTGGAGAAGTGTGAAAGGTTAGCAGAGTGGAAGGATGAGAGGAGGGTAGAAAGAGATTCTAAGATTAGACAGCCTAAGGGCTGATAAGATGTGGAAGGAAAGTTGAGACGAGAGAGTAAACGGAAGCGATTCACATCGACAGGGGTACCTATTACAGTACCGCTGCAGCACAGATATCAAATTACTACGCCCAATACAAGCAAGCATATTCCACGTAACTATGCTGAATTTGAACACAGAGAATAGGAGTCAATCTTGCATTGCAAAATACCATTTAGTAGTATTCACCAAGTACCTATAGTAGGTATACTGCAAACTCCAAATGTCGGAAGTTATGATGCCAATTTCTGCGGATGCTCTACACTACCGTACCCTCTTGTTTGAGCTCAATAAACCAGTTGTTATATTGGCTGACAAATTTGATGAGGTAAGGCCATATATCGACTCCGTTTATATAAAGCTCGCATCAGAGGTACTTCAATACAACAGTACAATACGAGTCCAGAAATATGAGTGTCGGCTTCGGAAATCATCAAAACCAAGTACGCCCAGAGTCGCTACAGAAGGCAAGATTATTAAATGGCGGAATAGCAGTGTTCATGATAAGCATTTATGTTATGTACGAATTAAGGTCTCTCGGCCTTCAATGGTTCAGCAGTGACAATTGAACGCCTCAAATCTGAAGCTATCAAAAATTATTCACCATCTCAATTTACCATGCTATGCGTGGTGCAGGCACACATGAAGGTTCAGAGCGGCTAGGTGAGCTTGGTGGTTCATCTTTGAAACAGTTAGTATTATCAAATTCATTTAGAAGGAAATACTAGTAGCATAATAGAACTAATATATAATTTAGACAAGATGTTGTGAATTTAAAGTGAGGGATGAAATCATCAGACCTACGTCCGCATGGCCAGCGATTCCAAGATGATGTTCTTCAAGCATGTAGTCTCTTAATAGAGCGGGGATGGTTGTTTGAAGAGCTACAAGTATTAGATAGTAAGAAAGAGGAAAATGGGGCTTGTTTTCGCTATCCTACAAGGCTATTGGTACTGCAAAGACATGGCTGGTTTACACAATTTGATGCTACACATAAGCTTAATCGCTGGGGTCATAATATGTTTTCATTTCTTATTCGTAATGAGTATAATGTGTGGATTCCAACTGCGCATTTGGTTGTTGAGCGAGAGAATGGAGAAATTATTGCTGAAGGATTAAAGCATATAAAGCACTAGTGTAGTGGTATATAACTCCTTTAATATTCTCTAATTCATCTATCCTATTAAACCTGCTAATATATATATATAGGCAAGTGGCAGCCTCATATATTATGACAGACGATTCTGCAATTGAACAGCATGCTATACGGCTCGCATTCCCAGGTCTTAATACTGGTAAGCAGGAAGTTACACATCTTCTTTGCTCTGTTCACTCCAACCGAACCCTCCTCCAGCGACTTGGTTCTGATGCCAACAAACCTATATATCAACTTCTCAAGCATGCTATATACTGCTTTACTGAGATCAAAAACCGTGAACTATGTGAGCAGGCTATTGCAGCTGCACTGATGAAAACACCGCTAAATATGTACAAACATATTGGCTTCACACAGCCTCAAAATGGCAATGTATACTCAACAATATAGCCCATTTTTACTTCAAGTTACTACTACCAATGCTTGTGAGGCATGGCATAGAAAGCTGAAGTCTGGTGCAGGGCTAGCTAAGGGGCAAGTAGCATCACATGGAATTTATGGCATGGATTTGAACATTATAGATGTAGCAAAAGATGTTGATAATCATGCTGCAACGGCCAAAAGTCATTTCCGAAATCGAAAGCTTGCGGTCTGCACCAAACAGTATCCAGAAATTGGTCAACTACTAGTTCCTATTCAGAAGCTGCTTGCAATAGAACTGGATGCTGTTGCAGATCGCATTGAGAAAGCGACGGAGGTGCCTAGTTTTGATAAGGATTTAGAGTGCTATTGCAAGTTTCATAGGCAATACTTACTTCCATGCCGACATATCTTCCACCTGGATACTGAAGTAAAAGTGCTGACTACTGCGCAGTGGAAGGTATACTTAATGATGTTTGCAGAGTGTGGTATGGAGGTGTATAAGACTATGGGTACTGTTTGGGTTGAAGAAGAGAGTAGTGGACAGAATGCTAGAAGGATGAATAGTGTTATTCGAGTGCAGGCATGTGTTGAGCAGTTGCAACAACAGCTATATACAATACACGAGTCAATGGATCAGTTTCATTTGGAGGACACAGTACAAGATCAGAGAGTGGAGGAATGGGTTAATCATGTACAAGCAACATTAGGTAGTCTGACAAGCTTGGGTGCGGAGGATATTGCAAGCAGAAATTGACCGTAGGAGTTGTAAGATTTACTCCTATTCTCTCTGCGTTCAAATTCAGCATAGTTACGTGAAATATACTTGCTTGTATTGGGCGTAGTAATTTGATATCTATGCTACAGCGTCACTGAATAGGTACTTCTGTCGATGTGTTCGAATCGCTTTTCAATATGGCTTAGCCAGATCACCAGCTCGCTCCTATTAAGATTAAGCTACTTTGCCCCGACACAGGGGCCGGTGATTTTTCAACAGAGACTGCCAAAAAACGCCTCTCCCTTCCTACCTACTTTACCAGACCATCCCCAATCGCACGAATATGTCCGGAAGGGTCAAATCAATGTCGCTCTATAATCTATTGTGATCAGTGATACAGGAATTTCTTTTTTACCTTTCCTGTTCTCATTATTGGTATCTGCTAACCTGGGGGGAATTAATCAGTTGGGGCACCCGATTGCAAAGAGGAAGTAGTACTAGGTATAGGCAACTTGTTATGAGCTACAAAACCCCGCGCGAGCTCAACCCCGACCGAGCACACCAGCACTCAGGCAGAACGAGGTCCAAGCCCCCCCCTTGAATACAAACACCCTCCTAGTGCACAAGCAAACACCCTCACCTTCGATGACAAGAGCAACAAGCAGAATGAGCTCAACGAGCAAAGACCCCCACCTTGGGGACAGAGCGAAGCGAGCGCAATCAGCTGAGACTTTGTTTTTGGTTACGCAAGTCGGTTTGGATAATTAGGAGGCATGCATTGTACCTTTTCCTATATCGCGGAAGTTTGTCCCTCTGGCTTTTGACCATACAGAGGTTTCCTAATGGCAATGGCATGCAGGATTCTCTAGATCAGACCCCAAGACTTACAGATCTACCATGCGCTGCAATCACCGAGGTCCCCTAGTCTGATTTTATTAAGTTTTGGCATTCTGCTACTATATTTAAGAGAATACCCCTTCCTTCCGAACCACCTACAAGATTTGCAACATCGTTGAGAAGGTAAAGAGCAAATATAGGTGTACACTACGTTGAGCAATATAGCAGAGGGTGGAGGGACCTGAAGACACTTGTCCTCCTTGCAACATCCTGTCCTGATTCCAGTTCTATGGTATTTTGTTTACTGCTTTGTTCGCCGCAACTGTTTCCGCTGTTCTTGATTTGTATGCTTCTTTGTTACCTGCATGAGCGGACCTGATTGCATCCTGGGAAAACACCTGGTGCCTCTCGCCTTGCGGAGTCGGTCCACGCAGGATTGTTCCTGTATCAAAACCACTAAAGATGATGCCAGCGAGCTCATACAAACATAATTATTACTTAGTTCCATAGTATTCTCAAGTTCCTCTCTGTATAGGTATAGCCCACTAATAAAGTGGGATTTGGCCTCAAAATCTTAACAAACACCACTACACATGTTGTGTAACCGGTATAATGGTTCACATATAGAACTTTGGCCGATACCTTTGCCCGCATGAGAATGTGCATCACATTATTATTTGCAATAGTGTACGGAATGGTACTCATGAACCCTAACACATTACACCCTCACCTGAGATCCACTTGCATATCAATTGCCATTCTCCTTTCTTACGGCCAATTTGTTGTTTTCCAGTGCCTTGCCTCCATACTTGAAAAACAACTCATCATACTCTGCCAAACGCTTATCTGTTTCCTCATCGTCCATTTCATTGCCTTCTGCCGGTTCAAACCATTTGGCATGACTGTTGGAAGGCACAGTACCTTGCTTGTTCTGTTTCTGGACAACAACCCGAGTATCTTCACACATATTTGCTTTCTTGTGAGAGTTGTAAGAGTCGTCATGAATTCCTTCGGAGTTCAAAGCATGGTCATAGGTGTCACTTGCGGTCGTAGGCAGCTTAGAGCTTGTCGGTCTAAATTCTAACAGCTCTGTAAAGTTGCCTCCCGAGGTTCCTAGCAAGGCTTTCATCAGCATTTTGATGGAAACCCAACTTACCAAAGTATGAAGGTACACTCTGAATATATCTCCTTGACTTTCGACCCATGTCACCTACACTTTATGAACTTTGCTTCTTAAACTACCCAACGTTAGTTCCAAGCTGCAAAGCTTGATTAGAGAGGGGTTGTGCCGAACTTACTCCAACAAAACTCGTAGGAAAGCTGTGCAACCGAAACTGAAACCAGTTGGGCGTGCATAATGACTTGGGGATCCCTTACTCCTCCCATACCACCCGTTCTAAGCCTTACGATGCATGACTCAATTAAGTAAAACAACCCTGCGATACCGATGTACCCGATGCCGGGGCCCACTAGTGTGGCAAGATGGGGTCGAGGGGTCTCTAGCCAGAACAAGCAGTCTGGTTGGCACGACCGGAGCGCTCTTATGCTCATAATGAAACCCAGCCTTATGCTCATAACGAAACCCAGCCTTCTCCAAACGAGCGGTAGAGACCCTTTTCATCAAGCAAAAAACACAACCAGGCTATAACATGTTGAAGCGTACCCCTTCTACCTCAGATTCTGGAAATCTTCCTGAGCATAGCATGAATGGTCGAAGCCTTACAGGAAGGGCTGGGAGCTCTGGCAACCTAGTTTCCCACAAGTACCGACAGCAGTACTTTAGTAGGAACCAGTTGTTGAAACCCACTGTGGCAACTGAGGAGTCCCCTCCAACAATACGATTCTACGGAGCTGTCCCTAGGAATGCACGACGCCGCATCTCTACCATCTTCCCTGTAGGTCCAAAGACCAGGATCACCAGAAAGCTTAAGTCTGAACTTCTGGAATGGGTTCGTCAAAAAGGCAGTGTGGGAATAGAAGTTGAAAGAGCAATCCCTGGATAACTGAATCTCTAGCAAAGACGAAAGAGGATGATAAGCGACTACAAAAAAAACAACTCAAAATTACAGATATGTTTGGCACACAACGAACCACGTTGTCTGATCATGGCCTACTAAGGTCACCTCTGTCACACTCTGGTCTTAGTATGTCCACAGATTTCCATAACCCTCTCTTGAAGTAGCTGACGAAAAAAAAAAACGAGCAGGATCTAGCTCTTAGTCCCCTGATGTACCTACCTACCACTCGCTGTGCCCAGAAACAGTCGCTTGACGTAGACAGTGTGGAAACCCACATAGGGAAAGAAGGCAAACTAGTTGGCAGAACATAACAGTGTAGATGTGGAACCATGAGTGCTATGGTTCTGACACCAGAAAATATACCTACTGGAAGAGTTCAATGTTGGAGACTAACATGAGTGTGCTTCAGTTGCTTTGATCAACCCAGGATAGAGGCTGAGCGGTGAAGACCCCTAAGTATGGGATTCTACATTTGCAACAGGGTGGAAATATTAGTCTAGGTACTAGCATGGGATTACGCTTGCCACGAAGTGAAATGATAGCTCTAGCTATCCCCTAAGTAACTCTCATGCTCATGCTACTTTGTTTTTTGTATCTAAGGCCTTTCCTCATTCAGCAGTTCCACACCTTCATTTATAGTTACTAACCTGAATATTTACTGCTACCCACAGAATGGCTGATGAACATGTTGAATAATTGTATTCAGACGATGACCGTCCGCCGATCCATCTACATTGTACTAATTAGGATGTAACAACCGGCCACAAGAGTAATTCACAACATTATCTCAATATGTCGTTGGAGTCTTGATCTCAAAAACCCTAACACTGAAAATACCATCTTACACTAGCCCGATTTTAGACCCTCTAGCTACCACAATTTCTTTTTATTTTATTTTTATTTTTAAATATTCATTACTCGTTACCGGCCGCAATGTGGGCCATGACAAGCCATCCGGAATCCGAATGGGTTCAGGG
>WHUX01000680.1:0-14079 GCA_015179025.1 Terfezia claveryi
ACTACTAGGATATAGAACTATAAGTATCGTGTGACCCTTCCAATGAGTCATGCTCATTACTATAATGAAATACATGATTTACTATACCTTTATTATCATCTGCTGGCTGATGCTAGTGGCCTAATAATATCTTATTTCACTAGGTTAAAAGTTGGTATATAACGGGAGTTACATTTCATTGGGAAATGAAATGTGACTTCTTTATATAGCTCCCTCATAAAAGAGAGTCCTACTCTTAAATATTAAAGTTTTACCCTGTCGTAAGGTGTTGTTTTTAAATATATGTTATTATACTGATAAGATTTATTGATACTATACAATAATATATAACTGTTCGGTCAGGCCTCCAACCTTTCCAATACAAGTTATTAAGTTTGTCGCACATTACCAGAAAATATGGGACTATACAATTGAGTTACCAATTCAATTGTTCTGACTTTAGTGAAGGGAAACCAAGTCTGACTTTGGCAAAGAGGAACCAAGTCTTTAAATATGTATCTAAATCTTGAAGTATAAGTTGTATACTTAATAACTTCCTATTGACAAGTACTTTTTATTATAACCTTTAGCTATTATAATAAACTCTTTGTCTCGAGTTTAGTTATAATACTTTATACTATTGTAATAGAGGTAGATACATCTATTACTTTTTATAGAAGCTTGCTATTATTACTACTTGAGACTTAAATAATAAAGTACTATGTCCAATTAAAAAATATAAAGGAAGGCGGCGTGCTTCATAACCAACTCTCTACTGCCTAGTGGCAGTACTAGAGTTTACTACAGTAAACTATAGGTGCATAGAACCTATAGCTTCTGTTTAAGTATATCTTGCTTGCATATATTCTATTGTCGCTCTAGTTGTAAAAGGTAGGCCAGACTAGCCTATAACTTGTTATTGAAATATAGAGGGAGATGGGCCTAAACGGGCCCTGAATATAATTTCTCAATACTTTATTATTAGTAGATATCTACTACTCTGTTTCTATCTCTATCACTGGCTTGAATGCTCCTTCAACTGAGGGGAATTTAGGGGACTATATACTGTCCAAAGTGGGGCAATGCTAGGGCAGTGCTGGAGCAGTGCACCATCATCTGACCTATTACATAGTTTGAAATCAACATGATAGAAACTGCCAGAAACTACTAGGAAATAGAACTACAAGTATCGTGTGACCTTTCCAATAAGTTACGCTTATTACTATAATGAAATACATGAGTTACTATACCTTTATTATCATCTGCCGGCCGATGCTGGTGGCCTAATAATATCTTATTCTACTAGGTTAAAAGTTAGTATGTAATGGGAGTTACATTTTATTGGGAAATGGAATGTAACTTCCTTACATAAATACCTGTAATATCCTTTAGTACCATGATGACTCATTTTTATCCCAAAAGGCTTTTGTTGCAGGAGGTGTTACAATTCTTACTTCAGGCATTAATGAATTAGGCCCAATGACTATTTCCCTTGTTTCCATTTCCTTTTTTAGAATATCTTTCCCAGTTAGAACTCTCTTTTTAGGGGTATTGACTAACTTGGCCTTGAGTGCTTCTAGTTCCTCACTTGTTATTGCCTTTCTCCTACCCTTCCTAGCTCTAGCTCCCCCTTCTATTACACTAGTACTTTTTTGTTTAGGAGTTTCTATATCTATCAGATATTATACAACTGATTCCTTGGACTCTGTTTCTTTTATTCCTGCTTTCTTTAAAGTAGATCCTGATGAGGAAGGATCTACTTCTTATCAACTTCCTTCTTATCCTCTTTCTGTTGCTTCTGATACCAAGGTTGACTATGGTAAGGGAGAGAGGAAGCTGAAGGGTAAAAGAGTTACTTTTGTTGATGAGATTGTTGTGGGGGCAGGGTTTCCTTTAAATGCTGGGAAGAAAGTTGAGTGGAAGGATAGGGGTTGGTCTGCTAGGTACTTGTGTTCTTTTTGGAGGGAAAGGTACAGAAACTTTCCTTGTTCTGCTTACTGGGAGAATTCCCAATTTTTCTTTAGGCTAGGTAGAGAGTGGGGCTAGGATACTCTCTGGAGTTTGAATATTGATAGGACTAGTTCCTATAATCCTCACCCTTATTAGACTTCTGAGGCAGTTTCTAAGTCTTAGAGTTACTAGATTAGGTAATAGTTGTTTTCTTTATATTTGCCAGTTAAATACAATTATTGTTGCCCTCTTATATTGTTTTGCTACTTATTTGTAGGCTTTTACTGTTGCTATTTGTTGAATAGTCTTACTTATTGCTATTTAGGGGATAGTCTTACTGCTGACTGTTAGACTTTGTGCTACTATGCTTTGTGCTGTAAGCTTATACTGGCTTTTAGTTTCTACTCTTGTTGGTAGAAACTTTATTGATTAGGTAAGGTTGATAGGCCTTCCTAGTTAGGTAAGAATCAAGTTCTTAGGTTAAAAAAATGTAAGTGTTTATAAAGGGGACTGGAGAATCAGATTAGATTAGATAAGGATCTAATCTAATCATATAATCTCAGGCTAGTAATGTATACTACAAAGTAGATTACTAATAGTGTATTGTTTATTCTTACTATAAAAGTTATTACCAGTAGCATAAGATTACTGTAATAGGTAAAGTAGTATAGGAGTGCCAAAGGCACTTAGAAGATTAACCAGTAGAACTTCTATATTGATTGTACTCTAACTATCTTCTGAGTTCTAACTATCTATTCAACTGAAGGGGAATTCAGGGACTATATGTATTTTGAGTAGGGCAGTGCTGGGGCAGTGCTGGGGCAGTGCACTATCATCTGACCTTTACATGATTTAAATCAACACAATAGAAGGTTCTAGATAGTACTTCTATTACTATCTAGTACAAAATAGGTTAAGTCTTTCCTAGACTTATACATATAAAGTATGTGAATAACATATGAAAGCATGTGATAACATGTGAAATATTAGCAAGGCAGATAGCACACAATGTTGTGTGTTTTGAGATACTTGCTGAGTAAGAAATACATAAGAAATACATTTGTGAGGTAGAGGGTTAGTCATAAGAGATGAGTAAGCCACTTCCTTACAATTAGACTCACCCATACCTCTTCCATAAGTCTAGTACCTCCTCCATCTCCTATGCCTCCTCTTCTTTAATAACTATTGGTAGAGGTGGACAGTATTTCTGTCCTGGAAGAAGGTCCTCTAAGGTGGGCTCAATCTTGAGATATAGATGACTAGGTGGTATTTGATATCTTTGAGGAACCTTAAATAGTAGGTGTGAGTGCCTATAGCCCCTAGTACCTCAAAGAACCTAGGAACTTATAGTTGAGCTTGTGAGATAGCCATTCTGTCTAGAAGTGCTAGCTTGAGAGCCATACTTTATCTTTGGGCTCATACTTTGGTGCCAGCAGTCTCGACCTATTAGTATACTTGGCCTGCCTGGCTTAGGCATACTCTAACTTAGCTTTCAGGGTAGAGTGGAGCTTAGCAATTCTAGCTACAAACTCTTTGGCTAGGAAATGGGTTGCAAACTCCTTGGCTAAAAGGTGAGCTTTCTGTAAAGGTACCAAGATATCTTCAAATCGGAGGTACCAACCATAATTGGCTAGGAAGGGGGATGTTTTTAAGGATTCTAAGAACTAGTTATTGGCAGTGGATTTGCAGGTTCCCAGCAATGAAACCTAGTTGTTCTGCTAGTAATTAACAAAGGCTTATAGATACTATTTCATAATAGCATTTATCCTCTCTAATTAGCTATCCATCTGGAGGTGATATACTGTTGATAGATATACTTTGATCTTCAAGAGCTTGTAGAATGCTTTCTAAAACTCCAAGGTGAACTGAGAGCTATAGTCAGATAAAATGAATTTGGGGAGGCTGTAGTACCAGAATACATTATCAAGGTAGAGGTTGGCCAGTTCTAGAGTATAGCAGGTATCCTAACAAGGTACGATATACCTTATCTTCATCAACCAATCTACTACTATTAGGATAGTATTGAATTCTAAGTCTTCTGGCAATTCTATCATGAAATCTATGGTCAGGTACAGCTAGGGCTGATCTGGAATGTCTAGAGGTTTCAGGGTCCTATACAGGGCTTGGTAGATAGGCTTAGCATACTTGCAAACATAGCAATTCCATATATACTACTCCACGTTCTTCTGCTGGTCAATCTAGGTATATTCCCTAACCAAAAGCTATAATATTTTGGCTACTCTAGAGTGACCTGCAACTAGGCTATTGTGGTGCTCTTCAATTAGCCTTAGGCATAACTTTTCTTCAGGTATATAAAGCTGTTTATAGTAGTATAGAAGGCCTTCCTAAATAGTACACTCAGCTAGAGAGATCTTGTAGTAGTAGCATTGGCTGGAATCTACTACGGTAATAATTTCTCTGGCTAGAGGTTCTTCTTTATAAGCTTATTTCACTAGTTGTCAGAGGTTGACTTCCATGGTGGCCCAAGCATCAGCTTCTGCCTTAGCTTCAGTATCAGCTTCTGTAAGGATATTGGCTACCAGATTAAGATTTTTAGGTTTCAGTACCACCTGATTCTAGTACTTTAGTTTTTTATCGCTCTCTTTAGGAAGATCTCCTGATCTCCTAGTCAGTATATTGAGCTTACTCCCAGCCTTTCCAGGCCAATACTTGATCTTGAAGTTAAAACAGGATAGGAATTCCAACCACCTAGCCTGTCGGCAATTTAGCAACTTAGTAGTTGTAAAGTATTCTAGGTTCTTGTAGTCAGAAAGGACCTTGATAATCCCCTTCACTAACTATAGGTAGAGTCTCCATTTTTCAAAACCTTATATAATGGCCATTAATTCCTTGTCATATATTTTAGAATTTTACTTTACTGGAGAGTACTTATTGGAGAAATAGACTATTGAGTAGAGAATACTATGAACATACTAGAACAGTATTCTGGTAGAGACATAGTTGGAGGCGTCAGTCTCTACAACACATTCATTATTAGAGTTAAAATAAGCTAGGATCGAGGTTGAGCAGAAAGCCTCCTTAAAGTTCTCAAAGGCTGCCTAGGCTGCCAGATTCTACTAAAAAGCCTTTTTCATTAATTTCATTAAAAGGGTTTTAGCTTCTATTTTTGTCTTGTGTAGGGCTATTAGAGGTACTATAATTCTTGAATAACCTAAGATAAACCAGTGGTAAAAGTTGGCGAATCTTAGGAAGGCTTGTGTATCTTGGAGGTTGGCTAGAGTCTCCTACTCTTGAATTGCCGCAACCTTGGTAAAGTCCATCCTGATACCCTTGGTAGTTATTATCAAGCCTAGGTACTTCACTTCCTACATATAGAATTTATACCTTTCTGACTTGAAATACAGCCTAGCCTATTCTAACTTTACAAGGACTTATTAGATATGAATCTTATATTCTACTAGGGTGTCTAAGTATATAAGAATATCATCTATATAAGTAGTATAGAACACATTCAGAAAGTCCCTTAGAGTGTCATTAATAAAGTACTAGAAAGAGATAGAGGCATTGGTTAAGCTGAAGAGTATGACATTGTACTTGAAGTAGCTGTAATGTGTCCAGAAGGCAGTTTTCTACTTCTCCCCTTTAGCAATCTGTCATAGGTTGTAAGCCCCTTTTAGATCCAATTTGGTGAACCATTTTACTTTAGAGAGCCTAGCTAATGTCTCCTGAATTAGGGGTAAGGAGTACCTGTTTTTGACTATTATCTTGTTTAAGCCACGATAATCCATGCATAGCTAAAGAGAACTATCCAACTTTTTAACAAACAGTACAGGGGCACTTGCTGGTGAGGAGCTATAGTAAATGAAGCTCTTGTTGAGGTTTTCCTCTAAGTACTTTTTCAAAGCTTCCAGCTCTACTTAGGACATTCTATAGAGAGGCCTATAGAAAGGGGTTTTGCCTTCTATTAGTAGAATTGTATAGTTATATAGTTGATAAGGTACCAACTTCTCTGCGGCTTTTTTCGAGAACAGGTCAATGAATTCATAGTATTCGTCCAATATTATAGCTTTCCACTCCTCCTTAGGTTGTAGCTTATTAATCTCTAGATTATGCTGATAGATTGACAGAGTGTAGGCCTTTAGCTTGTGCTTTCTAGTAAGATAAGTGAAAGCTCTTACACTAATAAAGTTAATATTCAAGGGCTTCGGAGCTAGTAGAGTAGAAGAGTTGGGGGAAGTAGGTAGGGAAGCAGGGGAGAAAGAGAAAACAGGAGGAGTTGTAGGGATGGGGGAAGTTGGCAGGGAAGCAGGAGAGATAGAGAAGACAGTAGGAGTTATAGTATTAATATAGGTAATTTGATATACTACTTAGGATCCTCTACCAAGGGTCGTAGTGCACATAATCCCTTAATGGTAGTCCGTGGAGCACTACAGTACTTTATACAATACCTACTATTGAAATTCAAGGTGTAAAAGCTAAAGTTGATAGAGATATCATGCTTTTAGAGCCATGGAATTCCTAGAACAATAGGGTATTTGAGCTTAGTTATAAATATTGGAAGACTCTCCGAATAGTCTCTAATGGTACTAGGTAAACAGGTGAAGTTAGTAATAGCTTTAGAAGAAATAGGGCAGCCATCAATAATATTGAGAAGGTGGGGGGTCTTAAGTTTAAAGGTGAGTATAAAATTCTTGCTAATAAAGACCTAATTAATGAATACTATTCCTGAAGTACTACAATCTATGAAAGCTGATATAAACACAGTTTTATTATTGAATTTTATAGTTATAAGTATAATAAAGTGCTTGTCAAACAGGTGAGACTTATTAATAGATATAGATTAAAGCATAGAGAACACAAATAAAGACAAATGGCCTGGGGCAAGTCCCTTACTAGTATCAGTAACTAAGTAAGAGACGTCCCTTTTCCCAGCTCCTCAACTTTAGATATTGTATAGGCTGCTAAAAAGTGATTCCTATGGAGAGGGTAGGCTACAATAAAGTGATTGGCCTTCCTATAAGTGATACACAACCTATTATTCTGATAGTGTTCTCTTTCTTCTTAGGTTAGGTAGAGTCTGCTCATAGATAGGTCTATAGAGGCTGGTCTGCCAGCCACTAGTGAGGAGTGAGTTGGTGTATTGGTGAGTGCATCAGCAACTACGTTATTTGCGTCAGGTGCATCAGACGCACCAGACGCCATATAGTAAAACTCAACATTGTGACGCAGAGGTATTTCCTCTAACTTTCGGGACGTACGATAACCACTTCCAACATTTCTACTCTAAGTCTTACTTAAGCTGTGCTATTACCTGTAATGGAGAACGTTGTTTCATTGCTTATATAATTGATTATATACTTCTGTATTTCCTATATTACTACTATGTTATGTAACTAAGCCTCTCGGTTGAAGGACTAGCCTTCTACAACCCCATACTGTTTTATAAGCGTCCATAGCACGCGGAATCTGCCATGGGAAGTTCCATGGCACTTGCCATATGAAGACACCCTCATTATGGCCGCGTGACCTCTGTTTAAGGCGTGTGACTCATTACTATGGCCACATGACCATCGTTTATGGCGTGTGACTCATTACTATGGCTACATGACCCCTTTTGTACAGCGCACCACCTTCTGGTGTGCCACTCTTTATTGTATTTATTTCCTTAGTCATCAGATCTCAGAGGAGTATAAATAGGCCGCTGGATTCCCTCTGAAATCCACAGAAAGACAAGAAGCAACCAAGCAAGCCTTCAGAGCAAGCAAGCCTATATTCCGATCAGATCAAGATTATATAGCTTAGATAGCACAAATCATATAAGATAGATTACACCAGTTAATTACTGTTCCCTTCGGGAACGTCCCACATAGTAATCTCCCTACCCTTCTGAGGTCTTACCTCAGCAGAACCGAAATACACAAATGTCCGTGCCTACGGATATAGATTATATAAACAGTACCGAATGAATACTGTCTAGTACCATTCATTACATTTTTTTTAACTTACTTACCTAATCTTTACTCTTAAATCCAAGGCCTGATCAACCTTCGGATACCTTTATTACACTCACGCAAGTGTATACAATTGACACCCAAGTGCACATATAAAATCGATATCGTTATTCAACTAGCTAGCCAACAAAATATCCAACAAACGAGATATCAGACTCTCAACTGCAGTACATCAACAAAAGACTTAGAAGCAAGCTAAGCAGAGCTCTAACGGGCAGTGGTATCCCACATTAAACAATCCTACCCTCGTTCACAACACTTTTCCCAATAAGATCGACAACTCATCTTGCACTCCTGGCAACCGCCATTACATCTGTACCTGTAAATCCAGTACACCATTGAAAAACCAGCCCCCCAGGTCCCAGGAATAATTGGTCTAAACAACCAAGCGTCACAATCCCAAGGCTCAAATCTCGCTGCCTCCACTGCAGCCATTTCCTCCAGAAAAGAATTACCTCCATCAGAACCTTCCTTAGGCCCAGACATCACTACCAATACCTCTGCGCCCCCAACGTCTACCTCAACACACCAATCAGAAAACGTGACACTCTTGCCGGAAGAACTAGAACTAGATTCTAGACCAGTAGACGAAGAAAAACCAGGACCATAAGAAACATCAGGATCCTGACATCCAGCCTCACCAGCCTCGTGAGCCACCGAGCCAACAGAACCGTCAGTCGAACGGAGATCATAAGGATCATCAGCCACCATACCATCAGCACAGAAAGGTGCCAAAGAAGAAAAGTAACTCGACATTGTATGTATAACCAGCTGCATTTGGTTGCGGACAGACGACTAAATCAGACATAATGGCGTCTGAACTTAGTAAGAAGACTAAGAGATCGAGACAGTTAACTATGTTACCCGAAGATATTAAGAAATTAGTAGAAGAAACTCCCAGAAAGACCAGATTTATAATTCCTAACACAGAAGGGGAAATAAATCTGCCCATCGATATAGAAATAGGAGAACTAGGTGGAGCAGAAACCAAACTATATTTTAGTATGTCTTTACCTCTCGCACCAGAAGAATTTTGGAACAGACATCTTCCAACAATTGAGGAGATTTTGAAATATACTCGCTCAATGGACATGCCCAACAGTATCATCCTGATGATACTCGACTCTTAATGGAAGCCGTAGTAAAACACTACTTATGGCTAACACCTTACCCATTCAAAGAAGAAGACTTGGAAATGAACGCATTTTTAAGTAAAGAATTAGGGAAACCTGTTGTTCCACTTTTAAGGAAACCGAATTGGGTAATAAATAACTGGGAAGAAATAATGGCATTTATGATGAGCGGTACTCATCTAGAAGAATTAGCACATACCACGGAGGATTTTTTCAATCCTAGCAAAGAACTTCCAGGAGCGTTCCTGAGAACACCAAAAGATCAATCGAAAGGCAAAGGTCGAGCACCTGAGATACCAGAAAGGAGGACTGGGTCAGCCAAAGAACCAGACGACAAAGACCAACCACCAGAAGATATAGAATTACCAGAAGACGATGATGATCTAGATACAGGACTAGACCAACAGCAGCAGAAAACACAAGGAGGAGGACAGACCCCGATGATAGCGGAGATGATAGCTCGGACTCTGATAAGGCATCGTCAGTTGCAAGTCAAACTCTTAAAAGAAAACCCAAACGAGGAAAATCAGTTGAACACCAACAATGGGAATCTACAATAGGAATGGTTACAACGGGTAACCATAAAGCAACGAATGCTTTAAAAGGAATAAAGATTGATATGCCAGAAAAATTAAGAGGAGAAGACAAAAAATGGCAAGACTCACAATATTTTGACTCTTGGGCCACAGCAATGCAACGTTGGTTTGTTCTCAAAAGAATAGATTTAGAAGGCGCTTCAGCTCTGGAAATTGTGGATTCAGAATGGAAGGAAGCGCGCTCACTACTTATAATCAATTCCTAAGAGAAAAAGGAAAGAATGTGACATTCTTTGGATTCATACTAGCGCTAAGGGATTTTCTGATACCCTCTACTAGTAAGGACATTTTGTGGAAACGATGGGAGACAGCCACACCATACAAGGACGGACGTCACATGGGAATCAAACAGTTTGCCAACTGGCTTACTGAAATGCAAATCAAATTGATTGACAAGGATGGCAAACAATCAATATCGCAGGAAGTAAAAAGAAGAAAGTTTCTTAATCACCTGCCGCCATATATGTCAGCTACATTAATTCCTTTAATCAAAGAAGAATGGTCATATGATCAGCTCGTACATCAAGCGGAGTCATATGAAGCTTCCAAAAAGGATATTGCCCCACCACCCACAACAAATACATCCCGACGACAACACCCTCGGAATGAAAACAGAAGTCATGGTCACGTAGGGACCAGAATCAACGACAAAAAACAGGATTTAATCCTAGCAGCAATCCCAACACCAAACCCAACACAGCAAATCGGAAGGACTCAGATTGGGACACCATCACAAAAAAATTGGATCAGAAGACGAAGATGCAATAATTAAAGACAAGAAATGTCTATGGTGTTGGAACCCTGGACACTCCTACAAGGACTGTAGGAAACGAAAAAATAAGGTACCCATGCGTACAGCCGCACAAGATTTAGCTATGCCAATAGCCACCAAGGATAAAAACAACAAGGATAAAATCAAGGAACGACCCTTGTCAAGACAGGTACCAGATTTTAGCAAGGTATTCGTTAAAGCTAACGAACACCCCGCACTAGCTTTAATTGATCTCCAAACGAAGGGAGGAGACTTAGTCAATTCTCAATTCGTACACCTGTACAAAATACCGACTAGAAGTATCGAGAAGAAATCATTAAGTACTGCAATTAAAGGCTCAAAAGGAACGATAGACAAAGCTTGTACTATCAAACTTGATTGGATAGGTTATGTAGAAGAACGAACGTTCTATGTAGCTCATTTGACCGGATGGGACATGATACTAGGAGAACCTGCTCTCAGCAAATGCGAGCAATAATTCCTGCCCATCAGGAACCAGTTACTATCCAACCGGAAAACATTCCACGATTCCAGCTAAGTGTATGGAAGGGATCTAGAACCATGGCGAATGGTATAAGATCAGCGTATACACAGGTCAGCTGTGAATCAGTCGCAGATTATAGTGAACTGGATAATTGGGAAAATATTAGTGACGCAGACGAAACCGATTCAGAAAGAGAACTCGTGACAGCTGTTTCTACGGTACAGAAACAATTCAACCCTGTAACGGAGTTTCCCTTATTATTTCCCAAGACAATTCCACGGGAATTACCGCCACTAAGAAAAATTAATCACTCTATCAAACCAAAAGCAGGAGCTACTTGGATACCAAAATGGCGACCCTCAGGACATCGATTTAGACAACAAATCCATGACAAATTAGTCGAAGAAGAAGCATCAGGTCGCATATATAGAGTAGAAAATGACACAAATGCTGTAGTCATGTTCACTATCCCTAAACGAGATAAACCGGAAGAAGCTCGACATGTCAATGACTGTCGAGACCGCAATTTAGCCGTCGAACCGGATCACACCCCATTGCCAGATATTAATGAAGCAATTGAACTAGTAGCGGAGAATCCCATTTGGACTAAGGTCGACTTAGCCGACGGATTTTTTAATATCAGGAACGATGAAGAATCTGAGCAATACTCTACCTTTTTATGTCACATGGGATATTTCAGAAGTAGAGTTATGCAACAAGGGGATCGTAAGCACCAGCTACCATGGTTCGCGTTATGCATGAAATTTTTAAGGACATGGTCTATAAAAATTTAATCATCTATATTGATGATATTATTATATTCTCTAAAACGTATGAAGAACATATAGAATTATTGAAGAAAGTACTTCAACGTCTACAGGATGAGAAATTCTATCTCAAAGAAAGCAAATGCCAGTTCTTTACTCCAAGATTGGAAATCTTAGGACACGTTTTGACATCAGATGGATTACATGTAGACCCGAAGAAGAGGACTACTATATTAACATTTCCAACTCCTACAAGAAAAAAGGATCTTAGAGGATTCCTTGGAATCGTTAATTATCTCAGCAGATTTATTCCTGACTTGGCATCGTATGCAAGCACCCTGTCAGAACTGCAAGGAGAAACAAAGAAATGGGAATGGACAGATACTCATAACGCAGCGTTTGAAAAACTCAAGGAACTCGTGAATTCCCCACATGTTTTAAAACCCTGGAATAATGAATCTACTGAACCCAAATATTTAGTCTGTGATGCTAGTGATGTAGGACTAGGATCTTGGATAGGTCAAGGACCGTTGACGCACATCAGACCATCATGCTTCCACTCTAGAAAATTTAATCCAGCACAACTCAATTATCCTACCTTTCAAAAGGAATTATTAGCGATTATTGACTCATTAAAATTTTTTGAAGCACAATTGAGAGGTCACAAGTTCACTATCCTTACCGACCACAAACCGTTAGTAACCTTCCATACTCAAACGCCTGCAAGTCAAAAATTGAGGCGATGGCAAGATTACCTAATGGAATTTGATACAGACATACAGCATACCGCAGGAAAGGAAAATTTGATAGCAGACGCTCTATCAAGAAAGCATAAATACTTGGACACTCCCACCACCGAGGACGATTATATCTCCAACAGCATCGATCCTCCTAACCATACCTACAACCGCAACATCTCTACCAACGCTTTAAGAACTTTCCAATCACCAGAAACCTCTACTCAGAACAATATGGTTTCTCGCGGAGCTATTAATTTCAAGCATGTCAACTGCGACTTCAACAAATGTCGTGGAAGAGCCGAAGAACTTGGACACCATATCTTCTGTCCATACTTCGAGGGCATCCAGGATGAAGAAAGCGAATATGAATGATGAAGGAAGAAGAGTCCTCAGACGACGAGACTCTATCTACTATACCAGAAGAAGTTTTCAGCGGGTATGATCGTGTACCCAATATAAACAAGAACAAACCCTTAACAGTTCTTGGACTAAGATATAGGCCTCCATCTTCTGAAAACGCACAACAAAATACCCTCGCTCCTGAAGAAGCGAAAGAAATTGCTATCGACCTGGCTCATAGCAATTGGCAACAACACAAAAGAATGCACTGGTCCTTTTGCCGTGATTTTTACTGTCCAGTTCATGGCAGCTCCCACGCCATGAACAACCGCATGTTCACCGTCGAAACATGTGCAATCTGCAACCACCACGGACATGGCAGTTTGAACTGTGACCTGACAGCCTCAGTTCTTAAGAAGGAGAAGGAATTCCTTACGACTCGTATTGCGCATATCTAGCCGCAAATGAGCCTCAAAAGGAACTAGCACCAGTACAACAAACGCCAGCTTATCCACCTCCACCAGCTCTCAGCCGTGAAGAAGCTATCCAGGAAATCGGAGAATGGGCAAAAAGATGGATTGCCAACAAGCCGACACAACCCACTCTCCAACCCAGCATTCAGTTCAGTAACCCTACCGAACAGATGACCAACCGACAAATGGAACAGGAGATCATGAATACTCCTGTTGCCCCACAACAACCATGGAATGCACCTCAACAACCAGCTGCAACCGCTAGCAGCAGCAACGCAATTCCAATCAACACCGCCGCCGTCACACTCGTTCTAAAAAGCGAGTAGCCATTGACGAAGATTTACCCTCCTTCATTCAAGACACCAAGACCTCCCGACAGCGTTGTGATTTCTGTAAGTTCTCAGGACATAATGCTTCTACATGCAAGGAGAAGAAACCCACCATCAATGACTTCAACACAAGGATCGAACCGACCCTCAACAAGCTCATTGAAGAGAAGCACATCAGCGACGGATGGGAAGATGACAAGGACTACTTCATCACACACTGGCTTGACCAAGAACAGGTATGAAAGCCGCGTATCAATCATGCATGAGAGTATGTCCTATCTGGAAGAACTACTATGATACCTTTGTGAACTGTAAGGATCATAGAATAAAAGATGGATTTTTGTATGTCAAGAACCGACAAGGACAATGGAGACTAGTCTTGCCCTCTACCTTTAACATCGAAGGTAAGAACTATCTCGAATTGGTTATTAAAGATGCACATGAAGCAACCGCTCATGGTGGCATTGAAAAAACGATGAAATATCTTACTGACCGATATGATTGCCAGTCCTTTGCAGAACCAACTAAGGACTATCAGAAGTTGT
>WHUX01000681.1:0-14043 GCA_015179025.1 Terfezia claveryi
AGAATCATATTATCAAGAATGGGGGTGGAATATGAAGCAACATTTGCAGTCTCACCTAGTAGATATATGGATGATGAACTTAGTTTGGAATATATGAAGCAGCATTTTGAGCCTTATACAAGAAGAGATGAAGCTCCACAATATCTTATTATGGATGGCCATTCCTCTCATGTTGTATGGCAAGTTGTCAAATATACTCTTAGCTACAATATCCACCCAATCTGCCTTCCTTCTAAATCTACACATCTTCTTCAACCACTCAATGTAGGTTGCTTTTTTCTCGTGCAAACAACCTATGAATACAACCTAAGTACATGGTTGCGTAACAACCTTCTATTAGGTACATTAGGAAAAAAAATTCTGCATCCTGACGCATAAGCAACCTCGTGCGCTTCAGAACCTTCCTCAGCTTAACGTACTTTATATTATTTTACCTGCATCCTCAGTACGACATATCACATCACTTTCCTCTTTATGTGTATAAAGTTAATTTTGTTATACTGCGTTCTCTCCATACGCGTGCTTCGCATTCCTTCCTTCCCTATGTGCTTAATGTTATTTTATTGTATCGCTTGCATTCCCAACCAAACCTTTACGTTGCTTGCTTCTTTATGTGCACAACAATATTTTTGTCATTTCAGCTGTGGTCTCCGTGCACTGCTTCGTGTTGCTTACTGCTTTATGTCCTCAATGTCCATTTTATTTTATCTCCAGTATCTCTAAACTGACCTCTGGAGTCCCTTTCTGACCTATGTCCTCAACGTTTAATTTATTTTATCACCTTGGTCCCCAGTCAGCTTATTGAACTAACCATTGCATTCGCTTTGCCTTTGTATTTTATAATACCTTTCAATTCATTTCTTCTCCATAATCCGCTGTACTCCGTCTCATCGCTGCCTACCAATATATTGTTTCCTGCATATGTAACACTTAATATACTACATGTTTACTATACGGTCAGATCTCGATCTCGGAATATAATCTGAATCATTGTCCCTCTCATTGCTAATCATACACATGTCCCATGTCTCAAGATCTATTCTATTGTTCACCAACCAGCTTTCCCCGGGTTCAATGGTATCAGGTGTGCCATACCCTCAACTTTTGCTATCTGAACCACCACACTATCTTTCCCTTCCACCCCATCCAACGCGCAGCATCCCTTCTGCACCCTGTACAGAACTCCCGCCTATGCACTGAAGAAGACTAACATTTGCCACTCGGTACACAATTCCTTCCTTGCTCTTTAACTTAAACAATGCATTCAATCTCCCAGGTATACGCCCATTTAACGTCCCTGGCCTGCTACATCTGATGCCCTATGTCTTCTAACCCAAACCCAATCAGATCTCTGTTGTTCTAAACATATCTAATCCGGTGCATCTCGCATGGTGAACAACAAACCCATTCCCACTCAACTTCGGTACAGGGATGTCCAGTTTATAAGCCCTGATATTCCCCTCTAATAGTCGCTGTATGTCTGAATCAGTACACTTAACATCTCGAGTCAAAAAGATCTGTAGCTAGCGTCAGATCACCCACTGCCGTTGCATGCTCTAGTTCTGCAATATTTCCCACTTTCCAAACTCAATTTTCCCTCGTAATTTTAAATACACCTGCCCTCTCTTGTGGTTTTCCGACACCACCAGTTGGTTCACCGCGTTCCTTGCCTTATTCGGGTCCACGTCCCAATTGCCAAGTCCTTCATAGCGAATGTATGATCCCTCGTGTATGTAGTGACAATTTTAAATGCATCGACCCTATTGCTCGACGGTAAGCATCCTTAAATGCTTTATGCATAGTTTCACTAATCTCGGTAGAATATTGACCGAGGTACCAAATTTTGGTATCTGTTCTGCATAATGTGAGATCAGGTGAATCTTGGGGAAATTATAATGAGATCCTTCCTTTAAGATCTCATCCACCAGCTCCCGACGTTCAAACGTATTTCCCTGCCGCAATTTAACCTTCTCCAACAGTGAGGTGTTTAACTGAAGCTTCTGCTTGCTTTTGTTCTTGCAACAAATCTTTATGCGCTTCTGCAGCTGCCTGCTTTGCTACCTTGCCTACGGAAGCGTAAGAATACATCCTTGGTTTCATGGAAGACACACAGATATTTCTCTAAATATGAAATCGTCTCATCCGTGTGGCTGTCATACTGAGTCATAAGGTAGAAGTCAGTAATGCTACGCACACAGCGAATTGCTCTATTAAACTCCTGTATTTGAGCTCCAGTTGGACGTGCCTGGTCCATTGCGACGTAATGCAGCAACGAATGTTCCCAGGATGACTTTGCTGAAGTTCCGCATCTCTTTTCCCGACCACTGCGAAATTACACGATATGCCTTCGAAGGAACAGAAAAGCCAGAATAGGGGGGTAACCGATGCCAGACATAGTCAAATGCAATAATTCGGTTATGGTGTTCCAGAAAACCTTGAATCCACCCATCAGATGCTCAAATACTCCAAGGAGGACATTGTGCAAAATATCCGCTCGAACTAGGTCTGGTGGGTTCAGGTTAGGGATTGACCACAAAGCGTTTTTGATTTTTTCACGCCATTAGCATTCAAACTCTCCATGTCGGATTTGTTGTAGGCTAGAATATAATCCTGTGTGAGCGTGTCAGATAACTGGTCTCTGAATATTCACCGAGCTTCTCTGTCGGTATTATGCAAGTGGGACAGCGGTTGCTAGTAATTCCATGGAGAGTAGCATTTTCCATATGGTCAGCAAGCCAACAAAACAGCTTGGGGAAGCATAACCGAATATTTCCATCAGCACAAATCATTTCGTAGCCTTTCTGGCATGCTGTATCGGCTAGTGGCTTGAGCAACTGTTTAAAACATCATGTGTAGTCTGCAAGGCCTGAATTTCCTGCATATCAGGAGAATACCCAGGAATCTTCTTAACTCGTTTGGGGCCAATGGGTAAGAATGCAATTGGTATCCAAGAATGCATCGTAGGAGTATTTCGTATGGAGCTTCGAATTTCCCGATACTCATGTAAACAGGCCATAGTTTTTTGTCTCCGGAGAAATTTGTAAGGTGAGTTTGATCTGATGCAAGCAGGATGGGAACCAGTGTCCCTCTTTCCGGTAGCGAAAGCTGTTTTTATTTTTTAGTCCCAAATCCAACGTGTCACATAGAAATTACATACCTGTGCATCCTCCCACCATGTCCCTGTATTCATCTCACTATATATGCGGTTTCCTTGCTTGTCATATTCTCGCCGTGGTCCCCATACCATATCCGCTGCATATACCTTCTGCCTTAGAAGGTACTTTACTGCGGAGATAATATTGCGATAACGAAACTGCACTCCTTTGAGCAAGGGATAGTCTACTTTCCCTGAATACCAACAAGGTTCATCTGCTGCCTTATCGACAAGCTTGTACATTGTGTGAGCTGACTGGAATTGGACCCGGTGAGTTGGATTGAGGGCTTGCAAGATTCCATTCTTGAAGAACTGGTCAATTTTTTTCTCCGATGCATGTACAGCATTAAAAAAGCGGGCAAGTCGATAGTCAACTGGATGGGAATGGAGAATATAAATTGAATTCTAGATCTTGCTCGGGAAAAAAGTGTTCTCGTATTGGAGTACCGGCTACTGGCTGAGTGATTGTATTCAGTGCTTCTGATTGCTGGCTTTCTCCGTCGGATTCTGCATCACTGCAATAGTTCCTAACTTCTTCGTCAGAGCCTTCACTCTCTCCTCTCGGTCAGAGCAATCATTGCTTGTTAAAAAGATCTCCCCGATGTTGGCGATCTCAAGTTCGGCAGAAGAGGAAGTCGTGTGGCTAATGTCAGACAACCGACGCTTTCGAGACTTAGGTTGTTTGAGACTCCTAAGATTCTTTCTCCGGATAAATCTTTGCCAGATGATTGCATATGCTCCTGCTGAAGCATAGATTTGTGGGCACCACTGGCATCATGTTTTGTACTAGTTCATTATTGTTTCGCTTAATTCTAAACTAGTCTGACACAAAGGTGTGTTAATAATCCAGTCTTAACAAAGGTATTGTCAGACACTAGGCTGGAGTTAGTTCACCAGACTAAGTTACTTCTAGTATATCTATTGTAGAACAAATGGAACCAGACTAAACAAATGGTAATACCAATATCTAACAATACAAGTCCGACTGCTTCAGTCAAAAAGCAAACTATATTCTATAACCTATTGAATACCAACTACATCGGTAAATTTCGGTCGAAACATTCTAGAACATCTGAAATGATATTCTGACTGCCATAGTCCTATTTTAGATCTATCTCGAAAATGTTAATAATATTCCCATCCAATCTAGCCCTGTCTCAAAATTCCCAATGATACGTTTAGTTTTGTAGAAAATTCCAGGCACTGTAGAAACAATGTCGTGGGATCCAGATTCCACAGTATATTTGAATTTTACTATAGCATATTTCAATATAATCTAGATTCATCTGCAAATTCCCAGAGGGAATGAATAGCCTCTATGTTCTATGATTACTGGTCAAGGAATCATGGCCGCATGTTCCAGTGCTGGTCAAAGAATTCATGGCCTGCATGTTCCAGTACTAGTTAAAAGTTATGGCTAACACCATAAACTAGATAAATACCTCCATAGATCCGTGTTTCCCAGATCAGAACAAATGATAGTTACAACGCACCTATACCATATATTACTAACTTTCCAATGTGAATTGTCTGCAACGCCCCTATACTATATATCAATAACATTCCAATGTAGATTGTCTGCTACTGACAATCTTCATATTCCAAGTTACTTAATTGGGTAAGAGACTATTCACTTTGTCAGTATCATCAGTTAGCGTTAGCTTACATCCAGCGCAGAGTATCCAATATGCCATCAGCAAAAGAAGAGGTTGGCAGAGCTAAAGCCATATTAGGCTGAGGCGGTAATAATGCAAGGTATTCTCAGTGGAGGGGAGGCGTCAAAGTGGGCAAGGACAAATAGTGTAGTTGGAAAGCGGCAGGCTGGATCTGCCCTATGGAAGACATTTAGGGATATGGCATTGGCAGAGATGGGACTTCCCCGTCAGGAAAAAGACTTCTACAGAACGGTGCAGCGGCAATCAAGAAAGAAGCTGAAAAGGCACTAGACAAGCTTCTCCAGGATGTTTTGAAAAAGTCGCGAGATACGGGACGTGCCCACGCTCTATCACAAGTAGTAGCCTTGCTTCCGAGACCCCAGATATTCAGTACAATCCGATGATAACACCGTCACGTCAGGTCGGAATGCTGACAATGAAGGTGGAAATCGGGAGTTTCCGGAAATCCGTGTATTTTCCTTGTCGACCTAGTCGCGAGAACGAGGTCAGGGTTGCACCTGGAAGGTGCATACAAGTGGGATGGCTGCCCCAGCCACTGCGTGGCTATCATGCAAGTGGCTTTCCCTTTTAGAGTAGTGGATAAGGTGCGGACAAAATCCCAGCGGGCGAATGGTAAGGGCAATATTTGGTGCACTCAAAAATCCCAGACTGCCTAATACAATTCCAGACCAACGCGCCTGCAATAAGATGAAGAAGTAGAGGCATTTTTTGACCTCACTAATGCACAGCCGATAAGGTTACAGGTAGTCCTGCTCCGGGACCCTGTAGCCGTGCCTTCAGGGCGGATTCTGCCCCACCAGATGACGGAGCATATTTCCCGGATGACTTTTTGGATGCTGCTGAGCAGTACAATGACCCAGGAGAGGATTCTGACACTTTATGTCGGAACCTCGCCGGCTATGCCAAAAGAATGATGCCGAGAAGGATGAAGCATTTGAGGACAGGAAAATGGCTGCTAGATGATGCCTGAAGAAGGTCAGGGATGAGGGCCTGGACCCCGTAAAGGCCAAACATCGGGAGAGTTCCCCAATTTAGATATATATGATTCAGACGATGATGAGTGGGAGTACATAGTAGCTCTCAATCCACAACGGCAAATGGACGCGAGATGATAGGCTCGTGCTGCTGGGTGGGTGGGTGGCCTAGCATATGATGATAGTTATGGATGGAACGAGGAGCGTAATGCAGGCGTGCGCCAGAGGGCCACGGCGGCTAGACATGCCGAGGCTGCCACAACCTGGAGTCAGAGGCTTAGAGACCAAAAGCCATTTTTTTTTTTTTTTTTTTGGGGGGGGAGTGCAAATCGTGGATTTAGTTAGGAATGAATACTATATATATTGAATGTTAACAGGCTCATAAGAGCCATTTGACGCCTCGCGTTGGATTCCAAACCTCCGCATTCATCTCATCTACCACTGGATACATTTTCGTACCCTTGCGTCATATCAAATCGTATAAAAAGTTCATAATGGGCGCAAGTCGACTGGTAAGTATCATGTAACAGATGAAGAACCCTCTACGTCGGAGAGCCGCAAAAGACTGCTATGCAAGTATCCGAGAAGCTGCCTTGATGTCAAATCAGTTAACCTTCTTGTGTGAGGTATATAGAATATTATTCTATGTGAGAATGGATATTGCTAACTTCCAATGCAGGATGACAATAATCAGATAAATTCAGACTCTAATACTCCAACAGCACCTTGTAATTGCGCACAGGCCTTGGGAAAAATACGAGGGCCTTTTCCAGTATTCCAGATCAATATCAACACATAACTAGTATTGCTCGAACAGTGGTGGAGAATTATACTATGTACCGGAAGCCATTCCTAACCCCTGGTGAAACGCTGCTATTGTTGCAAAGTGCTTGGAATAAAGTACAAAGGCAATCGATATATTGAACGGATAGCAGGTTGATATCTATGTAACGTTAGCCATATTCTGCCTCTGGGCATTGGATTACTAACTGTGTGCAGCTGAAAAGCATACATAGAGAACTCGTGCACATCTAGTTGCCGAGTGTCGACAAATAATTATTAAGGTGTATGGCCTTAATCACCTCTGCAAGGATGACATGAAGATAGAGGTTGAAAAGTTGTTGGACAATGATTGATTCATATGCAGGCAGGCAACGAGATTAGTAAGTGATTCCAGCAGTCAAATATCCAACTCTAACAACCTGACTGTTTTTAGGAGCTCAAAAATTGTTTCCATGCAGAGGAGATTGTGAAAGTAATCTTCATCAGCAAAAAAAAATCTGCGTCAGGACGTACCACCAAGCGTCCAGACGCGAGTTTGCGTCCTGTGCGTCCTATGCGTCTGGACGCACTAGAACGTTGCCCCCTCGCCTGTGACGCAACACCAATGCTGGGCAGTTGCTCTCGCATCTGGACGCACTGGAACGTTGCCCCCTCGCCTGGGACGCAACACCAATGCTGGGCAGTTGCTCTCGCATCTGGGATGCACTGGGATGTTGCCCCCAAGCCTGGGACGCAAGCATACATGCAACCTTTTTCCCGACGCACTTGGTGGGTAAACACAACCCGCTTACAGCTTGCATCTGCTACGTTCTTACACCAGCCAGCTATGTAGCCGGGTTTGCAACCTTTGAATATGCATGCAGCAGAAATATTCATTGCATTCGCCAATTATTATATACACAGAGAGGTATTTAGCAATAGATATGGACACGGAACATGTGTGCAGCAACACTCGCTCTAACCCTTGGCTAAGCTTCGCTCTAACTCTCGCTGTATCCATCGGACTAACTCTCGCTGTAATGCTCGCTCTAATTCTCGCTCTAATGCTCGCTCTAATTCTCCCTCTAATGCTCTCTCGCTGTAATATGCTGGGAATAATGAGCAAAGGGAAAAAGCGCGGGGAAGGGAAGTATATATACAGGAAAACCATAGTTGCCAAGGCCGACTGCTAAGGCCGACAATTTAGACTTTCCGAAGACAATGAGATAGGGGATAATAAGAGAAGTGGCACGACAGTGATCAACGGCGCTCAGCCCCCCTTTCGCCCGCGGGTGCCGTACTACTCAATGCCTGGCCTGGTAATAGTCATATTGGGAAATCGTAGTCGTGGTACTGCGAACGAGACAAGTACTGCGATATGTGCGGAGTTCAGACTTGTGATATATCCCGTAGGAATTCATGCATTCACGGGCATATATATATAAGTATCCGAAAGCACGAGTTTCTCGCATATATATATAAGCCTGCGAATGTATGGATTTCTCACATATATATATATATAAGTCTCAAAAGCACGAGTGTCTCGCACATATATATATAAGCCTGTGAATGTATGGATTTCTCACATATATATATATATAAGTCTCAAAAGCACGAGTGTCTCGCACATATATATATAAGCCTGTGAATGTATGGATTTCTCACATATATTATATATGTCCCAAAAGCACGAGTTTCTCGCACATATATATATATGTCTCCAAAAGCACGAGTTTCTCGCACATATATATATAAGTCTCCAAAAGCACGAGTGTCTCGCATATATATATAAGCCTGCGAATGTATGGATTTCTCATATATATATATATATAGTCCCAAAAGCACGAGTTTCTCGCACATATATATATAAGTCTCCAAAAGCACGGTGTCTCGCATATATATATATAAGCCTGCGAATGTATGGATTTCTATATATATTAATATATGTCCGAAAGCAAGTTTCTCGCACATATATATATAAGTCTCCAAAAGCACGAGTGTCTCGCACATATATATATAAGTCTCAAAAGCACGATGTCTCGCATATATATATATAAGTCTCCAAAGCCGATGTCTCGCATATATATATATATAAGCCCGAATGCATGGATTTCTCGCATATATATATATATATAAGCCTGCGAATGCACGATTTCTCACATATATATATATACCCGCGAATGCATGGATTTCTCGCATATATATATATATATAAGCCGCGAATGCACGGATTTCTCGCATATATTATAGCCCGCGAATGCATGGATTTCTCGCATATATATATATAAGCAGCGAGCACATGGGTTTCTCGCATATATATACTTATATAATCCCGCGAATGCATGGATTTCTCGCATATATATATATGTATAAGCCCGCGAATGCATGGATTTCTCGCATATATATGTATAAGCAGCGAGCACATGGGTTTCTCGCATATATATACTTATATGAGCCCGCGCATGCATGAATTCCTACGGGATATATCACAAAGCGTGAACTCCGCACATATCGCAGTACTTGTCTCGTTCGCAGTACCACGACTACGATTTCCCAATATGACTATTACCAGGCCAGGCATTGAGTAGTACGGCACCCGCGGGCGAAAGGGGGGCTGAGCGCCGTTGATCACTGTCGTGCCACTTCTCTTATTATCCCCTATCTCATTGTCTTCGGAAAGTCTAAATTGTCGGCCTTAGCAGTCGGCCTTGGCAACTATGGTTTTCCTGTATATATACTTCCCTTCCCCGCGCTTTTTCCCTTTGCTCATTATTCCCAGCATATTACAGCGAGTATTAGAGAGAGCATTAGAGGGAGAATTAGAGCGAGCTTTAGAGCGAGAGTTAGAGCGATGGATACAACGAGAATTAAGAGCGAGTGTTGCTGCACACATGTTCCGTGTACATATCTATTGCTAAATACCTCTCTGTGTATATAATAATTGGCGAATACAATGAATATTCTGCTGCATGCATATTCAAAGGTTGCAAACCCGGCTACATAGCTGGCTGGTGTAAGAACGAAGCAGATGCAAGCTGTAAGCGGGTTGTGTTTACCCACCAAGTGCGTCGGGACAAAGGTTGCATGTATGCTTGCGTCCCAGGCACGGGGGCAACATCCCAGTGCATCCCAGATGCGAGAGCAACTGCCCAGTATTGGTGTTGCGTCCCAGGCGAGGGGGCAACGTTCCAGTGCGTCCAAAGCGCGGTGGCAACGTTCCAGTGCGTCCCAGATGCGAGAGCAACTGCCCAGCATTGGTGTTGCGTCCCAGGCGTGTGAGCAACGTTACAAGTGCATCCTAGACACAAGCGCAACTGCCAAGAATATGTGTTGCGTCCCAGGCGTGTGAGCAACGTCCCAGTGCGTCAGGACGCTGGCGCAACAAGCGTTCGCGTCCTGATTTTGAGTTATCGTCCCATGCGTTACATGCGTCTGACGCACAGGACGCAAATATTATTTTTGCTGATGTTCCAGAAGTATTTCTATTCCAAGAAAATGAAGGGGAATCGAGACTCCGGATTTCTTGAAAAGATAAATGGGGTTTTATCTGCTTTGTAGCAATGGCCATGAGGCACTGCCTGAAGATGTGGAAAACGGGGAAGTACCAAGACAATGGGCTAGAATTCAAGTATGAGACAACCTGGCATAAGTGTACACAAATCGTAGGGTGGGCGAAAGTACTGCTGGAGTCGGATGAAAGCTAACAAAAGTAGTCACATACAACAGGCTATGGTTAACCTGGAATGGAAACAAACCAGAAATTCAGGACCTCCTCATCAAGAATATCAAAGCGGATCTAGCATGCCAGATTGCGGCCAATATGAAGATCATTGAGCTTGAATTAGGGGAGCCTCCTGAAGTAGAAGACCAGCTGAGTTTTGAAGTCAAGTTACGAAATAAGCTCAAACACTCATATGAGAGATTGGAGGTCTCAGAAAACAAGCAGCTAAGGGTTGGAGGAGTATTGCGAGATTCTTTGGTGGAGCTAGCAGATCCTTTGAGTCCAGCAGTTAACTTCGGCATATTGGGTAAAGAAGAGGCGAATGCGGGAGATCAGGAGAATGCCGAAGGTGAGGAGGATACCGAAGGTGAGGAGGATACTGAAGGTGATGATAAGCTTTAGTGACGAAGAGGGTTGGAATTGCATTGCGCTCAGCAAGGTGTTTTGCATTTGGTATTCTCTCCTCTTCTTGTGTTTTTCCTTTTGTCGCCGGTATCTTCTACTGTTAACGCTTTTTGTTCTGGGTTTATTCTAACGTAATGGTGAATATTATTTCATGGGCTCATTATTAGAATTTGTTGGATATTAATTATTGAGCCTAGAAGTATAATGTATGGACAGTGTCGGATTTAGCTTATGCACGAGTGGAGTTGCTATTTTTTAGTTGGAATATGTATTTGCTCGAGAAGTTTAGATATAGGACGGTTGTTAGAATGAGAAACAATTTGGGAAATACTAGTCAGTGTGGTGATACCTTAGCAAACAATGTAGCATCTAGGAACGAAATGAAGTACAGGCTAAATTAAGAACAGATTTTGCTAGATAAAGAGATTAGGGGATGCAATGCTGCATATGGTGAGTACAACAGAGATGTTTGGTAAGGGGAGGATTGGGAATGCAAGACGTTTCACGGAAAGTTAACCAGAGAGAGCACCAGAGATGTAAAGTCAGTTACTCTCAGCATCGGATAATCAGTAGTACAGAGAGGTTTAGGAATGGGAGGATTAAGGGATGCAAGATGTTTTCACAGGAAGTTGACCAGAGAAAGTAACAGGTATGTAACGCGAGTGACTCACAACGTGGGACAGCAGGTAGTGCATAGAGGTTAGATAAGGGAAGAATTAGATAATACAAAGCATTTCATAGAAAGTACAGCAGAGATAGAACCATGTATATAACGTAGGTAACTAGTGATGACGGACAATAGGTAGCATATAGAGGTTAGCTAAGGGAAGGATTAGAGAGTACAAAGGTTTCATAGGAAGTTTAGCAGAGATAATACCTTGTATGTAACATGGGTGACTAGCAACATTGGACAATAGGTAGTGTCGAGAGGTGAACTAAAAGGGGGATAAGGGGGTGCAAAGCGTTGTACGGAAATTTAACCAGAGATGTACGTAAATGGGCAGCATGGATAAAGGTAGGTGTCGGATGGAGAGTTAAACAGAGAAAGAGACACAGGATAAACGCAGAAAAAGAAGATCTAGAAGTAGGGGTGTGGGTAGAGAAGAGTATAAAAAGGAAGTGTGGTAGATACAAGCAAGTGTGCAACGTATTATATAGACGCGCAGGAAAAGTGTCAAGTTAGGCGAAGAAGAAATCCAATGCAAAGCATCAAGGAAGAGACATAACAGGAAAACGGGTCAGGAAGCTGGTACAGAGAGTGTGTCGCTACATATACCGAGGTTTTATAAAAGGACTTCATATGCTCATAAAGCACCTGACGTAGATTTCGTGTTTACTGATATATATCAAAGGTTGAATTCCTTGATATTCTCTAGTAAACATAAGAGCAGGTATTTACAAAGGAGATTATCTACAGCGTATAGAGAGCAGCCCGCTGCTGGCCTATTAATCGTGCCTTTCATCCTGTACCAACACCCCCACATATTACAGTTAGTACTAGTGCTGTCTTAGATACCTTTGCTCTACTCTGCCAGCTCTCGAGGGAGGTCGAAGCTATAATTCGTGAGAATCTTAAGCCTGATCAAAAGAGTCTTATTCATGATTACATTGATCTTACTACAGAAAAGGTCATTAAGTATCGGGATATTGCTTCTCATTCTCATACCCTCAAAAAGCTCTGGGATAGGAAAGTGCGGAAGGAGAAGAAAAGCACAAAGTATGTTAGTGAAGCTCGAGTTCTAACTTACCAATACGTTAATAATGAGCTTAAGAAAAATGCAGAAGCAGCAGCAGCTAAGGCTAAGAAGCAGCAGGCAGCAGTAGAGAAAAAGAAAATTGCGGAAGAAAGGAAGGCTACTAGAGAGGCCCTTAACGAGCAGTGGAAGGCAGATCTCCAACGGTATCAGGAGGTTGAGATACCAGTATGGCAAGCGGAATGTACAGAGATTGATGAAACATGGGCTATTGTGAAGGCTACTACCAAGGGGTCTAAACGTATTAGAAGAAAGCCTTCCTACCCCCCTCAGCCAAAATGACCACTTAAGCCTAAAGAAGGGGGTATAAGAGGAAGCGACCTCTCTATAGTAGTTGAGAATGACTCGGAAGATAGGGCGGAAGTGTGGTTTGAAGTAGGGATTGACAAGGAGGCTAATGAAGCAATTGATAAGGTGAATTTAGTAGATTCAATGAGAACTCTTGATATTGGGTATTTTGCAGAGGTTAGTGCCCTTATATATCAGTCTGTAGTTTATCCAGTATGAAGATCTTCACTTCAATATTTATCTAACATAGGTATATAGATGCATAGTTAAGATACTACAGCTGGTAGGGGTGCATTGCTAAGTATTGGGCCTGTAGTGGTGGATAGAAGGGTAGGGAGGGAGGTATTGGAGATTTTGGGAGGTATATATTAGAAGGGCAGAGTATTGAGACTTGTGTTCATTTGGGTAGTATATGAGGGCAACCATATTTTAGAGCGTATTTGTTTCTATAGTTATGTATATAGCTAGAGTTAGAATATAGCTCCAATAGTTATGTATATCACGTGTTAACGTTGCAGGGGGCCCCTGAAAGCAGTGTTTCAGGTGTGTGCACTAGACGGTGGCTGCTTACTAATAGGCTTGCAAAGGTATTCTAAAATAGATATAGACCCTTCATTAAACTCTCCATAATATCTATTCACTTGTTGGCAGGTTGCTCGGCCTAAGAGTAAGGTAGAGAGGGAAGGAGGGGGTTCATCGGGGAGGTCATATTAGAAGGTGTGTTATTTGGCATAGAGTAAATTTTGCCGAGATGTGAGGGCAACCATCTTGTGGAGCGTAGTTGTTTCCAGTTATGTAAAAATATAAGCCGGAACAAGCTTCTCATAGCTCCTACTACTATATCATGAATTGTGGCTGGAGACGCTTGGCTACAGGGGTGTTCGTTAGCCCATCCCTGTTCGTTTATAGGTAATAGAGAGTACGCGGTACTAGTAAAGAATAGCAGAGCTCAAAGGTTTAACTGAAGAAGTCTCCCTAACCACCTCATTGTCCTCATCCCCCATACCTCTCTCCGTCCGCTCCCTCGGCTCCACCCTCCGCCCGCTCCATTCCCCAGCAGGACAGATAAGTGCAACGTGTTTCCCTGTCTCAATCTCGCCACATTCCGGGCACGAGGGATCTTCGGACTCATCCAGGGTATGTCTCCACCACCCCAAGTCCTCCCTTCCCGGTCCGACATTGGGTGTAGTTAAATAGGGCTTTCCTGTTCCATTGCAAGACCCTCCCCCTCCCCGTGCCTGCAACCTCCCTCTCCGCCCCCCTCTTCCTCTTCCAGGCTTGCTCCAGCCCCCCTCGGTCACTAGCGTGC
>WHUX01000682.1:0-14012 GCA_015179025.1 Terfezia claveryi
CTCTGATTGCAGACTTAATAGTAGGAGTAGATAAGGCAGTATTATCATTATTTGGGTTTGACTTAAGTTCTTTCATAAATTAGTTACTTACTAGTACAATTACATGTATGAGGTAGGGAAGTTGGTATTACTGGGGGTTCTATTTAGTACTGAATACATTGGCTTGTAAATGCTTAGCCAATGCCATATTAACACTTATATTATCTAAAACAATAGCCAAGATTTAGTTTAAAATACCATATTTCCAAATTAAATTTTCTAGCTAATTACCCAAGTGTATAGTATTATGAGCTTCCCTACTTAGGTACTGGAATTCAATTATATGTTAGTATAGCTATCAATCTTGGTCTATATAATGAAGTGTTATGCCTATGAATGCTAACTTGTTTAGAGAAGTCTAATAGTCTATAGTAAGGTAGAGGAATATATCTTCTAGGAGGTTTTTTTGAAGCTTCTATTAAACTTTAATAGCATAGTGATATATGCTCCAGTAAAGTGTTATCATATAGAGGATATTAATTCCAGATCTAAGAAATTTCAGGAGATACTAGAACTACAAATATTCAATAGTTTGGAAAGGTAAGTTTGCACCAATTATAGTTTTTATAAGTTTATGTTTGAAGTAATTATCACTGAATTGCAATTCGAAGGATTGTACAACTACAGGTGTTGTCTACTTATAATGTGAGCCTATACCTAATTATTACAGGTAGGTATGAATTATATAATTACCCTCCCAAATAGGATTGAAATATCCTAATTTTTTCACCTATTAGTAAAGTGGTACCTGCTCGAGCTAAGATAAGTTCTCATATATATTGTACTTATATTAAAGGCACTAGGATATTGCAAAGTACCTTTGTAAGCTAAGTAAAATATAAAGGGCTCAATACTATAAATCTTAGCCCCTTGTCCAAATTGGGCCTAGTGTACTATTGTTTAGAGCTTAGAATCCTATTAGGGTAGGTTAATATTATTACTTCTTTGATCTTTAGCCAGATTGTTATGGAGCTTGCCTACTTACTCAGTTATTTCCCACTATATATTAAATGGTGCAGATTGTTCGACTTCCTATTAGAAAGCTGTCTTGCCTAATATTCTAGTAAGAGTGGAAACCATTGGGCTCAATTAATATATGGACATACTTGGAGATAGAAATATATTGAAGTATAGAGCTAGTAGTGCAAGTTTGTCTGGCTATTATATTTTTGAGAGTTAGTGATAATAGATTTAGAAGGGTAGTAGAAAAGAGAGACCTATTTATTCATATTCTAAAAGTATTTGGAGTATGTTATAGATAATATGTGCTTGTCATAGATAATATATACTTGTCATGGATAATGTGTACTTGTTATAGATTCTATAGGAGATATTTACAAGGTACCTGTAGTACTTTCTTTAATAACCCAAACCTATCTATACATAAGATATATCTATTAATTATGCTGTAGTATATCAATAGCATACCAAACCCAATTCCAATCTAAGTACATAATTATCTATTTATTCCAAAATAGATCTATAATATTATCATAGACATTATTTAAATTCTCTAAGCTATATAGTAAGAGCTCACTTCTAGGTTCAAAGTATCTATCTAGCTCTAATATATTATTGGAGATATTAGTCAAATCTAGTTGGAGTATACTAGATCTCAATAGCTAATCAAGACTGTCTATAAGTTGCAAAATCTCTAGAGGTCTAAACATAATTAGCCTGCCATACTATCTATATACAAGAATTAGAAAGATACCTTCTTAAAGGCCAAAGCTAGACCTTTTACCTATAATATAATACTATTATCTTAAGTAAGGAATATCATTATACTAGTATATAGATAAGATGCTGAATGATTCTGCTGTTTTAAATCTGATAGGTTTGGAAAAGTATTTATAATAAGTATATTAGTACTCCAATATTTTAATGCAATAATTAACTTACTAATGGGTATTAATAATCTTCACATAAACTTCATACCTCTCCCTTACCAGTTAGGTAATAGTGGAAAAGGGTAATCTACAACAAATTATACATAGTATAGTCATTTAAGTAAAAAGGATCCTAAGTCATCTTTGGATTCTTGTGGATATCTAAGGGGAGTAGTAAATCATACTGATCAATCCAAATTCTCTCTAGAAGCTCCATGACTACTACTTGAAATACAATATTATTGAAGTCAAATTAGTTCATAACTAATTATTTAGACTAAGGTATTACTATTTCCGTTTTACCTAAACTAAAGAACTATTATAGCCTAGCAGTATATCTATACTACTTCTGGAACTCTTCGAAACTAAGTTCATTTTTTAGATTATAGTATACTACTATGTTTATATAGTAGTCTAGTTAGTATAATGCCTATTATGAAGTTGATATAGTTAGTGAGAATTATAACCTTGATAAACTATATATAAGCAAAACTCTAGATGACAGTTCTAGAAAGAATCTCTAAATAGCAATGTCCTCTTTTGGTAGGTTGTCTAGTTACATCTAATTCTGCTTTAGAATTAGTAGGTAAAAGTAGACTACTATACTTTGCAAGTAATACTAATTGTATCTGAAGGACTTAGCTCACATTAGTTATAGGAAAGACCTATGTGACCTATCTAGAATACAGCAAAAGATCTATAACAATACATTTATAATAAGATATCTATAATAAAATAAGCTATTCATAATAATATGAAATATCTATGATAAGAAAAAATATTTATGACTATATAAATTTAGTACAAGCTACCCTACCTAAATAGAACTACTATCCTGATCTACTTTAGCCTGGTATAGAACTGCTACCTTCATCTATAATAGTACTATATTTACAAAAGTAATAGATCGATGGCATAATCTACAGTGATTGACTAGTCAATAGGATGGACTAGTTATTGTCAACCTATATAGTTGAGGTTAAGATATGTACTGATATAGTTTATTGTATACTATAAGAGTTAGTTTAGCTAGTAAAAGGTAGGCTGGCAGGTAAAGTATTCTATCTATCTCATATAATAATAGTTAATTTATCTTCTCAGAAGTATCATTAATCCTGATATAGTCTAGTTATTCATATCCTATTGACCCATCAATTACTCTACTAGCAATAATGTTGTTTATCACTTACAAAAGTATAAGTAGTCTATTTACATGAGCCTCTTTATGAGGTATAATGGGTTAAGGCATCCAGGTCAAGCCAAGCCAGTTCTAAAACAAGTAATACATACTTAGGGATATCTTAGGGAGTAACTAGAGATATTTTAGGGCAGTAGCTTGGGCTAGGGTCTGCTAGAGCTAGATAAATTCTGCATGTCCCCACCTCCTACTACTTAATTAACTTCTTATCCTCCATTATCTATATCTCCCTAACCTTTTATCATTTTGCATCATTCTACCTCCTATCCTTTATTACTATACTATAACAAAGTATACTAGCTAATTTGACTATCAGGTAAAGAGGTGAAATTTCAGAGTCAAGATATAACTTCCATACTTTTTTGCTTGCCCTATATGATATTGTATTCATGTTCTATATTATTTAAGTAAGTACGATAGACATATAGGCTTGTTTTATTTTATATAGTTCTACTAAATAGATGATAATAATAATTATTTTCCTGTTACCTTAAGTGAGTCATATTTGAAGTATATAGATAATACATATACTTTAAGGTTGTGTAGTTTCTCCTACTAGAAACTGATCTATGATAAGGAATAGAAAAAGGATATATAGTAGTATTATATAATAACTTACACTTGATTTGATATAGTATTACTAGCTTATAGCTAATTTCTTTTTATCCAAACTTCTAGTAATTATTAAACCTGATACCAAGTATAAAATCAGTTATATTATTCAAGGGTAGAGGTACTAGCTACCTCTAGTGAAGCTGAAACTGAAGGAGATAATAAGAGGGGGATTTTGCAGAAACTAGTAGTGGAGATATAGAAGGATAATCTTAAGCTAGTGGTTGAAAACAAAAAGAATCAGAAGCTTTTCTTTATTAGTCCAAGTCTCAAGCAATCTTTATACTCGCTATTTGAATATTCCTAACCTAAACAACCTTCTCTTTCATTTGACTCCCCCCTATTATTAACTCAAGAAGGGCAAAGTGGTATCAAGAGTAGTTATCCTAGTGATACCATATTCAGAAACAAAAGTGATAGTAAAGGCAGTAGGAAGCAGGAGCCATAGAGGAAGTTACTATGGGGGGAAGTCTTACTATTAATATTGAGCTAAGCTCTTCTGATTTTCATTTTGGCCTGATATCTTTCTATGTTAACTAATATTAAACCACTAATATATTTATGCATAGACTTAACTATAGGTTAATTTCTTAATGATAGGTATATATATTATTGTAATGCTAGTTATGTACCTATATTTAGTTAAATGGTATCCAGGTTTCCTTGTAAATAAAGAATAAATTCTTTTATTTACACGAATAGAGGTTTTTAGTAGTCATCTTCTATTTATCTACAAATTCCAAGGAATTGTCAGTACTTTAATAGTAATTTCGATCTATATAATCTGTAGTAAAGATAACAAAGGAGTATATATTCTAAAGCTATATTATAAAAGCTGTCACAGAGGATGTCATAGAGGCCATCATATAAGATGTTATAAAGGCTGTCATAGAGGATATCACAGAGGCTGTAATAGAGGTCATGTCCAGAAATTTGAAGTTGAATAATAGTTAGCTTATTTACTAACTATTATTTATCTCAATTACAGATATTTCTATCTAAATAACTAACAGAACTAAGATATATATTTTACAAAATTATGTTATGGAGGTTATTATAAAGGTGTTATGAAAGTTATATCAAGAGAACGAGGTTGAGCCCAAAGTAGAAAGACTACTGATAAAGTTTGTATTTAAGTATTTATAATACCAAACTGTCCTGAGAAGAAAAAGACAACTTGTAGAGTACCAACTAGCCCAGTACCAGAACCTCCCATACAGAAAAAAAGAAAAACAACCTTAGGAGAGCCAGCCAGCCCAGTTATGAAAACACTGACAACTCATACAGAGCATGTTTCTAAAAAAAGAAAGAAAAGAATAGAATTAGCTCACCTAATTAAGGATGTTTCAAGAAGAAGGACAAGAGCCAAACTAGTCCTTATCCTACCCCCAATTAAGAATGTTCCAATAAGGAGAAGGACAAGAGCCAAACTAGCCTTCTACCTACCTCCAATTACAGATATTCCAATAAGAAGCATACTAAGAACCGAACTTGCCGAGAATGTTCCAAAGAATTTTTATGCCAAATATACTGACTTCTTATAGGGTCCTCGAGAGTTTAATCCAGATATAGAATTTAGTAGGAGGAGGAAAACATAGGACACTGCCACTAATTTCTATATAAAAAAAATTTAAGAAATATATAAGAAACTGCTTAAACCTCTACTGTTCTGAGAGTAGACTAAGGACTAGAAAAGGCAAAAGGTAAATAGAGTGCTCAAAGTAAGGATTAAGAAGGCTAAATATAGTACTGCTACTGGAAGGGCAATAGGTACCCAAAGGGCCTTATTAACTAATATAGAATAAGGCAACTTTAAATGACTAGTTCAAAGGACTTGTGACTTAATGTTTATCTACAAAAAGATATATATTTTATACTAGTAGCATTAGCTATTTAATGAGTAGAAGCGAGTCTATTTGGAATTATAAGAGTAAGAAGAGCTCCTCAAATTCAAAATTTCCAATGCTGAGTTAAAAGCATTGGAGGTAAAGCTAGTGCAGTAAGTTGTAGTAGTTATTAGTATTGTACCTATCAACTGCCTAGCCTATACCTGGTTTAATGAGCTAACTAAATATAATACAGTATCTAGGCATAGGACTAGTAATACAGGCCCCAACACACTACTAGCAATTGATAGCAAGATATAGACTATATAAGAGGAGTTGGCTGAGAGGGGTATTAATGATTACTTAAGTAATAAAGATATTTGGATAGATATTAAAGAGGTAGGTGCTTCCTCATACTTAATCTAAATTTGAGACCTTTACTTACAAGTAGATAAAACTATAATAACAAACACAATAAGTAAGATAATTGTCACAACCTTGTGCTTAGTTGTCCTTGTCATCACCTATGATCACAGGTGATGGGTTATTGTCATTGTTGCCTTTGTCATCACCTGCGATCGCAAGTGATGGGTTATCGTTACCTTGCTTGGCTTCCGAGATAGGGATCTTGGGAAGCTTATTCCTTCCATTGCTCTAGCCCAAAATTATGTATATATAGCCCCTGTCCCTCATACTGTCGTTGGATCCCTATCCAATGTCTTGTATATCCAATACAGTGCCTTGCTTCTCTCCATATTGGTGCATCTCCCTTGTGCACCTCCTTGTCTCACTTTGACTCTGCAGCCCTGCTGCCCACCTCACAAACCTCCTGTCCTTGCCTTGCCTTACCTTGTCTCTGCAGCCCTGCTGCCTCCTACTACTCCTGTGTATATCTCTTGCCCTCGCCCTTACCCCCGTCTTAGCCTTTCCCCTAGTCACATAAGTAGCGTTCCTATGTGTGTGTTACCCTAGCCTTGCCCTTACTCCAGCGTACCTCTTGGTCGCGTTGTCTCCAGAGCCGTCGTTATACTACGTTAGATCCTTTGAACCAATTGGTATGCAGCCATGTCAGGAGCAGCTCTCCCACCACCCGCCGTCAGGTTCCAGACCTGGAGAAGCTCCCCTATATCCTCAAGCCTAAACAAATTGAATGCCTATCGTCGAGAAATCATCAACATCTTCGAGGCCATGGATGCCATCGGGGCCGAACTTGGCAACAGCCTGGCTGTGGCCGAACGAAAGCTGAGATCTGCTGACGAAGAGATCACAGTCCTTCAGATGGATCTAGACCATATAAACCTTGCCCTGGCCAATGAACGAACTTTGGTCCAAAACCTCAGCCGTGCCCTAAAGAACCTTGCAATACCAGTAGCAGCCAGTAGCAACAAGACTGAAAGCATTCCAATACCCCCCAAGTTCAATGGGGACCGGGCTCATCTATGAGCATGGAAGAATGCAGTCAACCTCAAACTAAACGGGTATTCTGCTAGGTTCTTGTCGGAACAACATCAACTAGCATACGTTTTCGCCTTGCTGGAGGGGAAAGCTTATGACCAGATCCAGCTATACGTCCTTGAAACCGGGATCAAGCTCAACGATATCTCGGCCCTTTTCACAATCCTGGATGGAGCATTCGGGGACCCCGATGCTATTGGCACTGCTAGTAGGGCCCTCCAAGCCCTCAGGCACAAAAACACTGATCTGTCCACTTATGTGGCAGAATTCTCAAGACTTGTGGTGGAGGTCCAATAGAATGACTAGTCTAAACTGGAGCAGTTCCAGGAAGGGCTAAATGAAGAAATCCAGTAGGCCATGGTCAACCTCCTGGAAGCCAAAACCCTTGACAAATTGATTAACCAGGCTTCTTGAGTGGAACAGCAGATGTCTCGGCTCCGCAACCACCCCACGTTCAGGCCAGCACCCCGTCTCCCACAACCCCAGCCTTAGTAATACCATGCCACCAAAATAGCTCAGGCCCCTGCCCCTGCCAATAAACTAGCACATCCATCATTGGTGGCAGGAGGGCCCACCCCTATGGACCTATCATCGGGAAGGCCTCGACTAACCCAGGAGGAAAGGGACCGCTACTGCACTAATGGGTTGTTTATTATATGTGGAAAAGGAGACCACTTTATTGCGGCATGTCCCCTCCGAAAAAACCGCTCTCTGGCCGCTTATGCCATTTCGGAAGTACAAATCGAGGAAGTTGAAGAGTTGGGAAAAGGGGAGTCCCTTGCCTAGTTGCTAACACTAGCAAGGGACCTATCATGGGTCATTTATCTTTGTCTGCATTTTCTTTACCTGCACCTATGTCTGTTAATGAATCTAGCTTATTTGGCGAGCATTTTGTAGTACCAATAACTGTTAAATTCAATGATAAAATAGTGGTAACATCAGCTCTCATAGATTGTGGTGCTTCAGGGATAGCCTTCATTAATCAGACCTTTGTCAGTAAAAACTCTATACCAACCTCCAAGCTAAAGACCCTCTACCTTCTTGATGTCATTGACAGCTGCTCTATCTATTCTAGAGCTATTACCTACCTCACATGTCTGCCCAGTGCCATTGGAGACCATTCAGAGGACCTTCCTATGTTCGTAACCAAACTAAAATATCCAATTGTCCTTGGGATCCCCTGGCTCAGAATGTATAATGTGTCAGTCAGCTTCGGCTCTTACACCTTGCAATTCAACAGCCATTATTGCAGAAAAAACTGTGGAGCTCCAAAAATCACTGTCACAGGACTATGTGCATTACCACCCCCGATAATCCACCCAACCTAGGTGGTACACTAGCCCGCGCACATCAATACTGCCCACTGCCCTGCTTCCCCTGTTCTCCCTATTCCTGACGTTTCCCCCATTCCTCCTATTTGTAATAAATAGTACTAGACAGTATTCATTCGGTACCGTTTATACAATCTATATCCTTAGGCATAGACGTTTGTGTATTTCGGTTCTGCTGAGGTAAGACCTCAGAAGGGTAGGGAGATTACTATGTGGGACGTTCCTGAAGGGAACAGTAATTAACTGGTGTAATCTATCTTATATGATTTGTACTATCTAAGCTATATGATCTTGATCTGATCGGAATATAGGCTTGCTTGCTCTATATGCTTGCTTTGTTGCTTCTTATCTTTCTGTGGATTCCAGAGGGAATCCAGCGGCCTATTTATACTCCTCTGAGATCTGATGACTAAGGAAATAAATATAATAAAGGGTGGCACACCAGAAGGTGGTGCGCTGTACAAAAGGGGTCATATGGCCATAGTAATGAGTCAAACACCATAAACGATGGTCATGTGGCCATAGTAATGAGTCACACGCCTTAAACAGAGGTCACGCGGCCATAATGAGGGTGTCTTCATCTGGCAAGTGCCATGGAACTTCCTATGGCAGATTCCGCGTGCTATGGACGCTTATAAAGCAATAGGAGGTGGTAGAAGGCTAGTCCTTCAACCGAGAGGCTTAGTTACATAACATAGTAGTAATATAGGAAATACAAAAGTATATAATCAATTATATAAGCAATAAAACAACGTTCTCCATTACACTTCCCCACATAGAAGGATTTCCTATCCTTACTTCTTTCGCTCTGCCATATTGGTTTCCATACATCCTAAGATTTGATGCATTGTTAATACATTAGCATTAACATGAATATCCTTAGTGTTACTTTGACTCATGATTCTATCTCGTTCTTGTTGGATGAGAGCTCGGGTCTCATCTCTCATTCGTGGTCCTTGTTTTCCTTTAGTCCTTCGACGTCTCTTGAATGTGTCTTCCATACTTCCGGTCATCCAGAAGTCTTGAAGAATTTCGGTGGTGATATCCTAGGCATTTACCCAGGAATCATGTTTAGGAGTGTATCCTAGCCATCTGACCTTATATTGTCTTTCTCCAGTTCGAGGAGCTGTTCTGAATTCTAATACCTTTTCAACTTCATAACGATCATCTTGAACCAGTCCTGGTTCCTGAGATTGTCTGTGAGGGAACTGGGTAGGATCGTTTTTATAGTAAGGTTTGAGTTTACTGATATGAAAAGTATTATATATGAGGTGGAGGTCAGGTTGACTGGATAGGTCTAGGCTATAGTTATTGCGTTTCCGATTATTAGAAATAATAGGAAATGGGCCTAGCCATTTTGGTTTGAGTTTGGGTGAGACATTTGATAGGTTGATGTTTTCTGAGGAAAGCATAACTTGTTGTCCGACTGAGAATTTGGCTGTATTGGGTAGTCGTTTGTTCGCTTGAGATGCTTGAGTCTTCTTGGCGTTATATAGGTTTTTAGACGTTACCTCATGACGTTCATTTGCGGGTACATATGCATTAATGGGGTATGGAAGTATCGATACGCCAAGATGTGCATTAAATCCAAATAGTGTGGAAAAGGGACTATTCTGTCTAGCGGCGTTATACCTAGAGTTAAGTTTCAACTGTATCTCTGGTAGTTTCTGTAGCCAATCAAATCCTTCGATTTTACAGGCTCTTGCTACTTGTAGAATTTCTTTGTTCACAATTTCCGATTGTCTGTCTGCACGTAGATGATATGCGGTGGACGGTTCCAACTTGATTCCTTTATTCCTAGCCCAATCTTGAAAGTGCGTTGACATAAAAAGAGTGTCACAGTCAAAAACAATACAGAAAGGGTATCCCATAGTCGGGACTACATGAGTATCAAAGGTAGCAGTATATTGTTCTGCTGTGAAATTATCTAAGACAGGAATAAGAAACTTGAATCCTGATTGTCTATCGACAATCGTCCAAAGTCGTGAAATACAAACTACATGATCTTCTTCAACAGGAATATTCTGGTACAAAATTGAACACTTAGTAAACACAGGTGCTACTTTAAGAAAATCCATCGATATGTCAGTCCATGGCCTGCTTGGTACATGTAATGGGGTTACGAGTCCAAGTGGCGCCTTGTTGGAATACATTGTCCGTTGACAAGTATCACAACTTCTTATATAGTCCTTAGTTGGTTCTGCAAAGGACTGGTAATTATATCGGTCAGTAAGATATTTCATCGTTTTTTCAATGCCACCATAAGCGGTTGCTTCATATGCATCTTTAATAACCAATTCGAGATAGTTCTTACCTTCGATGTTAAAGGTAGAGGGCAAGACTAATCTCCATTGTCCTTGTCGGTTCTTGACATACAAAAATCCGTCTTTTCTTCTATAATCCTTACAATTCACAAAGGTATCATAATAGTTCTTCCAGATAGGACATACTCTCATGCATGATTGATATGCGGCTTTCATACCTGTTCCTTGGTCAAGCCAGTGTATGATGAAGTAATCCTTGTCGTCTTCAAATCCGTCGCTGATGTGCTTCTCTTCAATGAGCTTGTTGAGAGTCGGTTCGATCCTCGTGTTGAAGTCATTGATGGTGGGTTTCTTCTCCTTGCATGTAGAAGCATTATGTCCTGAGAACTTACAGAAATCACAACGCTGTCTGAAGGTCTTGGTGTCTTAAATGAAAGAGGGTAGATCTTTGTCAATGGCTACTCGCTTTTTAGAACGAGTGGTGACAGCAGCGGTGTTGATTGGAATTGCGTTACTGCTGCTAGCCGTTGCAGCTGGTTGTTGAGGTACATTCCATGGTTGTTGTGGGGCAACAGGAGTATTCATGATCTCCTGTTCCATTTGTCGGTTGGTCATCTGTTCGGTAGGGTTACTGAACTGAATGCTAGGTTGGAGAGTGGGTTGTGTCGGCTTGTTGGCAATCCATCTTTTTGCCCATTCTCCAATTTCCTGGATAGCTTCTTCGCGGCTGAGAGCTGGTGGAAGTGGATAAGCTGGCGTTTATTGTACTGGTGCTAGTTCCTTTTTAGGCTCATTTGCGGCTAGAATATGCGCAATACGAGTCGTAAGGAATTCCTTCTCCTTCTTAAGAACTGAGGCTGTCAGGTCACAGTTCAAACTGCCATGTCCGTGGTGGTTGCAGATTGCATATGTTTCGACGGTAAACATGCGGTTGTTCATGGCGTGGGAGCTGCCATGAACTGGACAGTAAAAATCACGGCAAAAGGACCAGTGCATCCTTTTGTGTTGTTGCCAATTGCTATGAGCCAGGTCGATAGCAATTTCTTTCGCTTCTTCAGGAGCGAGGGTATTTTGTTATGCATTTTCAGAAGATGGAGGCCTATATCTTAGTCCAAGAACTGTTAAGGGTTTGTTCTTGTTTATATTGGGTACACGATCATACCCGCTAAAAACTTCTTCTGGTATAGTAGATAGAGTCTCATCATCTGAGGACTCTTCTTCCTTCATCATATCATATTTGCTTTCTTCGTCTGGGATGCCCTCAAAGTATGGACAGAAGATATGGTGTCCAAGTTCTTCGGCTCTTCCACGATATTTGTTGAAGTCGCAGTCGACATGCTTGAAATTGATAGCTCCGCGAGAAACCATATTGCTCTGAGTAGGGTTTCTGATGAGTGGAAAGTTCTTAAAGCGTTGGTAGAGATGTTGCGGTTGTAGGTATGGTTAGAAGGATCGATACGGTTGGAGATATAATCGTCCTCAGTGGTGGGAGTGTCCAAGTATTTATGCTTTCTTGATAGAGCATCTGCTATCAAATTTTCCTTTCCTGCGGTATGCTGTATGTCTGTATCAAATTCCATTAGGTAATCTTGCCATCGCCTCAATTTTTGACTTGCAGGCATTTGAGTATGGAAGGTTACTAATGGTTTGTGGTCTGTAAGGATAGTGAACTTGTGACCTCTCAATTGTGCTTCAAAAAATTTTAATGAGTCAATAATCGCTAATAATTCTTTTTGAAAGGTAGGATAATTGAGTTGTGCTGGATTAAATTTTCTAGAGTGGAAGCATAATGGTCTGATGTACGTCAACGGTCCTTGACCTATCCAAGATCCTAGTCCTACATCACTAGCATCACAGACTAAATATTTGGGTTCAGTAGATTCATTATTCCAGGGTTTTAAAACATGTGGGGAATTCACGAGTTCCTTAAGTTTTTCAAACGCTGCATTATGAGTATCTGTCCATTCCCATTTCTTTGTTTCTCCTTGCAGTTCTGACAGGGTGCTTGCATACGATGCCAAGTCAGGATAAATCTGCTGAGATAATTAACGATTCCAAGGAATCCTCTAAGATCCTTTTTTCTTGTAGGAGTTGGAAATGTTAATATAGTAGTCCTCTTCTTCGGGTCTACATGTAATCCGTCTGATATTAAAACGTGTCCTAAGATTTCCAATCTTGGAGTAAAGAACTGGCATTTGCTTTCTTTGAGATAAAATTTCTCATCCTGTAGACGTTGAAGTACTTTCTTCAATAATTCTACATGTTCTTCATACGTTTTGAAGAATATAATAATATCATCAATATAGATAATTAAATTTTTATAGACCATGTCCTTGAAAATTTCATGCATAACGCGAACCATGGTAGCTGGTGCGTTACGATCCCCTTGTTGCATAACTCTACTTCTGAAATATCCCATGTGACATAAAAAGGTAGAGTGTTGTTCAGATTCTTTATTGTTCCTGATATTAAAAAATCCATCGGCTAAATCAAGCTTAGTCCAAATGGGATTCTCCGCTACTAGTTCAATAGCTTCATTAATATCTGGCAAAGGGGTGTGATCCGGTTCGACGGCTAAATTGCGGTCTCAACAGTCATTAACATGTCGGGCTTCTTCCGGTTTATCTCGTTTAGGGATAGTGAACATAACTACAGCATTTGTGTCATTTTCTACTCTATATATGTGACCTGATGCTTCTTCTTCAACTAATTTGTCATGGATTTGTTGTCTAAATCAATGTCCTGAGGGTCGCCATTTTGGTATCCAAGTAGCTCCTGCTTTTGGTTTGATAGAGTAATTAATTTTTCTTAGTGGAGGTAATTCCCATGGAATTGTCTTGGGAAATAACAAGGGAAACTCCGTTACAGGGTTGAATTGTTTCTGTACCATAGAAACAGCTGTCATGAGTTCTCTTTCTGAATCGGTTTCATCTGCATCACTAATATTTTCCCAATTATCCGGTTCACTATAATCTGTGACTGATTCACAGCTAACCTGTGTATACGCTGATCTTATACTATTCGCCATGGTTCTAGATCCCTTCCATACACTTAGCTGGAATCGTGGAATGTTTTCCGGCTGGATAGTAACTGGTTCCTGATGGGCAGGAATTATTGCTCGCACTTTGCTGAGAGCAGGTTCTCCTAGTATCATGTCCCATCCAGTCAAATGAGCTACATAGAACGTTCGTTCTTCTACATAACCTATCCAATCAAGTTTGATATTACAAGCTTTGTCTATCGTTCCCTTTGAGCCTTTAATTGCAGTACTTAATGATTTCTTCTCGATACTTCTAGTCGGTATTTTGTACAAGTGTACGAATTGAGAATTGATTAAGTCTCCTCCCTTCGTTTGGAGATCAATTAAAGCTAGTGCGGGGTGTTCGTTAGCTTTACGA
>WHUX01000683.1:0-13982 GCA_015179025.1 Terfezia claveryi
GGCACAGAAGGGATGGTTCGCGTTGGATTGCCGATGAGTGGGGAAGGGGTTATAGTTAAGATATCACAAATAGAAGGGATTGCGCATTTGATACCATTAGAGCCGGGGGAAAGTTGGTTGGTAAATAATAGAATAGACTTAGAGACGTGGAATACGATTTATGATTAGAGAAGTGGAATATGATTTATGATTAGGAAATAATAAACTTGTGACTACAGTTGGGGAAGAGCCACAAAGAACGTGAAGTGTCGGATATAAAACAGGTGCCAGGCAATGTTAGGAGGCTATGTGTGGGGTGTATGGAGGTAAGCAGAAAATTGTAACGCATGGGACGGTATAAAAATAGTTGACGCGTCCTGACACAGATTTGTATCTGCAGTTGTGTCAGGATGCGCATCGGATGCAAAGAAGGTAAAAAGGTTGTTGTGACGCATAGGATGGAGAAAACGTAGAAAGTGCGTCCTGACGCAGAATTTTTTCTGCTGATGCTCTGTAACTCTTCTCTCACAATTCTCTCACAAACCATCGAAGAATCACCTCGTAGCAGTTAAACGAGTCCTACGCTTCCTTAAGGGTACTCGGGATCTTACCTTGACCTACAAACTCGGACAACCTCTTTCACTCGAAGGATTTACTGATTCAGACTTTGCTGGATATTGTGACACTCGACGGTCGACCTCAGGATATATCTTCAAGCTCGCCTCTTGTACTATCTGCTGGAGATCACAAAAACAAAAATGCGTGACAACCTCCACTACTGAAGTAGAATACATTGCTGGTTCTACTGCTGCTAAACAACAAATTTGGCTTCAGAAAGAACTAAGTGAGCTCTCTATCACAGATATTCTCTCTGCCCTCTCTGTGACAATAATGGCTCTATCAACCTGTCTCATAATCCTCGAATCTCCGATAAGTCAAAGCATATTGACATTGCTTACTACTTCGTCCAGAACTCATTAACTCCTGCACTCTCACGCTTTTGCACATTCCTAGTGAATACAATCTAGTGGACATATGCACAAAGGCCTTTCCTGGCCCACGGTTCTCCTATCTCAAAGGATTAATTATGGGATAACAAGTGAGAAGGAGTGTTGAAAATAATCATTTCCTTTCGATATAGTTAAGTATTCCCATATAATATATATTCACTCTTACGATTACTTCCACATTATGCTGATACCCAATATGGACACTTGCTACCCGATTAAGGACTTCTGTATTATTTCTTTCATATGTGTTCACATGTCGTTCACATGTTCTTATTATCATTGCTTACTTTCCTAACTTAGTATCTATTATCGTTGCCTGATGCTGCTTTACTACTTAAGGTTATGGCTTACTTGTCTCAGTAGTCATGACTCAACGGTCACTACTTCTATGACTTTCTGTTATATTCGTTGACTTATAATACTGTCTCAGTCGCACACCTCTATATATTTCTTCATTCACATGTGCACGATATACTATTCTTAGGTTATGTAACTTAGACTTCCTTACTAGATCTTTACCCTCAACTTGTACTATTATATACGAGTTTCCTACTCCTGTATCTAGTTCTATACACTTCTCGATTAGACTCAATAGACTATCTACTCTCGATATAGTTCTACCATTTGCTCACTCACACTTCTGTTCGCTCGCACTTTTTGCTTCATAGCACTACTGTCCACCGTTACTACCTCCATAATTACTACCACGATACCTCTGCTCATAGTAACCTTTCAATAATCTTTATCTGGTAATATCTTTGTTCATACACACTGGGTCTGGGTACGAGACTAGTACTCACTAACAGAGGGTCTGGGCACGAGACTAGTACTCACAAGCCTCGATCAGACCCTTTACGGACTAGCTCGCGGGTGTGGGAATGCGTTAGTCTGGTTTAAGTAGTCTGGTTGGCATACTATATTTAGGCTCAGCACCCGACCCTTGAGCTTAGCAAACCAGCGAAGAGCACTAGGTTTAAGTAGTCTGGTTACATACATAAGTGTTTTCTACAAGAGGCTTGTGCCAACCAGACTACATAAGCGTGCCAACTAGACTAACAAAAGCCATGCTAAGATACTCCTATTGTAGTTATTGGATAGGGTGGGTTTGGGGGCTGAGCAACCAGCTAAGGGCTAATTGCAGTAGTGCGTTCCGGGGCCTTTGCAGGAGTGGACTAGTTCACAGCTAGACACAAGACAACTTAACTTGAGATTGAATCCATACCATTGGGTACTTTAGTCTCATGCCCAGACTCTCCTAAGGTTATGCCACGACAGCTCCATTAGAGGAAATTCTCATCCAACATGGACATGTAATGGAGAACGTTGTTTCATTGCTTATATAATTGATTATATACTTTTGTATTTCCTATATTACTACTATGTTGTGTAACTAAGCTCTCGGTTGAAGGACTAGCCTCCTACCACCTCCTATTGCTTTATAAGCATCCATAGCACGTGGAATTTGCCATGGGAACTTCCATGGAACTTACCATATGAGCACACCCTCATTATGGCCACGTGACCTCTGTTTAAAGGCGTGTGATCACTACTATGGCCACATGACCATCGTTTATGGCGTGTGACTTATGACTATGGCCACATGACCATCGTTTAAGGCGTGTGACTCATTACTATGGCCACATGACCCCTTTTGTACAGCGCACTACCTTCTGGTGTGCCACCCTTTATTGAATTTATTTCCTTAGTCATCAGATCTCAGAGGAGTATAAATAGGCCGCTGGATTCCCTCTGGAATCCACAGAGAGACAAGAAGCAACCAAGCAAGCACACAGAGCAAGCAAGCCTATATTCCGATCAGATCAAGATCATATAGCTTAGATAGCACAAATCATATAAGATAGATTACACCAGTTAATTACTGTTCCCTTCGGAACGTCCCACATAGTAATCTCCCTACCCTTCTGAGGTCTTACTTCAGTAGAACCGAAATACACAAACGTCCGTGCTTACGGATATAGATTGTATAAACGGTACCGAATGAATACTGTCTAGTACAATTCATTACAGGACACGATGAATCCCCATAGGCTAAAATCATTAGGTATATGTACTTACGGAACAGTAAGTGCCCTACAACAGTCGTGTGACCAGGCAACTGACATCCAGAATGCATTGCAGGTTTTGTGACTTTGAATTTCAAAAAGTTGCACAGTATGGGAGATATTTGCGAGCGCAACATTCAGAGTCGGCCTCAGCGGCACAGAGGCACAATCCAGTTGAGGACTAGCAAGAGCAGCGACATCTCTATACAAATTCCTCAGTATCCAAGACCTCAGGATCCGAGACCTCAGTATCCGTGAGAAGGCCAGCCTGGTTGAAACAAACATGCTCTATTTCCCCGACGTCCAAGAGGTTCGGACTATAGCCGCTAAGCGACTTTGGCAAACTGGAGCATTGTTGAGTACATACTTGAATGAGTCTTTAGGGGATTTGGAAGTTCGGACTTCTAATGTGGAAGTCGGAGACGGTATGAGGCCATGAATTATGTCCGAAACAACAGGGTTCTAACTTTTGAAATCTGTTCTTAGATGTCCATTATAGTATTCAAGGAATCCGGGAGAAGTTTATGCTCGTTACACAATATCTACCAGAGTATGAAGTTGGAAAGATTATTGTAACAATACCTTTGAACAATCTGCGGTGGCTTCAATTCAATCCAATAGCGCCTTTCCAGAATACGTACGAATACAAGCTTGTGAGATTTTTCTATGAGAGCAAAACCTCATTAACAAATATTGATCATTTTTTCAAGCAAAATCTGCTACCACCAGGGCTTTCAGAGGATGATGGAGTCCATTTTCACTTAGGATATACATGGAGAAATAAAATGCGTGAGAGGATTGATCAACCTAGCTGGCAGACAGGAACAGTCGACTTTCACCTCCAAAAGGGCTCTGCATTCTATTATAAAGACCTTGAGGATACTGTGCAATATCTACTTCCGCAACGTGCCTATGGCAAACACCTGGTTTTCGCGCCGATTCACGAATTCGATGAAAAAGGTAACCAGGTATATACCGAAATGAATACCAGTGATTAGTGGTGGAGGACACAAGTATAGAACTTATCTAGCAAATACCAGTGCAGATGCTGACAAGACGCTAGAAGACGCTCCTCATTGGGATATCACTGGTGCCAGTACTTTTAACGTCCGATCAAACTTGCCTCACGAATTTCTCTGGGGACAAGAAATTATGGCTGTTGTTTATGACTATTGGCAACATTCACTCAGAAATTCGGAATCAGCCAACAAGATAAGCATGGATCCTTATGGGCCTTTTCCTAGTCAGCTCCAAGCGGAACAATAAGATTCTAGGTTTCTCGACCAAAGAGCAGGAATGTGATGCACTAAGGGTACAATACCAGATTGTTTCACGTATCTTGGTCCCCCTCACAAAAGTATTCAAAGTAAGTATATCATCCTGGATGGAGCCTTGAAGGTCTGTATTAACAACTTTCATTGAAAGGTGGATTGGACATTCTCTGCGGAGACGGCAAGGTTAGGAAGTGCATACCAGTTCTCTCCACCTGGCTTGCCGACCATATGGAAAATGTCAACATCCATGGTATTAAAACCAATCATTGCCCTCTGTATATCGTAAATCCGTGGGAACTTGGAATTCTCTGAAAGAAATCACAACTCATGCACAATCATTCGGCCTATGAGAATCTCTATCGGGCAGGGGATCTAGAAAGGTAAGTAGCTAATGATTATGGATATAGTTAGGGCATAGTTAACATGTGGTTAGGTTAGATGATGCTGGAATAAAGTCCTTTGAGAACGCGCTGTGGGTTCAGCTCCAAGTCCTTGGTATCCAACCACCAGATATAGTCCATGGCAATATACTTCACAATATTCTTCTTGGGATACTGAAGCATTTAATGGGCTGGATAGAGCAGTTTCTCAAGTAACATAAGCGCTTAGAGGTGTTCGATAGGATCTGGGAACAGATCCCACCATATCTTGGGTATCGACTACCACAGAAGAGATATTGGCAGATTACGATATAGAGTGGTACGGAAATGCGAGGAATTAATCATGTGATATTGGCTTGCTTTATAGCAGCACTACATGATTTAATAACAGACACCCCAAGTCTCTCAGCATGTGCCAAAGTAGATAGCAAGCGAGCCATCCGTTGTATGCGATATATCACTAATTTCTACCTTTTGGCGTAGTACTGAAGTCACACACCACAGACGATAAGGTATATGGATCTATATCTTCGGAAATTCCACGATAACCTACCTGTCTTCACTGAGTTTCGGGCGACAAAAAAGGATCATGAGAACGCAAACGAGGCTTCAAGAGAGCTTGCAGCTGATTAGCTTTCGGCATGTCAAGCAAAACTAGATGAATATTTCGAGCTCAGCGCCATAAAAAGAACGAAAATAGCGACGGAAGAAAGGCAGGAGAGACAACAGGTTATTCAGGATGTCTTGTATAAGGCTGATTTCAATTTTCCAAAGTTGTATCTGCTATCCCACTATACCATGCAAATCAAAGATTTCGGGACTCTCCCCCAGTACTCTACCAAGGTTATAGAAGCTCTTCATAAGCTTCTGAAAGATGCTTATCGAAGATCTAACAGTGTAAATGCAGCCGAGCAAATACTAGATACCATCACGGTTGAACATGTATTGCGAATAAGGGAATTGAACATGGAGGAATAGAGCTAAGGGTATACTGTTCAGCAGGGCAATTCTTGATGTTATTCGGAGACGACATGTGGAGGACCTTGAGAAGACGACAATACGGGCAGGGAAACCACAGAGTCTAATCTTATGGGGTAAACAGGCTTCAGATGGTCCAGAAGGTACTCTTATGCAGACGCTTACAGCAAGGCTGGGTATTGGGCAACTTCCAGAGCGGTTTTTCCAATACCTAAGGCTGAATATACCAGAACCGGTGAATCTGGAAGGGGTTGCACATTTTCCGATGCACTATTATATGGAACTCTCAGTCAAGGTACCAGAATTCCAGGGTGAGGGTAAGCAGACATACAATATCCGGTGGACTGTACAAAAAGCATTTCGCAAGCAAGGTCAGCCCAGGGCTGATTAGGTGTAGGTGCGATGAAAGGGGCAGTCAGAATATTCAAGGGGTGACCTGGATGGAAAAATTGTTAGGAAACTGGAAGGGCTCTTCTGCATGCGGGATAATATTAACAGAGTCCATGAAGTGGCTCTTGTATCAATACTTAGAGTACGAGGGTCAAGCAGGCCAGATAGGGATGAAGGAATGGTTCAGATGGAAGGGTAGGAGGATGGGAAAGGAATGAATATATTGCGCATTATGGACATTGAAGGAATGGCACATGTGATTGGGTTAAAGGAAGGAAATACATGGCTAGTAAACAATCGGATTGATTTCCATACGTGGAATGAGCTATATAGTGAATGAGATAGTGCTTGTAAGTAGATTGACAAGCTTTTGATACCTTGAGTTAAATGGCAAGCTAGAAGTGAGAAGTGTAGAAGTCCTATTGTGGGCTTTTCTAGTGTGGAAGTCATGCAGTATTGTATACAGATGGTCACGAGGGGATGTGTGGTGCCTGGAACCAAGCAAGAAGGTGGGAAATACGGGGGTGTGTGGAAAAGCCAGAACACAAGGTGATCGTACAAAGTCGAAGAGGTATGCACAGGGTCCCCTCGAAGGTAAGAGGTCGGAGTACGTCCAGGGTACTCTGGGAGGCGAGGTACCTACAGGCTGCGGTGGGAGCCAAGACGTCGGTAAGTTTCATACAGGGTGCCATGAGAGGCAAGAGGTCGGAAGTACTATTCTGGGTGCCCTGGGAGGCAACAAAAGGAGGATGTACAGGGTGCTCTGTAATGCACCAGTTCGAAGAGGTACCTGCAGGGTGCCATGAAAGGCAAGAAGTCGGAAGTACCATTCAGGGTGCCCTAGGAAGTAGCAAAAGGAGGACGTACAGGATGCTTTGGGAGGCACTAGTTCGAAGAGGTACCTACAGGGTGCCGTGGGAGGCAAGAGGTCGGAAGGTACATACAGGATGCCCTGGGAGGCAACAAGAGGAGGACGTGAAGGGTGCCCTGGGAGGCACCAGGTCGAAGAGGTATATAGAGGGTGTCTTGGGAGGCACGAGGTCAGAAGGGTACCAATAGGGCGCCCTGGCAGGCAATACAGGCAATGAAATAAGGAAGGGCGTCAGGACGTCTCTGCAAGGTGTCAGGACGCCATATTTTTCTTCTTGATATAGCTAAAATACAATTGTGGTGTATATTCAAAATAAGCATTAGTAATATTAGACTCTATCTTAAGTTAAAGTTGAAGTATTTTCAAACTTTATACAAGTTTATATTAGATATTATAGCTGGTGCAATCATAGTTATATAATCTATAACTACTAATTCCTAGTACTCAAATTATCCTTCTACTTTTACCTCTTTATGCTAGAGATTCTAAAGTCATTAGCAGAAAATCTAGATAAACTTATTACCTTAATTGATAATAAAATTCCCTTAATGAAAAAATTTTTGGTAGAAGCAGCAAGTATACTTTGCTTTTAATAATAAGCAATACTACTTACCATAATGGTTGAGGCTAGAGTAAATTTTACAAGCACTGTACTACTATTAAAAGAGCTACTTATCAGCTTTTGTCAGATACTGAGTTTATAATAGCTATAGGAGTAATACTATTCTCTTGTTAGAATTATGACACTTTCTAACTCTAGTTTCATATAAGTCATTCTCTACCTCTAGCTATATCTACCTACTAGACCTCACTAATATTATGCTTGTATAATGCCTGAATATTTATTACTTTCTATTAAACCACTATATTCCTCATTATACTCTATGAACCTTACATTCTAACAGGACATACTCTATATACTACTAGTAAACCCTTAATACTCATACTAGGTAAAGCCCCTATATATCTGTATCTATATAAGATCTAATAAAAGATATGTATATATCTTTATTAGGTAGTAAAAGTAGTTTTAGTGAGATAGCAGCAATGGTGGTGGTAGTAAGTATAGGTACATAATAGATTTCTAGTAATATACCTACTAAAGCAGATAAAAATATGTGAAGTAGGTAATAGAACTAATAGAATAATAATATAAGTAAGAATAAAGTAAATTGAAGACTTACTTAATTATTGAGATAAATATAGGTCCAGAGTATTATCTAATATATGAAAGTTCAAGATAAGATAATGTATAGGGATTATTATTTACCTAATACAAGTAACAATTTGATTAATACAAATATATATAATTATATACCTTAATATACTATGGTAATTTAAACTAAAGAACTAGTTCTTATATTTGAATAGTAGGCTAAGGTCTATATGAACTAAGATTTATAGTTAAACCTTACTAAACTAGACTACATAAATCCCCAAAATCCTATCTAGTTTAAACTAGTATCTAGTATAACCAAATTTGTAAGCAGTATAGTAAAATTCCCCAACATAAGTAGATCAAAGTAAAGACGTATATTGGAAGATATACCTAGATATAATTCTATTATCTCTATAATAATAAGTTAGATCTATAATATTCTAACAGTATAAGGAAATCACTAATAATCTTATAGGATAAGCAATAAGTAGGTATTCTCTCTGAGAGAGAAATATAAAATCTGTTTGGAGCGGGAGAAATAAGTATAGAAAGAGAGGAAGATACAATTGTATGAACTTGAATTTGGGCTTCTATTCCCAGATCAAAGTAGTAAAAGAATTATAAAGTTTATATTGAGTAATATATTAGCTATGTCAGATGAACTTTTGAAGAATCCTCCAGTAGATAGAGTATATAAAAAGAAAAAGAGAGCACTAGTCTATCTATTATTTGAGGTATTATTGGTAGAGTAAATTGTACATACTTATGTAGTTCAAGTTTCAATTAATAATACTATTATATAAACTGAAGCATATAAATTAGTTAAAGAACTTTCTAGCTAAGAAGAGTGTGAAGAGAATTATATAGATTTTTAATGTTTTAGAAGATAGTTGTCTATATTTAAGATTTGCAATAGGATCTGTGGACAGAAATTAAAAGGTAAAGGTAGAGGTATACTGGAATTTGATATTGAAGTAGCTCAAATTAAGTTAAGAGAAGATTTACCTAGTTATGCTTTATAAGATATTTGGAATTGTAATACGACTAATTTATAGTAAGTTTATAGATTCTCAAATTATTAAGTATCTTAAAGTTAACTAGCTATAGATATAATTTAAAGCTATATACAATAGTTGTAAAGTATATATTAGAGAGAACTTTATAAGGAGAAAAGCCCCATCAATAATGAATAACTATCTTTCTATACTATAATACTAATGGCAATAAGAAATTATGAGCTACTATTATTAATAAAGTAGTATATCTTATTATTTTTAAAGCAGCAAAGATTAATGTATATAATCTACTAGTATATTATTAATATAATAAGAAAGTATAGATCTTTTTAGGCTTATGATATAAGTTTTTAAGCTTATTAAATAAGCAGATAAGAATTCAAAACCATCACATTATTCTTCTTACCAATAATACTCTAACTCATTCTTTACTTCTTAGTCTACTACTTAATTATATAAGTCTAACTCCTTTTATCTAAATATATATTATACTTTATTATCTACCTTCTAATATGACTTCTTTTCTTTACCTACTTGATAGAGGTATTATTGCTTCTTTTAAAGCTACTTATCAATATCTCTTTACTTAAAACTATATTTATTACTTCAATATATATAATAATTTGGCTCTAAAGCTTGATGCATTATAAGCTATCTATCGAATAGTAAAAGAATAGGACTCAATACTTCTAGCTACAATATTTTACTGTTGGCAGAAAGTGGAGATTGTTTCTTCTATAAACCATGAACTTGTTGGAAAATACAAGAAATATATGTAAGATATTCAAGTAGTAATAATAATCTCTATTGCTAGCATATTAACATTGGATTTTGTAATAGATAAACTATAGGATTAAGTATCAGTACTTGATCAGAGTATGAATAAAGCTACAAATATAGGGTTGGAATTTGATAAAGACCTTGTAGTCTATAATAAGGATTCTGCAGTTGTTTTACTCTCTGCTATTATTGAAGGAAATCTTAAAAAGCTCACTTCATTGCCAGGTGATAATACTACTAATTTACCTTCTATTGATACTACTATACTGGCTCTATCTGCTTCATCTATCCCTACACTTGTTGAAGGTCTTAGCCAGTTAGATAACCTCAACCACTTTTTCCAAAGTATGTCTATTTCTGTGCTTGCTTTTCCTCATACTCTAACTCAACTCTCTATTTAAGACTTGGTTGATACTATTGGTCAGGCATAAGAAGGACTTAAATATTATTAGCAGAAGCATAAGGTTTCAGCATCTTTTAAGGACTTCTGGCTTCCAAATTCCTCGTCCTCAGATACCCCATCCAGTTCTGCTAATTAATTTCCTATGTATATATCTTTTTTATTTTGAGATTGCTTGTCCAGTCCGGTTTACTATTTGTCCGGTATAGCTAATAATTTTTTCGCTGTATTTCCAAAATCGCCAAAGTGCGTCCGTAATAGTAAGTTTTCCAGTTAAAGGCATTCCGGTTTAGTAAGGTTTGACTGTATCACTACTAGCGCTGCTGATAGTTCCGACATTTTCCATGTTGATCCTAGTCACCTAGAGTATATCTGAACTCCGACTAGCCTATAATATGTGCATACACAATAAACCTATTTCAGGGGGTTCTTTTATTCGAATTACCGTGGTAGTGATGACAATATTAGTGCGATAATAATGACGTGAATAGAATGATGACGTTGGCATTGGTAAATGACTTCGCCGGTTATTGACCGGTGGATAATTTAGGGTAATCCTGATAGCTTCGCCGATGGATAATTCTAGTGGGTGCATTTCAACAGGACCCCCGCATGAGTACTAGGGTCCTATCGAGCCCCCCCCCCCTCCAAGTCCTCTTGATCCTACGCATACGCGGGCGCCGGTTCCCAATATCGATTCATAATACTTACCTTGATCTTGCTAATAGAGGGATTTCGCAACTTACTTTCTAGTTAACTTTCTTGTTAAGTTACTATGGCAACCCGACAACTTCCAATATTACTATAGCAACGACTTGTTAGTAAATAAAAATAGCCACACCTTGAAGTATAATTATACCAAAAGTCTACCCCTCTTATATTGCTTCTCAACCAACGTATAGGTATCGAATCAACTCAGCACTTTAGAGATGGCTTCTCAAGACCAAAATACTCCTTATACTACAGAGTGTGTATTATCTTTCCAAGTTGAACATGCTCTAGTAAGCACTTAACTAACACCTATTTTAAGGCTATCTTTAAGCCGTAGAACTCCTATTTCAAGCACTAATAACAGTACCAGAGTCTAGCTTACAGAAGATGAAAAGGTTAAACTTGTCTGACTTTGTATTCAACATCAAGCAGACTATCGATATGGCAATAAAAAGGCCTTTTGGGGATAGATACATGATTTGCTATAAGCAGAGATTGGCAAAGCAGTTCGAGATCCTCAACAAACAGTGAACTCATTGGTTGGTTAGTTTGAGGACCAAATTAAGAAGGAGGAAAAAGAGTCTGGTATATTATTATTTCTTAAAGATATTATATAAGAATATAGCTAACATATGGTCAGGTACGGTACAATAAGATATAGAACTCAAGCAATCTTTATTTGAGTGGGTTACACACTTAAAGGAGCAACAAGAACAAGCCAGACAAACTCAAATAGGAAAAGCTGAGGTAGAGAAAGAAAAAAGTAAGCAAAGAAAGCTCATGCAAATCTTTGCATACATGGTCTGAAAAAAAATATCTAGCTCTGATACAGATAGTGATACTGAAGTCGAAGAAATCTTACCTCCAAAGAGGCAGAGAGTATGGAATCGGAATTCCAATGTGGAAGTTTTAGAGGTAGTACGTCAGATTGGAAATAATATAACAGTTGCAGTTAAGATGCTTGCTTAGGCAATTTCAGTAAAAGCTGAAAAAAATGATTCGGACTTGAAGGCTAAAGTAGCAAAGTTGGAAGAATCTATTCAAGATATCAATCAGCGTAGAGAGGAACATATAGAATAAACCAACAAGCTTTTAAGAGTACTATTGAATGATGGAGTGATTGAGAGATATTTATTGAGGGATGGAGGAGGACAAGCAAATTGAGAAGAGATTGACTTCCATTCAGGCATGTATGGATGTTAGTTAATAAAACAGCTATTATATAGTAGCTTCCAACTGAGAGTGCTCAATTTTTAGAGCACGAGAATGAGTAACAAAAGGCCATAAGAAGAGATTTTCCTAAAGCTATATTCAACAGCAATGTGCAAAGAAGACATGTAAGCATTGAATGCTTGTGTTTCAGGAGGGTAACGGTCGATTAAGTAGAGCTTTATATGGTCCGATGACCCCCATATCTTGCACTATATGCTGGATCTCTATAAACATATAGCCTTAAACGTATTCCTCTCTGTCTTCCCAAAGGCCCTTAATGAACTTGCTGAAGATGCTGCTCAATTTATGATTGCTTCTATGTAGCCCAATCTCCTAACTTGCCTTCGAAGGGTCCCGCAAGGTGAGAAATGAGCCCATCGGGAGTTCTATTGCCTGAAACTGATAGCATGATATTTCTTATATCTAGAATACTACCTTCGCTAGTTCCTAAAAGGTAAGCATACCAGCTTCAAAGTTCCATCCACAAAACCCCAAACAGATAAACTACGGCCTCGAGCTCCCATATATTCTACATAGATTCGAAGTCAATCTTATGTTAGATGCTATGAATTGTCACAACCATCCTTCCTAGCCAGGTTTGAGAGTCGGACAGGATTCTGTCTGACTCTCGTTATTGTTGATTGATATCATTGTTTTCTCTGCTCCTGAGATAAGGGGTCTCGGGAACCTTATTCCTTCCAGTGGCCTTGGCAGGAAGGAAGCCTGTATATATAGCTTGCTCTCTCCGTCCTCTCGTTAGATCCCCATCCAACGTCTTGTATATCCAATACAGGACCTTGCCTCTCCCAGCGCTTGTGCACCTCCCTTGTGCACCCCCCCCCCTTGTCTCGTGAACTACTCTGCAGCACAGCTGCCTCCCTCCGACACACGCGGCAACCGCTTCCACGTGTCTCGTGCCTCTTGCCCTTGTCCCCCATCCAGCCTTCCCCAGTCACACACGTAGCGTTCCTACGTGTGTGTGTGTGTGTGTGTGTGTTTACCCTAGCCCTGCCCTTGCCTTGCCCCTAGCCTTTCCCCTGACCACACACGTAGCGCTCCTACGTGTGTCTCACCTTGTTCCTGTCCTCGCCCCGGCGTACCCCTTGGTCGCCTTGTCCCCTGAGCCCCCGTTACACTACGTTGGATCCTTTGGACCAACTGGTACGCAGTCATGTCAGGAGCAGCTCTCCCTCCACCCGCTGTCAGGTTTCAAACCTGGAGAAACTCCCCTATACCCTCAGGCCTGAACGAATTAAATGCCTATCGTCTAGAAATCATCGACATCTTCGAGGCCATGGATGCCATCGGGGCCGAACTCGGCAACAGCCTGGCCGTGGCCGAACGAAAGCTGAGATCCGCCGACGAAGAGATCACGGTCCTCCAGACGGATCTCGACCATGTAAACCTTGCCCTGGCCAACGAACGGACTACGGTCCAAAACCTCAGCCGGGCCCTAGCAAAACCTGGCAATACCAACAACAACAGCAGCCAGTAGCAACAAGACCGAAAGCATTCCGACACCCCCCAAGTTCAATGGGGACCGGGCTCGTCTACGAGCCTGGAAGAATGCAGTCAATCTCAAGCTGAACGGGGATTCTGCCAGGTTCCCATCGGAACAACATCGACTGGCATACGTTTTCGCCTTGCTGGAGGGGAAAGCTTGTGACCAGATCTAGCTATATGTCCTCCAAACCGGGATCAAGCTTGATGATATCTCGGCCCTTTTCACAATCCTGGATAGGGGCATTAGGGGACCCCG
>WHUX01000684.1:0-13933 GCA_015179025.1 Terfezia claveryi
CCCTCATCTTAAAAGACTCGGTATGCTCACGGAATAATGAGCAAAACAAAGAGCCCTGAGTACCTTAGTGCTGAAACCGAGAAGGCTCTGCAATGATGTTGTGCTAGGAATGAGCATGCGCAAGTTTGCAGGATCTTGTGCATAGAGTCAATGAAATGTTTGACCTGTGCATAGGATGAACAGATCATTTACACTGTGCTCAACGTGAACATGATTAAGAACTATCACCACTTTTGTTTCATAGCTTCATCACAAATGCTTTTATGTATGTCGGTAAATACTAAGAATCTTAGACATGTGTATATTAAAGTTGCGATATTAGAAACCTTAACTTTAACATGAATCTTAACTCCACAGTAGTGCACACACGTGTATACTGTAGAGGTGGCGCTTGCGACGTTATGATGGTGATGGTGATGGTGTGATGGTGATGGTGGGTGGTGATGGTGATGTGATGGTGATGTGATGGTGATGCTGATGATATGATGACAATGCGCCCATGCTTTCCTCTATGTAGCGCCCATGCTTTCCTCTGTACAGCGCCCATGGATTTCCCTGTGCAGTAGCTGTGTCAAGTGTACTGGGTTGTGTGCAGCGCATCTGCATTTATCGATTTGCACAGCCGTTGCACACTAAGTAGTCTTGATAGACCGGTTCCAGGCTTTGGAATATGCTGTGCACAAGCTTGGCCGAGAGGGCACATCTTGACCCGGGGATGCACAAGCTCTGGTACACGCTATGTACAGCTCTGTACATGCCGTGCAAGTGACGATATCATGACATTACACCATAGGATTCAACTGCCATCCAATTACATGGGGTTGCACATTACAAAGAAGATCCAATATTATAATTTGCATAGCAGCTAGCAAGAAAAAGCAGCCCGGCAGAATTGCACCCTAAATATGAAAGATTCCATTATTTTACATATGCATATTGTAGAGTTAACTCTGTAAAGTTAATCGCTCTTTCATACTTTAGGGAGGAAAATTGTACTGTAAGTATATATGCAGTTCTCGGAGATGTTTCGTGGCCTCATAAAATATGCAAATTGCGCAATAGGTTGACCGTGTAGATTGTTGTTGACAATACAGGGGTTCATTCATTACATTGGTTCAGGGGAGGTCATTTCCGCATGTATTGGCACAGGGAGTATTTGTATACAAACGAAATCCGAAAGTAGTAATCTATGACAATATAGACATATTGAAGCTTCTCGACACCCTCCATTCATAAAAAATCACATACCTGCCATATACCAGCAATGACCTGGGGAATACTCGCAAACTCTGGGGTAATTATAACAGTATAAGTCAAGCAGAGAACGACAATCTATGTGGGACAATAAATATTACCAGGAACAATTCCATCATATTTCATTACTCACAACTATCAATTGGAGGATACTTATGTTTGCCTTATAGCTCTGGTTTATCCTCCCTGTTCATTCATGGTTCCAGGGAGTAAAAATATTTGATACACTTATCAGCGCACTCACTTCTATGTTAGGTATAGTCACGGAGGGTTATATTAAACTGACTGCCGTAGGCGATAGTCGCATCTGTAGTTAAAAATCCTAGCTATAGTCAGACTATGGAGACGCTGATTGAAGCACTTCAGTGTGAATACTCACATATAGCATTATTTCCACCGAAGAGCGCGTCGAATATATACATGAAGTGTAGTATTATTCCCATATATAAAGTGCAACAGTGACGTAGGATACTTGCGTAGCTTTGTCAGCAGGGAAACTTCGACTTATAAGCTTGTGGACAGTTGTACGATGATAGGTCCCAGTCTCGCATCTACCAACTGCACAGAAGGAACTTTTAGATCTTCAAGATATCTTCTCCGCGCTATCTTCCCTTCACGCAAATAGATGTCGGCAACGAACGTACAAGACCAATGGGTTCGACCAACTCCGGAGGAAGGCGAGCCGGAAGTCCCAAGCGAGAAGCGTGTACGAAGCTGGAACTATAAGGAGTTGTATTTATGGCTAACCTCCCTTCAACCCCCTCCCCTCAGCCCAGATGCCGACACTGCCGAGAGGTTTGAGAAGCTGCAAATAGATGGACTGATCTTCCTGGAGGGGACATTTGGGTTTTTCGTCCAAGAGTGCCAGCTCCCTGTAGGCGTGGCAAAGAGGTTATGTCTGTTAAGCGGGCCATTAGACTGCCTGGAGTCGCTGTCATAGGGAGTCCCAAAAAGCGAGGGCATTCTAGTGGGAGCGAGAAAAGAGTTTCTCTTGGGGATATTAGCCGTAGTGACCCTCGAGTAGCGCTTATTGAAAAAGCCTTAAAACTCCATTACGAAGCTGTGAATGATTTAGATGGTACGTTAACTTCTGCCCGGCGGAACGTCGCCCTACTTATATCCACATTGCTTATACATTCCGTATGAGTTAACAAAATGCATAGCTCAAATTAGGAAACTGGATATAAGTTGTGCAAAATTGTCAGATCCGAAGAACACACTTCTTCTACCATTTCCATTCCTGGGTCCAGCACCCCACCGATTCCAGTTAGATAAAAAGCATCATTTCAAATTTACTGGACGGAGTATGTTCTCAACAGTGTACGATATGGCAAACCAGATGAATACCAAACAGCAAAAACGGGTACACATTCATGGAACTTTGGGAGTCGGAAAGTCATATTTGCTAGCAGCATTAGTGTCATTGTTATGGAAGGAGGGAGTTCGAGTCGTCTATGTCCCAGACTTCTACGAACTTTGTATGTCTGAGCCGCCGGTATCATATCTTATATCTTCACTTGCCACGAGTTTTTGCAAAGATGCGGAGTTAGGCCCGGAGATTAGGACGCTTGCAGAAGCCTTACTTGATAAAACTTCCACCAGCACACGTCTTGAGTGGGAAGTCCTTGTCTTTTGCAACTTGGCTGCCAAACTGCAAAAGAACATCCTCTTCGTGGTAGACCAGGCGAATACCCTTGACGACAGTCAAGATGATCGGGTGAGCAACAAGAAGAAGATGGAGGTCCGGAGACTGTTAGATGGGCTTTCATCGTATCATATGAAAATATCCAGTTCAACCGCTACATATGCTGCCGCAAAGCATGATGAAATTTGTGCCACTTCGGAGGGAAGAATCAGTCTGAATATGGGAATGGATGATGTAATTCTTTTGCCCCCATTGTTCTTTTGTATTATGGCAATCCTCTGACAATACGAAAGGCAGAAATTGCAGCTTGGTGGGAGAGTTATGATGCAGGAAATACCGAATCGCTTTCTCCCAATGATAAACAGGTGCTGGAGCGTTTAACAGGCAGGATGCCGATTCTACTACAAGCAGTTGGGCGGCTTACTAAAGAGCGGAGAAAAAGCCTGATGGGAAAGGGGAAGACAATCCAAACAGGACCCAATCCCGTTGCGGGTGAAAGTTCTTATCATAGCGAGCCGAGTGAAGTAGTGGCTCATAGCGAGAAGTTGGTTGCAGACCTATCAAGCAGGTTGATGCACACTACAGAGATTGTACAAATGATCAACGCAATTAACAAGTTTTTCTCGGCCAAGCTGTCGGATCTTAGCGCAGCAGACGATACACAGGGTCTTCAAAGGTATATTTCTGAGCTTTACCATATTCCACACTAACAATTCTGACTGCAGACTCTAGTTTCCGACTGGCTTGGGAAGGTTGCATCACAGAAGAGCCAGTAAGTGAGCATGACTGTGCTCACCTAGATGGCAGGTATTTCTTCCTAGATGAACATGGAATTGGGCGAAGTAGCTGTAATATAGCACGGATGGTAGGTGCAGCGAGACTGCGGGAGATTGAAAACCTTGCAGAGTTCGCGGAGAAACCTTGGAAGAAGAGGATTGCGGACTGCAACGACAATCCAGCAGTGCTTGGGTTCAACATTGAGAGAGTAGTACTCGGACTCCTCATAAAACAAGGAACAATCTATGCAGGTGTTGAATTCTCTAAAGCGCCCACTCTTGATAAATTTATGGGCAGGTTTCCAATATATCCACCAAAAAAGACCACACCGACCATCTATGTGCCTACTACTTACAATTATGAGGGGTCGATGCAATTCTCGCCCTTAGGCCCCCTGCATCAGGGAAGAGAAAAAAGGATGAAAGCGCCCCCTCTAGGAAAGCCATAGTTGTGGGCGTGCAAGTGACCATAGCTAATCAACACAGCGACTCAGAGTCTATGTTCCTCAATTCATGGCGAGCTTGGGAGGAGTTAATGGGTTCAGATACCATTGAGTTCCGATTTTTATGGGTTAGAAGAAAGAAAAAGAACGGAGTGGGAAGAGGTCCCGAAGAAAACGAGAATGGTTCGCTCAAGAGAATATTTGGTCCATCCCGGATACACCCGCAGGTATATTTCCTTTATGACTTTTGATAATGACCTGGGAACTAGTGTGAAAAGGGCAAGAGAAAGCTTGGACCAATAAAGAATTACATTAATGCAATGTACTTAATTTTCAATACGATTACTTAAAAGTACCAAAGCAATATACAGTAATGAATAACACTATAAAAGATTAATATAAACAAATCCAAAAGGTATACAAATTGAAAACGGTAGTAGTTATACACCTTTTAACCCATTTTGGAACCTATTACTCATATTTCCAAGTCTATGGTCTCATCTTATTTAAACTTCTAAACTGTAAATACGTAGTTATATATTTCGGTGATTCCGGAGGAGACGACGGGATTATAATTTTTGCAATGCAATGCCGAAATGGTATATATCGTTTGGGCTTTGGCGGGGAAAGTTACCGTCCTACTTTTATGGAGAAGACCATGAAGATGGCAGAAAGCGATCGGCTTACTATCGGCTCGCTAAGTAAGTTTAGCGCGGTCGCTGTTTATCTAGGCCGAAGAAGGAAGTGACTACCGCAGTTGGTATAGTGTCAATGAAGTGCGGGCCTACGATAAAGTCTCCCTCCGTAGCACTAAACTGGTAAACTGCAATTATTTTGGCGATACTTGATTACCTTATGGGAAGTAGTCTCGATGGAGACTATTTAGGAAGTCACACTAGAAAGTCCCGATTTGGCACCTACCTTTTCTGGTCTCACAGACTACCATTTTGGGAATCGTGCTAGTCCTCTTTGGCACACCACTCCAGTACTCTGCAGCTCTTTATTTTTTCTTTATATTCTGCACTCGTATGCGGTCCTCTGCAGCTGCCTATTATGAGTTCTCATGTGAGGGTAGTCTACGCGCAAGCACAAACCGAAGCTAATAGCCCACTGAGACTAAATATGTGGACTGATCACCTGCAGCAGGCCTAGCAATGGGTCCAGGGAGATGGAGAGTCAGTGATGATAGCTTGAGTGATATTGGCGGACACGGGGTGGGTGTGGATGGGAAAAAGCCCAAATAGCGAGTGTGGAAGTGGAAGTGGAAGTGGAAGTGGGGATGGAAGCGGGGGAAGAAGACGGGCAGGGAAGGAGAGAAAGGAGGGAGGTTAAAGAGATGGTTTGGATGCTTCCGTGGCGACGCTTGAGTGGGAAAGGGAAAGGGGAAAGGGAAATGGGGATCACGAGACAAGGGGTATAATACTGGGAGGTTTTACGCTTGTATTCTTCTACGTTTTTACGCCTACGCTTCTACGCTTCTAACGCTTCTACGCCCCCCTCCTCCTCCTCCGACTGATGACCTTAACGATGTTACGCTTACGATTCGCTTATCCTTATACATCATGACATGCTATGGCATGATATGAAACGATATGATATTACATATGCAAATAGAGGGAGGGTTTATTGTTATTCTTTCTTTCAATCATTTCTCTAGTACTGCCTCTTTTACATTCCGTAACTCCAGCTTTTTCTATTCACTACTACTACTTTGATACATTTTTTTCATTATCTTTACTCTTTTCTTCATTCCATAAAGTGCTCGGGGTATCTGATGGGATGAGGGTTTGGGCTTGGGAAGGGCTGGATCTCAAATATTAGGTTGGAGGAACGAACGGTAGGGAGACTAAGGGAAACTTTTTGGGTTTTTTTTTTCTTTTTTGTTTCAGGGGGGTTATTATGGATACTTAATTCGTTCTTCATTCGGCCACTGGAATGTTACTTTCGACTTCAATTTTTTCTCATCTAGAAGGAAAATTGGACTCTGGTACTGGCGCTCCTAGGATAGGCCTACACAAATACAGGATACACTTTCAGAGGATCTGGTATTCAGGTGCCTACGGACTAGAAATGATTGCAATCCGACAGTCATATGCAATGGATTCAAAGAATATATATAGAACATATACTTCATACGCCTTTCCTCCATCATGCTAGCTAATTCACATACATATCCTGTATACATACTACCCGCTACCTATATATATCATATATATCTACTTTATATACATACTAGGAGGAGGACTTGGTTTCAAGAGCTCTAAATTAAAGGTCCTAGAATTAACTGCGCCATAACCTGTTTGTGAAAGAGAGCGGGATTCCAATACCTGCCCCGGCAAAAAAAAAAGCCCGCCTCAGCTCTCACCTACCTACCTATCTTTATTATATAAATATGTCAACCTACCTGAGATAGGTTACCTAGCCTGCTCCATCTATGTAGCTAGCTCCAGACCCAAAGCATTCAGAGAAGCAATCCTAGCGGTAGCCTTTATCATCCTAATTTGGAGAGGGAAGGAAGAGCCATAAGCCAATCTCATTATGAGGTGTGAATTATTGCTCTTATTCTCTCTCTTTCTGTACGGCTCTGCCTGTCTGAACTTCACATCCAACTACAGGCAGGGTTCGAGAATCGGAACAAATATACCGCCACTGCAACTGCAGTTGGGGTAGAGGGGTTAATACTAACTTGGACTCCTATGACGTTGCATATTGTACGGCTTGGGTATTGACTGCAATCTGGTTGAGTGTTCTTTGTTTTTCTGCGGGGTCGCCAAATGTCAAGACCTCATCCTCCCTTCCCCTCCCGAGGCGGCTTGTGACTCCTACCCCTGGTGTGTATGTATGCGAGATACATACTTCACTAACAATTCGTTTCCTGCTCAGGAGAAGCGCTTGGCACTCCTTCATTCCATCGAGTGGTCATTTGTAGATAGGTAGGAGAAGGAAAAATGATCAGTAGGTGGGGAATGGCACAGTCGATCCGGATATTAGATTAGAAGGGCGTCAATGACAATGATGATGAAGATAATGTCCAATCGGTTGGGCACGCTGAAGAGTTGGAAATATAATGAGCATTCTTCTTGGATTTTTCTAGGTTGGCGGAGTTGGCGGAGTTAGTTGGGATGCTTCCAGACACGGGGTTTTGTGGAAAAGAATCCTGAGGTGATAGTGATTGTACAGAGGCAGTCGGTGTGGTGGTGCAAGAGGGTTTGGGTGGAGTTCAGCGACTCCAGCACACTTTATGTATATCTGTGTGTGTTTAGGAATTCTATAGGAACCTTTATTGAGATAGAAAATTATGGAGTCAGATTGCTTACTTAATTACATAATTAGACTCAGTGGAGGAGTATTTTTGTGTCAGGGATACTCATGGTAGTTGGTATGACAAGCATATAACTATCTAGTTCTATAGAATTGCTTTATACGTTGCAATTAATTATTCCCAGCACCAATGAATCAAATAAACAAACAAGCATGTGCGTCTGTGCATCTTTTGCAAGAAGAGACCCCGATCCGGTGTCACGTGACATGGAATTCGAATTGTTTGTTTCTTCGAGTATCGGGGCCTGCAGTATATTACCGGTACTACTAGCCAGTTTCATAGACCTATATGAATTTCTAAAATCCCCTGCCCTTGCCAGTTCCCGTGCGTTTGAGATTGGGGCTGGGCATGCGGAATACCAGAAGTAAGAAGTAAGTTGTTGTTAAGCATGTGGAGGTCGCGGCTTGGTTGGTTCTGAGCTAATATTGCATAAATCAATATACAAATACATCAATAATGCTAACCCGCTTCGGCGCGAAGCAGTTCCGAAAGTGCAATTACCTACCCATTTAGGCTTGCCAAAATTTGTTTTCCCTTTCTTTCGTGTTTTAGTTTGGAGGAAGGAATGAACAATATTGTTTGTGGCTTGGCATTAGCATTCGTTAGGATGATACTGTATCTTCGTATGTGAGAGTGCACTACAGTATAGGATTGAACGAGTATCCGTGGAATAAGTCACATTGAGCGAGGAAGAGGCAGGAAGAGGGGGGGGGGGGGGAGTTCACGCTTTGGAGGAATGACAGCTGTGGGTTTTATGATAATGAAATCAATATTGAAACCAAGATTACTTCTGCGGAGCTTGGGTACAACGCGAAAGATTCCGGGGAGGGGGCGGACGGGGTATATGTAGTATAGACCGATTACAGAATCACCATTGGCGGTTCGTGGTACTATCAGTTGGCATGGGCACAGCAAGGGGTGATAAGTTCCGTTAACCTTCGTATATTCACCTCACAAACTTCCTCATCTCAATCAGTATAAGAAAAACAGTCGACAGCTCCACATGAGTTTTTCCCAGATATTTCCCAAATCCCAAACCTATCCCTATCCGGCAAGTAACTCGCGATTCAGGAAAAAAATATAAAAAAAAAATAACGCATAAATCCAACGCAACAGTCGCACTTCGTACATAAACAAGAAATCCAAATTCCAATCCCAATCCCAATCCCGACTTCACACTACCAACCCCGCCCAACGATATCCCCAACATCTAATACCCCGTCCTAGCATCCACAGCATCAATATCATACTCCGACCCCTCCGGCTTCCTCATCACAATCACAAACGGATGATCACTCGTCTTATCCGAAATAACCTGATCCCCCCTACTCCCATACTTCTCCGTGACGACTGTATACACCTTATAGCATCCCTTATCCAAGTCCTCATCCCGATACCTATTCACCACAACCCCATTCAACACAAAACTCAGCTCCTTCACCATCGTCAACGGCACCCGCCCTCGCGCGTACTCCTCGGCAGCAGCCTGATGAGTAGATTGCCATCCTCCGACGTAACAGGGATGACATTAAACCTCAAATTCGACAGCATGCGCGCCCCCGGACCATCGTAATTCCGCGCCAGCGTCTTGCGTTGGCCGCCCATCGGGCCCAGCCGGATCTCGATCTGCAGCTCGTACAGGTTGAAGTCGTAGATGCTGTCGGGGTCGATCTGGATGCTGAAGATCAGGTCCTGCCGCAAATCGGGCGGGTTGGGCCACATGGGCACGGTGATGGACGCGCGCGCGTACGTGCCGAAGCCGTAGCATGAGTAGCTGATCTTGGGGTAGCCGGCGGGGGTGGAGGATACTCGCTCGCCGCGTCGCCGGCGGAGGGGGGGGGCCGGGAGAGGGCTTGGTGATGAGGTTGTATTCCTCCTCGGTGATGGCCCCACGAGCCGCGGAGGGGGGGGGGGCGCGGGTTCGCCGGTGGTACGGGGAGAGAGAGGGAGGGGAGGGAGGAGGTTAGGTCGAACATTTTCCCTGCGTGCAGGATTCGCGGGGCGGTGGTTGCGGTGTCGACGGGTGTGGTGGCGGGGTCCAGCATGAGCAATGAACGCATCGATGAGGTCTCCAGTGGCGGGCGTTTCTTGTCGCGGATCTCCAGGTACAGCATCGGGTTGTTGAGCTGGATGCCCATGAGCGCCGAGGTCGGCTTTCGCTGCACCTCCTTGTCGAAGCCTTCTTGAACTTTGTCGCGAGCGTGTTGTATGTGAGATTTGCAAAGTCTGGAAATTTCAGCGTGCGGATGGAGTTATCTGGCCCCCAGATAAAGGGCGGGTTATCGCCGGGCTTTACTAACGGGTTGTTCATGGGTACGGGTCGGAGTTTATATTCAGTTTCTTCTCGTCAGGGGGATCGGAGGTGGGCCCTGTGTAGACCCGTCTGAACTGGAGGTACATTTGACTTGGTGTCAGCTGGAACGCGGCGGCGAAGGACTGCTGGTGCGGCGGCTGTCGGAAGATGAGGGTCTTGAAGTCAGGACTGCCGGGTACGCGGTCGAAGAGTGCGAGCAGGACAGTGCTGTCGAGATTTTCCTGGCGCAGGATGCTCGCCGGTTTCAGCTCCATTTCCTCCTCGGAGGTGTCTGTGAATGGGGCCTCTAAGATCAGATCGGGATATTTGGTGACTAGTTCGGAGCGCATAAGAAACCCGTGTGTAGGGACCTGGGGAAGATATGCGCCCGAGCCCTTTCCCATAGGGGTTTGGAGGTACTTCGTGATGGCGTTCTTGATACAAACCCTAATTTTGTCGTCGTCCTTCTCAACTTGGTTCGCCACGGCGAGGCCTCCGTCAATGAGGGCCTCCACCCAGTTCGGGTCGATATGAAAGAACCGGAGCGACTCCCGCGGAAGATGCGTGGGGTCGGGGACGATGTATTGGGAGGGCAGATTTCCGAGGTACATTCTGTCGAGGACCCACGACATGACAATCGGCCAATCCGGGAAATTATGCGCGTTGATCTCGTTGTAGACATTGCCGTCCTTGGAGGAGGACAGCTCGGCCATGACTGTGTTCGCCGCCGCCTTGAACCGTGTCGATACTGCTGGCGACGCAAACGAGATGTCGAGGGGTTCCGCTGCGTCTCTCACCCACCGGACCGCATGGCCGGGGACGTTGCGGGTGCTGGTGCCACTGGAGATCTCGTTTAGAGTGCGGATCCCGCGGGATAGAGATCCCAATGCGTCCTTTAGGTCGACAACGGGATGATTCTCTGCCTTGAGGGCCTCTTTCTGGGCGAGCTTCAGCCCTTCCCGATGGATTGCTGTTCGGAGACGCCCAAGGCAGCCGTGAACGCCTGATCGCCCAGCGCTTGAGTTCTGCCCACATGCCACGCAATGCAGTAAGTCAGGTCCATGAGTCCTGTTTGCTTATCCATCACCTGCAGCTCCGTTCCGAAGAAACTCATGGTTTTCAGTTTATGTTCGATCGTCGTCGGCGCAAACGGGCCTCGGAAGAGCGCCGCACTAATTTCCCCCGTCGACGTTCGATATTTCGCAAGTGTGTACCCATCATTCAGCCGCTGCCCAATCCATTTCGTCTTATTATCTGCCAGCAGCCGGTCGATCGTGGGTTGGGGCGGCCGTAACATGGCCATCGTATCTCCCAAATGCACCATCGCCTGCCCCGCTGAACGAGTCCGCCGGAAGCGACATGTACGTCCAGCTGTACAAACTGGTCAACGCAACCCGCTTGTCCAAAGCAAGTGGCCATGGCGTGCCCGCGACGTATTCGATGCTCACAAGGTGAGCAATGAGCGGCTTCGCGACCTCGTTGTCCATCGGCCCGGCTCTATGGGCTACAACCACGCCAAAAACTCCCTCCTCATCCTCAAACTCCCCGCTGTCGGCCATCCCCAGTGTATTGATATTCCGGACATGCGCTAGCCACTTGTACCTCGACACGCTGCATTTATCTTGGGCCCCCTCCTTCAGGATCTCCGGGTCGTATTCCGTCGTCAACTCATTAAACATGCCCGGTTCGATGAATATGAAATCCGCCTCTGTGTCTGGGTTACTCTCTAGAAAACTACTGGGAATCACCCTGGAGACGGACTGCTCCAACAACCTCGCCAGCGACAGGGTCACGGTCTTCGTCTCCGTCTGATTGCGCAGCAGGGGATGGTCCTCAGGGAGCTGCAGTTCCTCGGGGGTAAACACCATCAATGCCAACCATGGGATCGTGTTGAACCCCTCGTCCGGCTGCTTCTTGTCCGTCGCGATGCGCTCCCACGGTAGATGCGGGTCCGTGAGGACCACATGTGGCAGCGTCTCGACCACATCGGCATGGCCCTCTGGCGGGTATTGGCTGTGAATCGCGCCCGCTGGCAGCGCAAATTGGGGGGTGACAACTGTGAAGGATTGTACCGCGGTGAGTTTGAGCGCTTTGTGGGTGCCGTTGGAGATGTATTGCTCGGTGGTGACATCGTATGTTCCTGCTACGAGTGACGGCTTGTAGTATGAATAGAGCCGCTCCTCGCCGGGGGCGAGGGCCTCGGGTTTTCCGACTATTCCGCCGAATACATGAGCATGCTCGTCGGGGGTTCCGAAGCGTTTTTTGGCGTGGCGGAGGGCGAGATGGCGGGGTGATTTTGGGACACGGCGGTTGAGGATAGGCATGGCGTATCGACTGGAATTGAGGTTCGCCGGTGGTTCGACAGTTGATTGTATGACGTTCTAAATGTGGAATAGGTGTGGAGATGCAGGCTCGAGAATCTGCGAGCAAAAGTTTAGATATGTCGTCGTCGTTATGGAGCTTTTTCGGTGGTGGAGTAGGAAGGAGCAATGGATATCTCTAGCAAGCATCAGCTTCCGGAGCAGTGTATACTTCTAAACTCCCAGTCAGCGTTCAACTCCTCTCAACAGCCTCGAGCCTGGCCATACGTTAAACGTGAATGTAGAGAAAAGAGGGATCACTCTAATGACGGAAATAAAAAAACCTTGATGATTCGATACTCTGTTCACGGTCCAGTGCTCCAGTAGAGTTGAAACGCGCTGGCCACGGTAGTGACTACTAAGAAACGTCAGCAAAACAGTGATTCTCCCTCTGGCGAGCTGTAGTCCTGCAGTCAGGGACGATTGACTACCATTTACTCACCTAGGTACACCAGCCAGAGACTGCCACCGGAAGACTTGATAGTTTAGAAAATGGATGGGAAATTCTCCTTCCGCATCACAACTTGGGAAGAGGAAGAGGGGCAACGTGGGGTATCCATTTGCACGCTGCCCACCATGAGATTGATACTCCCTCACCCTTCATATGCAGCGTCGACCTCAAACCCCACTGAATCCGATAAATCCCACAACTGTTTACCCAGCTCATGGTGGTGGTGTCGTGACGCTGGTTTGTTTGCTCAGAACTTCCATGCCGCCGCGCGTGGTACGTTCCGCTTGACCGCCGTCCAATTAAGGCTTCTGGCTTTGTAGATCTTGCATGCAGGGAAGAGATGCGTCAACCACTGCGACTAAGACATCTCCTAATTCAGTCTGGTTTCCTAATTCTACCCCTCCCTCATTGCATCACGGCGTGCATACGTAGGGCAAAGTATATCACAATCGACAATTGACAATCCCATAATTTTACTCCAACTGTACTGTCTCACAAACCGGTAAGCAAAACGCCTCGAATTCGACTGTAGCGGATTTTGGGAAGTATTACCTCTTTCCTTTTGGAATTGCACATGGCGGGTGAGTGAGGTATCTCACAGCTGAGCACAAGCCGGACAGCATGGCATGGGCATGCATCCCATCCCATCCCATTTTATCCCATCCTATCAGAATACAGGATGTTTCCGGTTTCAGCTCGTATTCGTTTCAAAAAGTACCTCAATCAATCATGAATCATATTTACCCCTCCTATTACATATATTTTTATCGCATCACTGGCATGGCATCGGGACGTACATTAGGATGGTTAGCTACCGGTATACAACGATCATATGGGAACCCCGGACGCGAAGACCCGCTTGTCTTAGACTTACCGTCTCGCGAAAACCGGATGCCTGGCTAATTCACGGAATGCGGGGTTGGGGGCTGATCGCCGCTCCCAAACGCAAGTGGGTGGTGTAATTTGACACCTTGCGGGGTCTTGGATTTGAGACAATCAGGCGTCGTCAAGTCGGGTTGCACAAGATGTGGGGAATCCTGGAGGTGGTGCGGACAGGGGGCTTTTGCGTTACGGTGCATTGGGATGATATGGATTGCATAGGGAGTGTGTGCATTAAATGTGGCATATTGTATGCAAGGTTGGGGTATTGCATTGATTGACTCGACATCGCTGTACTTGTTCCCGTGTCAAATGACCTCGCTCTAGAGGAGTATAGAATACACATCTGATACAAAGGTTGCTTTTTGTGCGGAATATTTCTCGTGAATTAAATAAAATTCAATGAATCAAAATAGAATATATTCAAATCTCAAGCTCCCAGTTACGTCCTTTTACGTCCTTATCCAGCTTCCCATGTCCATATCAGAACAATTCCAAAAGTAGATATGA
>WHUX01000685.1:0-13908 GCA_015179025.1 Terfezia claveryi
AGATGATGGTGCAGTGCCTCAGCACTGCCCCAGTACCATTCGCAACCTAGTAGTGATCAGCCACTGTCTTATGACCATCCCTGCAACCCTCCAGCAGCAACACCCCTAGCCACATCTCGTAATATATTATAACTCTACTGATTCTGGCTATATTCACAACTATGGAAGCAAATATGCTCTACAACATGATTACCCTCACATCCCGCCATCTTCAACTCAATACCCCCATACCACCTCCCCCAGCATGACCGTTGTCATACCCGACCCCTCCCCCCGAACCCCCCCCAATAGGGCCAGTATCATGCGGGTGAACTCATGACTACGAGAGGGCCCTTTACCTAACATCTATATTCATAATTAAACAGCTTCTAAGGCAGCAAGCAACAATATATGCAAACAGTCAGCTATCATTACAAGCCGCTCACCGCTCCAAAAATGAGCTATTTTTAGAATTAGGTATATTTCCATGATTTATACTATTATAACCCCCATATACCTCAATCTGCTGCAATACTCTCTTCCCAAGCATTCTCAGCCCCCGCCAAAAGGTCTCCAATAGTTATGGGAGCTCTAATACCCCCCCTTTGAGAATCTTCACCCTCCATTAATACCCCTGCCTCTACTCCCTCTGTTGGCCTTATATTGTACGAATAGGCCCAAAACCGCAAGGAGACCTTTACCTATATCCATGGTAAATTAGTGCTGAAGGTGGAGCGTGCTAGTTTGGTTGGCATGGAGTGTACAAAATTTCAGATTGCAGGATCTCAACTCAGCACACTGAGTAAGTTCCGAGAGCTCTTATTCAATCAGCCAAATCCACCCTATCTATGCCCTCCTCAATCCCCCGAGTTCAACACTCCTCTAGAGCATCCTCAGCCGCCCCACTCCTCTAGAGCATCCTCAGCCGCCTCGGAGAGGTTGCTAATCGCTCTGGAGCTACAATACCCCCCCATTTTGGGCTCCAGGTAGTCGCATTAGCCATGGCGGGATGCTGGCCTTTCTCGAGGCATTTTAAACCCTTTACACCCTTTATAGCTACTAGATCAGCCCAAGCATTACCGATATGTACCAGAGCAGGTGTTGAGAGCACGCTAGGTTGGGCACTAGGTTGGACACTAAGTCTGGTTACTACATTGGTAGACGCTAGGTTGGATGCTAAGTATAGCACTAGAACGGCATGAGACTAGACAAAGCGCTAGGTTAGGTGTTGAGGAATTTAGAGCAGCTAAGTCGACGCTGAGTTGGACTCGTGAGTGTGGGGTTGCTGTTGGTTGCTGTGAGGGGGTTGAAATGGCCCCAAGGGAGGGTGACAAAACCTCCTAGATGGAAGCAACCCATGAAACCCAAAGGGAAGGTATTAGAACTCTTAGAGCTATTGGAAACCTTTCAACGGTGGCTGAGAATGCCTGGGAAGAGAGTATTGCAGCGGATTGAGGTATATGGGGGTTATAATAGCATAAATCATGGAAATATACCTAATTCTAAAAATAGCTCATTTTTGAAGCAGTAAGCGGCTTGTAATGATAGCTAACTGTTTGCATATATTGTTGCTTGCTGCCCTAGAAGCTGTTTAATCATGAATATAGATGTTAGGTAAAGGGCCTTCTCGTGGTGATGAGTTCACCTGCATGATACTCGCCCTATTGGGGGGGTTTTGGGGGGAGGGGGTCGGGTATGACAAGGGTCATGGTGGGGGAGGTGGTATGGGGGTATTGAGTTGAATATGGCGGGATGTGAGAGTAACCATGTTGTAGAGCGTATTTGCTTCCATAGTGGTGAATATAGCCGGAATCAGCAGAGTCATAATATATTACGAGATATGGCTGGGAGTGTTGCTGCCGGAGGGTTGCAGGGATGGTCATAAGACAGTGGCTGATCACTACTAGGTTGCGAATGGTACTGCCCTAATAGAAACATATATTGTCTCCTGAATTTCCCTTCAGTTGGACAGATAGTAAGAACTCAGAACATAGTTAGAGTATAATTAATATAGAAGTTCTACTAGTTAATTCCTAAATACCTTTGGCACTCCTATACTACTTTACCTATTATAGTAATCTTATGCTACTAGTAATAACTTTAATTGTGAGGCTGAACAATACACTATTAGTAATTCACTTAGTAGTATACATTACTAGCTTGAGATTATCTGATTAGATTAGATCCTTATCTAATCTAATCTAATTGTCCAGTCCCCTTGACAACACTTTACATTTTTTTAACTTTAGAACTTGATTCTTACCTAATAGGAAGGCCTGATCAACCTTACCTAATCAACAAAGTTTCTACCAACAAAGAGTAGAAACTAGAGCCAATATAAGTATAGAGCATTAAGCACAGTAGTACCAAAGTTTGATAGTCAGTAGTAAGACTATTCTCCAAATAGCAACCATAAGCCTATTTCAACAAATAGCAACTAATAAAAGCCTACAACAAGTAGCAAAACAACAATAAGGGCAACAATAACTGTATTTAATTAGCAAATATAAAGAAATAGGAAAACTACCTAATCTAGTAGCTCTGAGACCTAGAAACTGCCTTAGAAGTCCAATAAGGGTGAGGATTATAGGAACTAGTCCTATCAACATCCAAACTCCAAAGAGTGTCCCAGCCCCACTCTCTACCTAGCCTAAAGAAAAATTGAAAATTTTCCCCGTAAGCAGAACAAGAAAAGTTTCTATATCTTTCCCTCTAGAAAGAATATAGGTACCTAGTAGTCTAACCCCTATCCTTCTACTCAACTTTCTTTCTAGCATTAATAGAAAACCCTACTCCTACAACAATCTCATCAACAAAAGTAAACCTTTTCCCCTTCAAGACCTTTGCTCCCTTGCCATAGTCAACCTTGGTATGAGAAGTAATAGAAAGAGGATAAGGAGGAAGTTGATGAGAAGTAGATTCTTCTTCATCAGGATCTACCTTAAAGAAAGCAGGAATAGAAGAAACTGAGTCTAAGGAATCAGTGGTATAATATCAGATAGATATGGAGACTCCTAAACAGAAAAGTACTAGTGGAGTTATAGAAGGAAGAGCTAGGAGAAACAGGAAAAAGGTAATGACAAGTGAGGAGCTAGAAGAACTCAAGGTCAAGTTAGTTAATACCTCTAAAAAGAAGATTCTAGAAGGGAAAAACATTCTAGAGAAGGAAATGGTACAAAAGGAAATAACTTTTAGGCCTAATTCAGTCATGCCTGAAGTGGTAATTTTGACACCTCCTATATCAAAAGCCTTTTGGGACAAACATCAGTTCTTATAATATCAAAGGCAATAATAGGTATTTATATACCTAACAATAAACAATGTGCTGTCAAAAAGAAAGAAGGAATTATTGGCAGAAGTAGTAGAAAAGTTCATGATCTTCCAACAGAAAGATCAATTTGATAAGTCATACAAAATGAACTTGTAACTCTTATTTACCTCAAAAGCAGTATGGCCTTACTCAACATATAACCCACATAAAGGAGTTCTATGGCTAGTACTGAACTGGCCTTTTCTAACTCAGTACATGCTTATGGGTAATTTATATAATCTAAAAACACTAGAAATAGTGCTTCCCATAACAGAACCTGTAGAATCTTATGAAGAGATAGAATGGAAACTGTTTGGGAATGGAGGCAAGAGTAAAGGAAAGAGTGTCCAATATGATGAAGAAGATGATAGAGATTATGAAACAGATATAGAAGAAATATCTGGAAAAGATATGCTACCACCACCTAAGAAGAAAAAGAAAAAACCAGAACATACTAAAAAGGGCAAGAGTCCAGATAAGGAATCTGGTAAGAGGTCTTCAGAAGGTAGAGCTGGTGGTAGAGGAGATGATCCTAGATCTGGATTTGAGGGTGACCAATTAGAAAATAGTTCTGATAATGATAGAAAGAAAAGGTCTAGTAGAGAACCTAGCCCTTACCACTTGGAATGGTCCAAGAAGACTGGTTAGAATATACCTTCACAATAAATTAGTAAATCTCTAGTGAAAAAGGCAAACAAGCTTGCAAAAATTCCTAATCCTCTATAAATTGATGGAGTATCTAAGAAGTAGAGAGATCAAACTATCTTTGACAACTATGTGCAATAGTTGTAGAAGTGGGTAGAATACCAAGGGATGGATATAGCAAGTTAGGAAAGCTTGGATAGAGCAAGCTTTATATTTGATGGGAGTACTCAGAATTAGTATAATCAGTACTGTTCTGAAAAAACCAATGTTAAAGAAAGGAATTTCCATAAATTTATGTTGAAACTGAGAGGGAAACTTATCTCTATAGTTGTACCTGAAATTATATGGAAAAAGTATCTAGTACACTACTAGAGGCTAGAAGTTACTGTCATACAGTATACATGAAACTTGCAGGAATTCAAAATTAAGTGCAAGGATTTGAATGGACAAGATATGATAAGTGATTATGTACTCAAAATGAAACTAGTAGATGGACTAGTACACCTGCTTAGGGCTAAGGTCAAAGGGCTAATCTTATATGAGTTAACCTTTGAGGAAATACTGAATAAAATAGCTGTACAAGAAGATGTTCTCAAGCAAGAAACTAAATCCTTACAATAGTATCAGAAGAAATCTGATAAGTAGTAGGGTCCTAGCAAGTCTATGGAATAAACTAAGTCTAAATTCAAATTGCCAGATAAGGTGGCCAGGAGTGCAGCCAAAGTAGCTGGCAAAAAAGGAGGGTCAGGAGGACTCTTTGGCAATTTTCCTAATACTAGGAAAGATAAGACTAAGTACATACCTTATAGTGAACAAGAGAAAAAGAGAGAGGAGGCTGCAAGGACAGGGACTTATTATCACTGTAGCCAGAAGGGCCATAACTCTAGGGATTGCCCAAATAGGAAGATGTCCTCAGCTTACCAATTGTTATGGATGGAGGTTGGAAGGTAATTCCCGCGTCGACGCGGTAAACAATGACTTATTCTGGTTCGGGGTATCACCTGCGATCACAGGTGATGGACGTGAGTGTCGAGGTATCGCACACGTAGGGAGCTCTACGTGTGTGATCAGGTGTCTAGGGACTTCGGGCGAAACCAAAGTCGAGCAAGGTATCGAAGTCAAGGTCGAGAAGGCGAGGTAGTCTGAGCTACTCTCAAGAACAGTGGTGCAGATATATTCGTATAACAACTAGGTACAGGAAGGTAGACAAGTTGTTGCGTGGGGAAGAAAGAAACAGAATACAGACGGCAAGAATAGGCTTCTTTTATAGAGATCCTATCTCCATCTCGAACAACACCTTTTTGGCTAACACAACGGTCTAGACAAAGCATAACGGAAGATGAACACGCAAGCCAGCTCACGGATACACGGATCCTGTAAGATTGTCGAGAACGAGGCGTCTGGCAATAACGGATAACGCTGGTGTGAACAGAAGACCTGAAGAATTGTACATAAGCGAAGGTGAAATTTCTGATAAGCTAAAGAAAGAGTTTTGAGCGAGAGCAGGTTGTTTTCAATCTGAGAGTCGTGCCAGTTTTGGTTCGACTCTCAAATAAGGTCTGGGTCAAAATAGGGTTCGAGGGTTTCCGGGGTATTTCCTAAATCTGAGAGTCGTGCCAGTTTTGGTTCGACTCTCAAATAAGGTTTGGGTCAAAATAGGGTTCGAGGGTTTCCGGGGTATTTCCTAAATCTGAGAGTCGTGCCAGTTTTGGTTCGACTCTCAAATAAGGTTTGGGTCAAAATAGGGTTCGAGGGTTTCCGGGGTATTTCCTAAATCTGAGAGTCGTGCCAGTTTTGGTTCGACTCTCAAATAAGGTCTGGGTCAAAATAGGGTTCGAGGTTTTCCAGGGTATTTCCTAGTTTGAGAGTCGTGCCAGTTTTGGTTCGACTCTCAAGTGTCAAATCCATAAGCGAGCGACTAGGACTTCCGGGATGCGGTCGGATGTCGGCTAGCCAGGAAAGGCAGGGTCGAGAACATAGTCACATGATATACTTTGGCAAGTGCGTGGGTTGCCGGCGATATCGATCGGGGTCAGGATCGTGATTCGAGAGGGTTCGTAACAGTAGCTCCCTCTTCCAAGGATGAGCTCCTGTGAATCCAAGGCAGGATGCCAAGTTCAAATTCCACTCATTTAGGTAGAGTGCGAGGACGTGGTTTCGAGGAGTATGCAGTGTGGAATTTTTTCACAACACTAGGCGCATTCGAAAACATATCGGCAGGTTCCCAGATAAGCTCGTCATAGCCTACCCAATGGGCAAGGTATTCTAGTGTGCGACCGCGGAAACGAGAGTCGACGATTTCATCCACTTCCCATTCGGGTTCATCCTCAATGATCACAGGTGGTGGCGGAGGCTGGATTTGACCCGGAAGGGGGTCCGTGGAGGCAGGTTCGAAGAGTGAGACATGAAAAACGGGATGGATTTTCATAGATACGGGGAGGTCGAGTTTATAGGCATGGGAGGAGACCTTCTGGATTATCCAGAATTTTCCCAACTTCTTGAAGTCAAGTTTTGTCGATAGGCGAGTTGTTTTAACATGTCGACGAAGTAACCACACTTGATCCCCTATTTCGAACTTAGGGGCCGGAATCCGAGATTTATTAGCTTGTTCGGAGTAGGTAGCTTGTGCCCAGATCATTTCTGATTGAAGATGGGCGTCCAGCTCAGCAAGGCGGTCCGCGTATTCTTTGATCACTTGGGGGGCGGGTAGCTTGGCGGTGGGGTTCGTGGTGATCTGGTATTTGGGATTTTCACCGTACATAGCCTGAAAGGGGGTGATACCTAGGGTCGAGGATAAGGTATTGTTGTAGGAAAACTCAGCCATGGTGAGTAGTTCGGACCAGTTGTCTTGTTGATAATTACAGTAAGCCCGCAAGTATTGTTCTGCGATGGCATTGATTCGTTCCATTTGTCCATCAGTCTGGGGGTGGAAGGCTTTTGAAACCTTCTGTTGAATCCCAACGAGGGAGGTCAAGGAGCGAGTGAATTCGGATACAAATTGAGTGCCACGGTCTGAAACAATCGAATTGGGAATTCCGTGTAGGCGAAAGACATTATCAAAGAAGAGCTTAGCAATCTGCTTGGAATTGGCGTCCGTGTTGGTAGGTATATAGTGTGCCATTTTTGACAATCGGTCAACTACAACCAATAAGGCATCGAATCCATTTGAGACGGGAAGGCCAGTAACAAGGTCCAAGGAGACAGATGACCACTTCCGAAATGGAACTTGAAGTGGTTTTAACAATCCATAGGGGGCATGGCGAGCTGGTTTAATCCGGGCACAGGTATCACAATTTCGAAGGTATCGAGCTATGGTTTGGCGCATCTTTGGCCACCAGTAGTCTCGTGATACCAATTCATAGGTGGCTGCTTGACCGGGGTGTCCCGCAGCTGGGTGGTCGTGGTAGGTATGGAGAATGCGGAGGTGTATTTCCGGGGAGTCAGGAACATAAACTAGACCATTAACGAGTATAAGTCCCTCCGAGAGCTGACATTCAGCCAAAGGGATTATCGGGTGTTTTCTGGTGCCGTTCTTGAGGGCGTGCATAATCTCGAGAGCGAGCTTGTCAGTCTTGAGGGTGGCAAGAATGTCTTCATTGTTAACGATTGAGGCTGCAGAAAGCGAAAATTTCTCGGCGGGTATTAGGGCCTGTGTTGGGTGAGCACGACCATCCCCTTCCTCAGGGAGGTCTCCAGATCTCCTGGTGAGTGCATCGGCTTTGGTGTTCTGGGTGCCGGGTCTGAAGACAATCTTGAAGTTATATTGGGCTATTTCCTGCTCCCAACGAGCTTGTCGGCGTGAAAGCAAGGCTTTAGAGGTAAAGCTCTGTAGGTTGTGATGGTCGGTGAGGATAGTGAACGGTCGTGGTAGCTGGTGTAAGTAGATGTGCCATTTTTCAAGAGCCAGAATGATTGCTAGCTATTAAAGTGGATAGATTATAGTAACGGTACAGCGTAAAGGTAGCGTAGTGACCAGCGGAGAATTTACTGAGCAAGCTAGAGTCACAGGAGTGCGAGGACGATGTGGTTGAGGACGAGTGCAGTGGGAATTCAGTGTGCGTGATTGATTAAACTATCTAGAGAGGGAGTGGACAACGGTCTTAAGTACATGAATATGGAGAGGAAACGAACCATATGACAACCTAACTTGAAGAGGAATAAACATAGAGAAATCCATAAGTAGAAAGGTTGTATGCATGTAATATTCAAATAAGACAGTGTGGGAAATAACGAGCATGGGTATATAAACATGTGAGTATAACCGTACAGTAACTATGCAGAGTAAGCTGCAGGTGAAACATAGTATAGTACTCGTAATAGAAACTAGATAGATAATAATAGAAAGGATATCGTAATAGAGAAACATATAACGATATAAGTTAATATAGATGCCAAAATAGGAAGTAATAATGACATAGGAAGGGCACAGAATGTATGCCGCAACACTCTCTCTCATTCTGTAAGCCCGAGACTATTAGTATGATAGTGGTGGAGTATAGGAAGAAGACCTTTAGTCATAAGGTCAGCGTGGTTTTCATCGGTAGTAACATGACTGAGGGTAAATGTCTTGAGGATGAGTTATTCTCTTGTGAAATGATATGCAACGTCGATGTGCTTCGTTCGAGGATTGTTGACGAGGGTTTCTGCAACGTTGATGGAGGTAGTGCTATCTGCATGAAGATGGACAGGTATAGAGTGTCCAAGTTGAGAGAAGGCATGTATATACCAGAGTGCCTGACGAGCAGTTGTTGAGAGTGCCATATACTCGGATTCAGTGGTGGAGGCAGAAACAGAGTTCTGCTTCTTTGATAACCAAGATATAGCACAACCGTTTAGTAGAAAGACATAACCAGTAACAGACCGACGGGTATCGCGACAAGCAGCATAATCAGCATCAGAATAACCAACAAGTGACAAAGAAGACGAAGAAGGAGAACGTTCATAAGTAAGAGAAAGATTATGAGATCCAACAAGATAACGGAAAACCCTTTTAACAGCTGTATGATGAACCTTTAGAGGATGAGAAGAAAAGCGTGAAAGAAAGGAAACAGAAAAGGCAAGATCAGGACGAGTACAAGTAACAAGATACATAAGTGAACCAATCATCTGTTGGTATAAGGTACGTTCATGAGGAGGTTCTGAACCGTCAGCCTTAACCAGTTGTACTTTGGGGTCGATGGGAGTGAGAACTGATCGACAGTTGTTAAGTCCAAAGCGTTCCAGGATATTGGTGATGTATTGTCGTTGGGAGAGTTGAAGTCCTTTGTCTGTAGGGATAATTTCGATGCTGAGGATGTATTTGAGACCACCTTTGATGGTAACAGTAAAGTAGGACTTAAGATGATCAATAACTATCTTAATCTGAGGAGATTTGCCTACTGCGGTAATGTCATCAACATAAACAACAAGTATTACCTTGAGTTCCATGTTAATAAATACACAGGGGTCGAAGGGGAGAGAGATGAAGCCGAGTTCAGCAAGTGCAGAGGAGAGACGTTCAAACCACTGTAGAGGTGCTTGCTTTAATCCGTACAAGGCTTTGTGAAGTCGAAGAATCTTGCCATCTAGACCAATACCAGGAGGAGGTAACATCCAGATTTCTTCGATTAGATCACCATTCAGGAAAGCTGACTTGATATCAAGTTGATCCATGTCCAAAGAGAAGTGAATTGCGAGGGCAATGATGAGTCGTAAGGAGTCGTACCGTGTCACTGGTGCGAATGTTTCATCATAATCAAGGCCTTCTTGTTGAGAATAGCCCTTTGCAACAATTCTTGCTTTGTAACGTTCAACAGATCCATCTGCATTGTGCTTTACCTTAAATACCCACCTAGAACCAACAGGTTGTCGACCTGAGGGTAACTTTGATATATCATGGACCGTCCATGTCTGAGCATCGATTATTGACTGGTGTTCCTCAAGCATAGCTCGTTGCCATGCATCAGCATCAAGGGAGGCCATAGCTTCTTTATAGCTATTAGGTTCTGCCACAAGTCTAGCCCAGCCAGAGTCAGTATAACGATCGGGTTGTTTCCGAGTTCGTTGAAGGTATGACTTGTAGTCCAGCTTAGGAGTTTCTGGAGGTTCAGCAAACTCTTTTGAGCGACTTGACTTAGGTGCAGCAGGTGTAGAGGCTCTTGTGCGTCGAGGGGGAGTTGAGGGACCAGCAATAGGAGGATCGATAGCTCTCTCTGACTCAAAATCCTCATCAGAGTGCTGTTCGTACTCTTGTAGATTTGATGGAGGAGGAGGGAGAGGTATAGACGGAGTTGTAGTGGTGTCAGGAGTGGTAGTGGTAGGTGTTGGAGTAGAAGGTCTGAGCGGTACAGGTGGTGTTGATGGAGTTTCAGCTGTAATCGGAGGTAGAGGAGGAAAGTGTACATCGACAGAGGTATAAGATGATGACGGTTCAAACTTAACTTGACGATAGGTATCTACCTTGCGTTGAGATGGGATATAGATACGAAACATATGACCTAATTCCGTATAACCAACAAGATGTCCTTCAAGTGCTCTGGCTTCGAGTTTTGAGCCAGCAGGTCGTTTTTCTTCAGGAATGTGAACATAGCACTTGGAGTAGAAAGGACGAAGGTGTGAGAGAGTTGGTTTGATGTTGAAGAGTGCCTCAAATGGGGTTTTTCCATTTAGTGCAGAGTGAGGCAGTCTGTTTTTGATATAGGCAGCCCAGTTAAAGGCTTCAGCCCAGAGGTAAGGGGGTGCATCGTCGAGAGAAGGTCGAACCATACTAGTTAAAGTTTGGTTATAGCGTTCTGCAACGCCATTAGATTGATGGGAATAGGCGGCGGTAGTCTGGTGCTTTATTCCTCGTTCTTCGAAAAAAGGCTTCCAATTCCTTGTTGACATACTCACCTCCTTGGTCAGTTCTGAACGAGCGAGGATATCGTTCAGTTGTTGTGTTAACCTTTTCACAATATGCTTTGATAAAGCGAGCAGCATCACTCTTTTTATAGAGGAAGTTCACTTCAGAGTAGCGAGTTGTATCTTCAATAAAGGTTAGTAGATACTTGCGTTTCCCAAGAGATTCAACCTTGAAGGGACCCATGAGATCAGAATGGACGAGATCAAAGGGTTTTGTTCCTTTTGGTTTGTCGACGGATGTAGGCACTGACTGCTTGGAGTTGTATTTGGCACATGTATCACAGAAGTGGGAGGTTGGACGTTTGGGAAGGAGGTTGCCATCTTCGTAGATTTCACTGGCGTTTGACCAGAACCGTGTTGAAGAGTGACCAAGGGCACGATGCCAATAGTCTGTGGCAGCCATGTAAATCTTTCCATGACGAACAATAGGATATACTTGGTAGGATCCGTGATCAAGTGAAGCAGAAATAACAACCGAATCATCAATTTTCTCTGTATCTGTAAAATACCATCTTCACCCAATAAACGAAAACGTCCCAGCTCATCGATTTTCCTCCAAGAAATTAAACAGACCTCATTCCAATCCGGCACATACAAAACATCAGAGAGGCTAACATGAATCACACTTCCAGCAACTTCGATATCCAAAGAAACATTCCCTTGATGTGTGGCCCACATCACTCTTCCACCACCAACCGTGAGGCCTACATGGCAACGGACTGGATCGAGAAGATGAGAGAAGTCAGCAGTGATATGGTATGAAGCACCTGTGTCAAGAATCCATACCTCATATGTAGTGTAGTTAGCGGATACACCAGAATGGGAGGAAGAGGGAGAGTTTTGGAGAGCGGAGGAGGTGGCTTTGACAACCATAGCTACACCATTGTCATCATTGAAGAGTTGTTGAGCAGTAGCTGCTCGGTGTAGGACAATCTCCTTTCCAGAAGGAGAAGGGTTTTGGGCATTCGAACGATTGGTATTGTGCTTCTTGAGTTCTTGACAGGTCTTGAACGTATGACCTTGGAAAGGCTTGCCTTTGGACTTGCACCAACTGCAATTGTTTCCCGAGACTGGAGCCGTTTTGCCTTGACGTGTAGGATTAGGCTTTTTGTTCGGCTTGTTGGAGGTATTGTTGTTCTCTCTTTTATTGAAGAGAGCTTTGTTCTTGGAGACAATTTCGAGGGAGGAGGAGGAGAGTTCCAGAAGACGAGTTCGAACATCGAGGTATGTTAGTCCTGTCTTTGATTGGAGATTGTCAACAATATTCTCGTAAGTGTCAGGGAGTGTCATCAGGAGATAGTGAGCCTTGATATTGTCATTCTCAAGATAGCGTGCTAGATGCTGGTAAGGGGAGGTAGCTTCAGTCTCTTTGAGCCTGTCAATGAGCCGGCGAATTTGAGTATCATAGCTGTTGACATGTGTTGTCATAGATTCCCCTGGAGGCATAGAGATAGCGAATGTTTTGGATATAGCATCCCAGAGAGTAGTATCGTTTCGTCGATCGAATCGTTCCTGTAAGCGTACCCAAGCTTGTCGTGCTGTAGTTTGTTCGGCAATAAGTCCTGTGAGTGAGATATCAACAACAGACATGAGAAGAATTTTTGCTCTGGCATTTCTCTTGTTCCACAACTTAAGCAGTGCGGCATCAGTGGGGACAGTAGTGGATTCGTCAAATAGATCTTCATAGTCATAAGAATCAATGATTAATTCAACTTGTTTAGACCAGGCATGATATCCGGAACCATCATCTGATAACCGCTTGATATTATCAAGCTTGAAGGAGAAGGGAGAGAGGGAAGAGGCAGCACCGGAGGAGGAGCCGCTTGCACCAGCAGTGTCAGACATGTTGTAGGATGATTGCGCGAGATGGAAATCCACAATATATAAAGGAGTAGAGGTATAGACTCGATTATGGTAATAGAGAGGTTAGAGCTCCGGGCTCATAACCTATTAAAGTGGATAGATTATAGTAACGGTACAGCGTAAAGGTAGCGTAGTGACCAGCGGAGAATTTACTGAGCAAGCTAGAGTCACAGGAGTGCGAGGACGATGTGGTTGAGGACGAGTGCAGTGGGAATTCAGTGTGCGTGATTGATTAAACTATCTAGAGAGGGAGTGGACAACGGTCTTAAGTACATGAATATGGAGAGGAAACGAACCATATGACAACCTAACTTGAAGAGGAATAAACGTAGAGAAATCCATAAGTAGAAAGGTTGTATGCATGTAATATTCAAATAAGACAGTGTGGGAAATAACGAGCATGGGTATATAAACATGTGAGTATAACCGTACAGTAACTATGCAGAGTAAGCTGCAGGTGAAACATAGTATAGTACTCGTAATAGAAACTAGATAGATAATAATAGAAAGGATATCGTAATAGAGAAACATATAACGATATAAGTTAATATAGATGCCAAAATAGGAAGTAATAATGACATAGGAAGGGCACAGAATGTATGCCGCAACACTAGCAATTCCTTATCTCTAATGCCATAATTGCATTCAGCGGGTGACATTTTTTCCGAAATAAATGCGACTGGGTGCAGAACAAATTTCCCATCTTTTGAGTGTTTCAGTGACAGGATTCCGGAGGTGACATAATTTGAGGCGTCCGTTTCGACCAAGGTCTCGAGCTCAAGGTCGAAATGGCAGAGGATGGGTGCGGAGGTGAAGGTTTCCTTGAGAAGTTTAAAAACCTCTTCACATGAAGAATTCTAAACAAAAGGAATATCTTTTCGAAGCAAGTTAAAAAGAGGTTGGCAAAGAGCAGAATACTTATTGATAAACCTGCGGTAAAAATTAGCAAATTCAAGAAAACACTGGATATCCTTAACAGAACGAGGGGTCTCCCAATTAAGAACTGCATTAACCTTCTCGGGGTCCATTTCCAAGCCATACTCAGAGATGATAAATCCCAAGAATGAGGTTTTCTTAACCGAGAATTCGCATTTCTCTGGTTTTATAAATAACCCAGATTCCTTGAGTTTTTGGAGAACCGTTCGCACCTGTTCCTTATGTTCTTTTAGATTCCTTGAGTAAATCAAAATGTCGTCGATGTAGCATACACAGAAGATATCGAGGTATTCACG
>WHUX01000686.1:0-13871 GCA_015179025.1 Terfezia claveryi
GTACAAACAACTCTGCAGTATAGCTGCCTCCCTTGATACATGCGGCAACTGCCTCCGCGTGTCTCGTGTCCCTTGCCCTCTGCCTCTCTTGCCTCTTGCCCTTGCCCCCCATCTTAGCCTTCCCCTAGTCACACACATAGCGTTCCTACGTGTGTCTTACCCTAGCCTTTCCTCAGATCACACACGTAGCGCTCTTACGTGTGCGATTGCCCCTTGCCACTTCCCCGGCGTACCCCTTGGTCGCCTTGTCCCCAGAGCCCTCGTTACACTACGTTGGATCTTTCAGACCAACCGGTATGATGTCCGCGAACATTACACTACCCACCGATAGATTCGCAGCCTGGAGGGTGACTCCGATCCCATCAGACCCGGCAGAACTATCACATACTAACGAACTGTAATCGAGATCTTCATAGACACTTATGCCATCAGCGAACAACAAGGAGCAGACTCTAGAAAGCCGAAAGGCGAATCCGAGAAGCCGAAGACAAAATAACCCTCCTCCGAGAAGATACAGTAAAGGACAGGATAACCATCCGGAGATTGACTCACGCTTTAGACCTGGCCAATGGTTTAAAGAACCAGAAAATACAAGACCTACTAACCTCACCCAAGTTTAATGGGGACTGGGGCCGGTTATGAGCATGGAAAACCTCTGTGCAAATAAAACTCTCTGGGGACTCGGTGAAGTTCCTCACGGTTCACCACCAGCTCTCATACGTCTATGGCCTACTGGAGGGTAAAGCTATGGACCAGGTACAGCCTTCGTCAAGGCAATGGAATTGATCTGGTAGATATCCCGACACTAATGGCAATCCTGGACCGAGCCTTCGGGGACCCTGACCCTGAAGGAACTGCCAGCAGGGCCCTGCGAGATCTCAAGCAAAAACACAACGAACTGTCAGCCTATGTCACTGAGTTCTTCAGGCTAGCAGCAGAGCTCAATTAGAATGATGAAGCCAAGCTCGATCAGTTCAAAGACGGGCTTACCTTCGAGCTGAAAAAGGCTCTGGTTTACTGCCCACCAACCAAGACCCTGGAGGAACTTATTGAACAAGCTAGCTGGGTGGAACAACAGACAGCGGCACTCAGAGCCCCCCAAAAGACACTCTCGACCTCGACTCCCTGTACCCCATTCCCGACAGCACGCACCCAACAACAACAACCCATACCAGTCAACAAGCCTGTGCACCCCTCCTTGGTAGCGGGTGGGGCTGCCCCCATGGACCTGTCAGCAGGTAGGCCACGGTTAACCCAGGAGGAAAGAGATCATCACCGAATGAACGGGTTGTGCATTGCATATGGAAAAGGAGACCACTTTATTGCGGCATGTCCCCTTCAAAAAAATCGCTCCCTGGCCGCTCATGCCATCTCAGAAGCCCGGATCGAGGAGGTTGACGAGGTGGGAAAAGCCCTGTCCCTTGCCTAGTTACTGACACTAGCAAGGGACCTGCCCCAAGCCATTTATCTCTGTCTTTGTCTGCATTTTCTATATATTCCGCTTCTTCTGTTGTTGACGAATCTCACTTGTTCAGCGAGCATTTTGTTGTATCTATCTCTCTCAATATCAATGATAGAACAATCACCACGTCAGCCCTTATAGATTGCGGAGCCTCAGAAATTGCATTCGTTGACCAGGCCTTTGTCAGTAAATTCGCTATACCCACGTCCAAGCTTAAAACCCCCGCATTCTGGATGTCATCAATGGTCGACCCATCTCCTCTAGATATATCACCGATATTGCTTGCGTGCCTGCCCTGGTCAGGGATCACTCCGAGGCAAACCTCCCAATATTCATGACAAAGCTCAAATACCCAATTGTCCTTGGAATCCCCTGGCTTAGAATGCATGATGTATCGGTCAGCTTCAGCTCCTATACCCTGCAGTTCAATAGCCAATATTGCAAAAAGCACTACGGGAATCCAAAGCCACCATCACTGGGTTATGTGCCTTGCCGCCCCTGATAACCCACCCGACCCAGGTAGCACACCAGTCCGTACACATCAATGCCACTAAACCCCCTAGTCCTCCTGTTCCCCCTGTTTTTTCCCCTACGCCCCCGGTTTTCCCTGTGCCCCCGGTTCCTCCTGTCCCCTCCGTGCCCCCGGTTCCCCAAAAACCTCTGAATATTAGCTTCATCGGGGCAGGGGCTTTCGCTTACCTCACTAGGAGACACAAGCTGAAGGCTCATGCCCTATCTATACATGAGGTTAACCTGGAAATCAACAAGATACGGCCTAAGGAGGAGTGGAAGGCTATGGTCCCAGATGAATATCACGAGTTTATTGATCTGTTCTCGGAAAAGGCCGCAGAGAAACTCGCACCACACTGACCATACGACCATACTATCCCGCTGGTAGAAGGTAAAACCCCCTCTTATAGGCCTCTTTATGGAATGTCCCGGGTTGAGCTGGAAGCTCTGAAGAAGTATTTGGAAGAAAACCTTAACAAGAGCTTCATTCGCCACAGCTCCTTACCAGTGATTGCTCCGGTGCTGTTCGTGAAGAAATCGGACGGCTCCCTTCGGTTGTGTGTTGATTATCGTGGCCTGAACGAGATAACGGTCAAAAACAGATACCCTCTACCCCTAATTCACGAGACATTAGCCAGGCTCTCCAAGGTCAAGTGGTTCACCAAACTGGATTTGAGAGAGGCATACAACCTAGTACGGATTGCCGAAGGGGAGGAGTGGAAAACTGCCTTCCGAACTCGTTATGGCCACTTTGGGTATAATGTTATGCCTTTTGGGTTGACTAACGGCCCAGCCTCTTTCCAGCACTTCATTAATGACACCCTGCGAGACTTTCTGGATGTATTCTGCACAGCCCCCCTTGACGATATCCTGATCTATTCGGATACCCTGGCAGAGCATAAAATCCATGTTCGTCAAGTGTTGGAGAAGCTAGAGCAAGCCGGATTGTACCTCAAGCCCGAGAAATGTGAGTTTCATGTGCAAGAGGTCAAGTATCTGGGGTTAATCATCACTACAGAGGGCATCAGGATGGACTCTGCCAAGGTTACCACTGTCTAGGAATGGCAAATCCCAGCGAATCTCAAGGATGTCCAAGCATTCCTAGGGTTCGCCAACTTTTACTGGTGTTTTATCCTGGGATATTCGAAGATCGTAGCCCCCCTCACTGCCCTGACTAAAAAAGACCGGCATTTTGACTGGAATCCAGAAGCCCAATCTGCCTTCCAGAACCTCAAGGAAGCCTTCTGCTCAGCACCAATCCTGACATATTTCAACCCTGACCAGGAGTATGTCATCGAAACCGATGCATTCAACTATGTCTCCGCGGGAATCTTCTCTCAGAACGATGATAAAGGCATCCTCCACCCAATGGCTTACTTCTCGAAAAAACACTCCCCAGCTGAGTGCAATTATGAGATCAATGACAAGGAGTTGATGGCTATCGTAAGGGCGTTCGAGGAGTAGAGGCCACATCTGGAGTCAGCTAAAGGGATTATCGAGGTATTATCTGATCACAAAAACCATGTGTATTTTACAACCACCAAGCTACTCAACCGACGGCAGGCTAGGTGGTCGGAATTCCTCTCTCGGTTCAACTTTAAGATCAAGTACCATCCTGGAAAGGCTGGTGGCAAGCCCGATACGTTAACTCGGAGATTAGGAGATCTTCCTAAGGAGGGGGATGCAAGGCTAAAATACCAAAATCAGGTGGTATTGAAGCCTGAAAACCTTGATCTGGTGGCCAATATCCTTGCTGAGGCTAAGGCCGCCGTGGAAGCCAACCTCCGACAACTGATGAGACAGGCTTACGAAGGAGACCCTCTGGTCAGGGAAATCATCGCTGCAGTGGATTTCGGCCAGCGCCGCCACCCCAACATCTCCCTGGCCAAATGTACCGTCCAGGAAGGCCTCCTTTACCACCTCGAACGGCTCTATGTGCCGGAAGGAGAGTTGCGCCTTCGATTGATCAATGAACACCATGACAGCCTGGTTGCAGGTTACCCTGGAGTGGCCAAAACGTTAGAGCTTCTAGCCAGGGAGTACACATGGATCGACCAACGTAAGGACGTGGAGTAGTACATACAGAACTGCCATATTTGCAAACGTACTAAGCCTGTCCGCCATGCTCCGTATGGGACGCTGAAACCTCTGGATATCCCTGATCGGCCGTGGCTGCACCTGACTATGGACTTCGTAACAGGGTTGCCGGAAGACTTGGGGTTCAATGCCATCTTGATGGTGGTGGATTGGTTGACGAAAATGAGGCATGTTATACCTTGCCAGGATACCTGCTCTGCCCCAGAGTTAGCCAATCTCTATCTCAATAATATATTCCAATACCATGGCCTCCCTGAATCGATCGTATCCGACCGTGGCCCCCAGTTTACCTCAGAATTCTGGCAAGCCTTCTGCGAACTTCTGGGGATCAAAGCACGTCTGTCAACAGCATATTACCCCCAGACGGACAGCTAATCGGAGAGGATGAATGCCATTATAGAGCAATATCTACAGGCCTTTGTCAATTACTAGCAGGATAACTGGGTTTCGTTGCTAGCCACCTGCGAATTTGCCGTGAACAACTAGTTCTTGGAATGCTCCAAAACCTCGCCTTTCCTGCCTAATTACGGTTGGCACCACCGGTTCGTGGATGCCCTGGCGCCCTTGCAAAAAGCCCACCCCCCAGCTAAGGAGTTTGTGGTTGGAATTGCTGAACTCCACCGTACCCTGAAAGCCGAGCTGGGATATGCGCAAGCCCGGCAAGCTGAGTATGCCAACGGATCATAGTTGCCAGCCCCCAGATATCAGCCAGGAGATAAGGTATGGCTTTCCAGCCGGCACTTCTGAACAGAATGCCCCTCCCGCAAGCTAGATCATAAATTTCTGGGACTCTTTGAGGTATTGGCTGCTGTGGGAACTCACGCCTATCGATTGAGGTTTCCCAAAGATATCAAACGACACCCAGTCGTCCATGTTTCCGAGATCGAGCCTGCTGCTAGCGACTCTCTGCCAGGCCAGGAACCCCCCCCCCTCCTCCTGTAGTTATCGAAGGTGAGGAGGAATGGGAGGTGGAGGAAGTGCTGGACCCCCGAAGAAGATATGGGCGCCTGCAATATAAGGTCAAATGGCTGGGGGACAAGGAGACGACCTGGCAACCAGCCGAAGATCTAGAAAACGCACAGGACCTTGTCACCTTGTTCCACCAGTGTTACCACCAGAAACCCCGCCCCGCTCAATAATATTCTTGTCGTCCTGGAATTAGTTATTAGGGTTGTTATTGTCATTGTTGTCATGGTTATTGTTGGTACATACTTCCGGCATTAGGGTTGTGTTATGGGTTATTGGTTATTCCTTGCTACTATGTACTTGCTTTTTTTTTTCTTGTAGATTCCAGAGGAAATCCAGTGGCCTATTTATACTCCTCTGAGATCTTATAACTAAGGAAATAAATACAATAAAGGATAGTATACCAAAAGGTAGTACACTATATAAAAGAGGTCATATGGCTACAGTAATGAGTCACATGGTCTAAATAATAGTTATGTGGCTATCGTAAGGAGTTACATGGTCTAAATAAAGGTTATGTGGTCATAATGAAGGTATGCTTATATTGTAAGTTCTATAGAATTTCCTATGGCTAATTCCATATGCTATGGATACTTATAAAGTAGTAGAAAGTGGTATAAGACTAGTCTTTCAACCAAGAGGCTTAGTTACATAATATAGTAGTAATATAGGAAATACAAAAGTATATAATCAATTATATAAGCAATAAAATAATATTCTCCATTATAATACTTTCTAGAACTTGAATAAAAACTAGAGGCTATAGTCAGAGACTATTGATTTAGGAAGACTATAGTAGTAGAATATATTATTAAGATAGAGGTTGGCCAATTTTAAGATGGAGCAGGTATTCCAGTAAGGTATAATATACCTTATCTTGGTCAACTAATTAACTACTATACATCAGGAAAGATTTTTCTTTGCCCTAATACCTCTTAGGGCCTTCTAATATATCTTTAAGACCTCTTGAATGCCAGATCGCCTCATGCACCCCAATGCTTATTATTCAGTATGGATGCGCCCCAATGCTTCCATCACTAAAGATTTTCCATACTCCAATGCTCCTCTGGGGCTCCTGACGCACTCTACTAACCCCTCTAATACCCAATCGCTGCTGGTGCTATGATACCTACTATTTGGTATGAGTTGCCATAAGTCTAAGAACCCCGCCTGAATGTCTACCCCCTGTAATATGCTACCACCCCGCCCTCTCTACCATTCAATATCCATCATACACCCCGATGCCTACCCCTGACTTTCCTAATACCTACCCCTGACCGTTCTATTGCCATCTTACTATACCAGACACTCACTATCCCATGTTGGTCACACTTGTAGCTCCAGAACATCCCGACTATTCCCCAAACCTCCTTAACATCTACCTATCCTATCTTACCCCAGCCTCACAATATCTCTCTACAATTGTATCATAATTTCAAACTCTTGCTCCAAGCTATTCCAATTCCCGAGTCATACTATTTATTCATATCCTAACTTATCTAATCATTCAACTTGTTACATGTATTAAAATCAATCCTGTTATTAACCAACCAGACCCTATCTATCTCGACTGGTATCAGATGTGCTATTCCTTCTATATCTGAAATCTTAATAACAGGCAGTGCCCCTTCGTCCTCTCGTTTTTCCATCCTTAACATCCTCTCCTCACCATGTGGCCTGCTAGAACCCTTTACTCTCAGAAATCTTATATAGACCACCTCATGCATTGTCCCCATTCCATTCATTCCCATCCTATTTTAGATCCTGAAAAGCCCTTACAGCCTAGCTACTATATGACTATCTAGTTGCCTACTGCTGTCTTGGGATCATGGCCTCCTTCTTACCCAGATCTAATCTGCCCTAATATTTCCATGCCTTTTAAAGGCTCTATCCCCTGTCCATCGAACATTGTGGGTTTCCATACCATCTCCTTGAAATTGCTGTACTACAACCCTAAGACTACTGACATACAGCCCTTAGTACCTCTCGATCCCATCCCAGTCTCCTGTAGCAACTCTCAAATAACTATTGACATGGGGGTAATACCAAAACTCACCAATTAGGTTCGGGATTCAGAGGGTTTATGTAAGCACTGACAGTGGTTGTACCATTGCGTTTCTTGACTGCGGCTGCCCAGACAATCTCAGATCCTCTTTATTTAATGTCATACCTTCTACATCTTTTTTTATCTTCATAACTAGAGCCTTTATCTCAGCATTGAACGTCATCTCCTTATCCCATGCACATAAATTCAACTCCAACATTTTAAAGGCATGGTCTCTTATATGCATGTCAAGAATTTGGATTATTGTGTCAACCCTATTCGACCTTTTATAAGAATTCTTCAATGGCTTATGGAGGGACTCAGTAATTTCTGTCGAATACTATGGGAAGGTTCTAAATTCAATGATCTGTTCCACATAATACGTGAGAAGGTGTAGTTTAGGATAGTTGAATGTAGACTGACCCAGCATATCAGTCACCAGGTGTTCTCATTCCAGACAATTTGGTAATGCTTTGATTGCCTTTTGCATGGCTGTGGTTGGAAAGTAACTCGAAATCATTGCCTGATGAGCCTGCATTACTGCCAGATCTTTAGAGGCCCTATTTGCCTTGGTATGGTCAACCTTACTTGCACGGAATTCTCCAAATACATAATGATACTTATGAAATTCCTATAGGTACTTAGTCATATATTGGATTGTCTCCCCTATATGACTTCGATATTGGGCAATTAAACAGAAGTCCGACAGCAGACGAACTGCATGTATGGCAATTTTTACATCAGCCTAAGCAGCTGGCCCTAGATGGCTGGTGTCCTTCTTATAATGCATGGCGGCTGTGAAACAACTAAGAATGACCCATTCTATACCTCGTATTTCGGTACCTCTCCACATTGTGATTTGGCGATACTGCTTCTATGGTGGAGTGAACCCTGCGTATCCTAGCAATATACTCCATATTTCATCAAAATCTACAAGCCATTTGTATTTTCCCAAGAACCCCTATATCTACTCTATCAAATTTTTCAAGACATCTAGGTGGATATTATGTAGTATGACTCCATATACAATGCTTAGTGGGTGGACTGTAGGGAGACTCCATAGCGTATTCTAGATTGGCTTTACATCTAGAGTGGTTAACCTGTCAATAACAATTAATTTCCTTCATATATAGCAGGGCAGGTGATGGACCCATCATTATCATTAGCCTCTTATAGGCGCTTATAGCCAGTATAGTCATGCTGAGCGTAGGGTCGTTTAGGTAATAACCCAAGCTGATCTCGACTTACTATACATATTGGATACCAGTTGACTTTTATGCAATAGATATTTATATTCTCTATATAATCAGCAAGTCACATTGATACGATATATATACAATGCTGGATGTTCTCATCTCCATACACTATCTTTGACCCATTCGCCTTTACAAAGTCAGTCATTGCCCAACAAAGTCTATTTTAAGTTTGTCACCTTACCTTGAACATACAGACTAGGGGTGCTAAGATCTGTTCAATCAGTCAGTTTTGGGTCTTAAAGGAATCATACTTTTAGTTCCGAACTGAGAATCCGATGAGGGACTTTGTCCATTTCGGGCCAATAGGTAATAGGCCTATTAAGATCTATGCTTAGCTTGATGGCTTATTTCGGATTATTGATTGGATATTCCCGACACTTATGAAAATAGGCTACAACTTCTTATCACTGGAAAAGTTGGTCAACCATATCTGATCTGAGGTTATTAGAATAGGTACTAGGCTTAAGCCAACTGGGAAGGTCATCTAACAGGCTGTTAGTAGCTGTTTATTTTCATAAGGGACTTAATTAAAACCTACCTGCCTGTCCTACCACCAGTCTCCCATATTCATCTCCATATATACCCGGTTACCATACTGATCATAATGTTTCTGAGGTTTGAAAACCAGATACTGAGCATACACTTTCTGGCAGAGAAGATAACGAATACACTATTCAATGTCCCTATAGAAAAATGTCACCTCTCTTTGCAGGTGGAAATTTACAGTCCTATGTTGCCATGCTGGTTGGTCTATTAGGGCTCGCATTTTATTATGTCAGGTATGAGCAGACCTATAGCCAACCTCTATCGTCTGGGAGGTATCCAGAGGCAGCAGCTTATCTTTGAAAAATTGGTCAATTTGCTTCATTGAAGTCTTGCTCTGATGGAAGAATCGTGCAAGCTTATATTCATAAGTACTAGTAAATAGTAATAGTGAATTCTATAATGGGTTCAGAATGGGTATGAACAATGACTGCCGTGTAACTTATCTAACTTGGAGTAACTATGGAAGATACTCCTCAGTACATTGATAAGGACTCAATATGTCTGATAATATTTATGCAATACTTAGTAATCTAATATTCCCAAGTACTATTAGAGTAGCTTCCGAACCATGTTCAGTCACTCATTTGTGACTCTAAGTACAGTGTCATCACTGTACTTCCAATGTTGCTTTAGGGTGCCTAACAGACTGTGAAGATTTGGCATCCACAGTTTCTTGGGGAGTTACAGTTCTTTCCCTAAGTGTTTTTTTTACAGATGTTGGCCATAGTGAACTGATAGTTGCAAAATTGACACCATATATTCTCCTATCAACTATTTAAGTTCCAAAAATATTGTATGCAGAATGGCTTTCACATACCCGATTAGCCAAATATATAGTCTTGATAGGGACTCTATTGATATTCAGCAATACAGCCTTGTTCCATATTTTCGGTATATACTCAATGATATTGGTATGTAACTGAACTCTATACTAACTGCTAGTTGTAAGATTAACACCCCATACACTACCACTAACAATTTAAACTCCATAAAAATTGGATATCGGGTGGCTTTCATATACAACAATTGGCCGAATAGGTAGAGTCTCGATAGGGACTCTCTCGGTATTCAGTGATACTGCCTTGCACAAAGTGTTTGGTACAGCTCGATGATATTGGTATATAACTAGGCTCTATACTAACTGCTAGTTGTAAAAATTAACACCCCATACACTACCATCAACAATCTAAACTCCATAAAAATTAGATGTAGGGTAGCTTTCACATACTATGATTGGCCAAATAGGTAGAGTCTTAATAGGGACTTTCTCGGTATTTGGCGATACTGCCTTGATCTAACTGTTCAATACAGCTCAATGATATTGGTATGTAACTAGGCTATATAATAACTGCTAGTTAAATTAACACTTTGTACTCTGCTACCAATATCTAAGTTCCATAAAAATTAGAGGTGGAGTAGCTCACATACAACTATTGTTACAGTATCTAGGGCCTCTCTAGGACTCTCTGTGACCAGTAGGTAACTATTTAGTTTAAATGCTTGAGGCGTAAGCTGGACAATATTGAACTAAAACTAGACCTCATAGTCCCACAATCATAGAAGTTCTACTATACTAGGTATGTAGTCCCAGGTTGTACAGAATTAGTGGGTATGTAATCCATGGCACATGTGCCATAACAACTGTAGGTAAGGCATACTATATAGCCCAGTGGTGGTTTGGTATCCATCTTTTTATGAGAGTCTTAGTATGAGACCCTCAAAGTAGTTATGATATAACAAAAAAAATCAAGAGGGGAGAAGAAAGGAATGACCATAGTCTTTGAATAATGCCAAGACAGCTTGTCATAGTACCAAGCAAAATTGTGTATTAGACCGAAAGTCATAGCCACATATTGCAAAGTGGTCTGAGAAAAGACATGCACAAAAAAGGGGGTGTAAAACGGTCAGAGGGAAGACATTGATATCTAAGAGGTTTAAATTAAAATGTGTAGAGATTTCAAACCCGAATGTAGTTTTTGACAGTATAGTTGTAAAGGGAATAAAGGTTTCTAGCTCACAGAAGTTTACAATGTGAGGTGAAACAAGAGAAAATTCTCTCTCATACTTATCCCAAGTACCTTAGCAAGTGTTTGTATGTAGTCCATACCTGTTGGGCAGTCACAAGCCACACACTAACCTGACTAGGTACTTGTAAGCCGATATTGTGGTTATTGGCAGACTAGCCTAGTTGGTATCATAGCTAGACTTTGATTGTCTACCACTCGTCTGGTTGCCAGGATATAACATTGACATACTAGTCTGGCTTGATAATAAAAATTCTTGCAGGCCCATAACTTGGGAAGGGGCTAGTGCAAGCCAGACTAGCCTATAACATAGGGCTATGGTATTCTGGTTGGGGCCTTCGGTAGCTGGTTGTACTTCTGTAATATGTGGCTTGGCACTAACATAAGGTAAGTATGCACTACCTAGTAATAACTTGACCTAGTGCAACTAGACTAGTGAGAGCTAATTATTCCTGCGAGCTAATAAACAAGTCTAGTTGCACGACCCTCCTAGACAGAATGGGCATTATCATTTCCCAACCCTACTGTTTCCCAATAGTCACTTTGTGCCATTCATCTCGCATTATAGTCAAGATATCAGTCAACTGCATAAAGTAACAAAATGGCCATTAGGGTGACCTTAAGGTATAACCAATCATATGTGATCAGGAGTATAACTTAGACTAAATCAAGTAATTGCTAATAATATCTATTCCCTAACCAGGCTAGTCCTGACTATTTTTATGTTCCCTTTATTATATTCACTTTTTATATTAATCAAACTTTAGTTATAATGTTCTGTACTGTAAGCTCTTTGGTAGCTCCAACTCGTAAATGAAATGATGGCTATAGTCAAGTCCGTATCCTCTATATGACAGTATCATCTTCCCCCTTCATAGTTCCTGAATATCCCTAAAGTTCTTAAATAGGCAACAACCTGTTGTTATACCATATTTGAGATATCATGATAGAAGTTTACGAAACGGCAAATACAAAGTCTATTTAGTTCTCTATTCCATTGTAAGCAGACTCATAGAGGCTGTGCATATACTTCCACTAACGATCTACCCAGTCCAGCTAGCTAGCCAGCATGTGGCCAAAAAGGAAACAACTAGATGCCAATAAAGATTCAGAGGATAACTATCATGTAACAAGGTCCAACTATAGCCATGCAAAACTGGTTGAATTTTTCGAGGAAGAGGTTCTAGAAAACCTGTATGGGCTCTGGAGGTAAGATATAGCTCATATAATGAAACAAAGTAGCATCTACGGACCCCAAAGGGCTGGAACGGATGAATGGACTACCTTTCTTAAGCATACTGCAGCTCTCCCAATAATAGCTCCTATCAGTCAAATTAACTTCCTGACCAATAAGTCCATTAGCTAGGTGGTCAATATCTTGGCTCAAGACATTGCTAAGAAAGTGCATAGTAGGGCTGTTGTTAGGGATAAGGTAGTGAAAGCTGTATGTGAGGCACATGTAGTAAAATATCCAGATGATCTGAGCCCCCTAACACTTAGAAAGCTACTGCCACCCCTTCCTACAGTACTGCAAGACACTAACATAGTAATGATAGATACTTCGATTGGGAACTCTCAACCTAAGAGAAGTAGGGTACAAGAGACCATTAAGGGTCTACAACGAAAGGATATGAAATGGAAGCAGGAAGATGACTAGGATGAGAATGAGAACAAGGATAATGAAGTGGATGCAAAGAACTGAGACAGATATTGAGGGGGCCTAAGCACATTATAGTGGCGAGTAAGGGTAAGGAATATCCAAAACTGGTATTGAAGGAGGGTAAAGGGATAGTGGGGTAGGTACTAAGGGGATTGTGAGACTTCAAGGGACACGAACATCCAAGAAGGTTGTGAATATTAAGAGGATGATGAGGAGGAGGAGGAGGAAGCTCCAAAAATATCAAGACAGAAGCGGGACCAGGAGTGTAGGGGGAGGTAAGGGGATTGTCAGACCTCAAGTGACACGAACATCCAAGACGGCTGTGAACATTGAACAGGATAATAAGAAGGAGGAAGAGGAGGTTCCGAAAAATATTAAGACGAGAAGTGGGAAGGTGAAGGTGGGGAAGGTAAGGGGATTGTGAGACCTAAAGGGATATAAACATCAAAAAAGTTGTGGATGATGAGGAGGAAGCAGAGGCACTCATATACACCAAGTCCAAAAGCAGGACAGAGAGTGTAGGGACAGGTAAGTAGATTGTGGACCTAAAGGGACCGAACATCCAAAAAGGTTGTAAATTGAAGAGGATAATAGGGAGAAGAAGAAGGAGGAGTAGGAAGAGGAGGCACCTGTATACATCAAGACTAGATACAGGAAAGGGTATGTAGGGGTGGTAAGGGTTAGTGGAGGGTTAGGGTTGGTGGATGAAGGGGATGGTTAAAATGAGTGCAGTCAAGGTTACAAGGGTTCAGCAGGAGGAGGAGAAGTAGAGGAGGAGGTAGGAGGAGGAGGAGGTTAGGAGTAGGAGGAAGGTCAGGAGGAGGAGGAGGGTTAGGAGGAGAAGGAGGGTCAGGAGGAGGAGTAGGTGAAGGAGAAGGAGAGTAGTGTAGGTGAGCCTGTTGAAAGCCCTGAAGAGGCGGGACAGGGAGCACCAAATGTGAAGAGAACTGTTGGAGGCAGTGGAGGGAAAGACTAGGGAAGGTTGTGCAAATACCAGGGAAGGGAGTAAAAAGAGTGTAACTAGAGCTGCTGAGGGATTTTTATTTGATTTGAGTTTAAATTTTTATATAGTACCTATGATATTGTTAGTCATGGATTTTGATATGTTTGACAAGGAAGGATTGTGGTATGATGCATTGGGAAATTTTTTTTTGGACAGTGGAAGAATATGAACATCAATGTGTCGGGATTTTTATGAGTTTGACAGGGAGGTTTGAATGTATAGTATGTTTCAGAAGTACTTTTTTTTCCCCCGATCTGGCTTGGAAATTATTATTGGTAACAGATGGTGAGTGTCAGGACTTGT
>WHUX01000687.1:0-13857 GCA_015179025.1 Terfezia claveryi
ATGTAGAAGTATTATGTCTTGAGAACTTACAGAAATTATAATGCTGTCTAGAGGTCTTGGTGTCTTGAATGAAGGAGGGTGTTGAATATTCATCAACGGCTACCATCAGCTACCTAAGGATGACCGACCACAGTAGGTTGACTGGGGTCAACACGCTAGTCATTTTTGGGAATCCTGTGATACTAGGTGAGCAGAGTGGTAAGCAGTCATTCTGGCTAAATTAAGATCTCTGGAAACAACTTCACTCTACAATATGGTAGCCCTCATGCCCTGCCAAAATCAGCCTATATACCAATACCTCCAGTCTACGATATGACCTCCCGGTCAACTACTCACTCCCTTTGACCCTACCATATAGGCTGAATATTGGGCAGGTGAGCCTATGAGTACTAGAAGGCCTTTACCAAGCATCTATATTCATACTAAAACAGCTTTTATAGCAGCAGCCTACAATATAGTAAAATGGTATGCTATCAAACAATTCATTCACCACTACAAAATAAGTTTATTTGAGAATTCGCTAATTTTACTTGATTTATTTTGCCTTACACTTCCTGCTCTCAAATCTGCTGCAAGATACTCATTTACAGTATTCTCAACCACCACGAAGAGGCTTCCAATAGTACCAATATGTCCCTGCATTAAAGACTAATACCCCCAACAACCCTCCAAGAAGACCCTCCCACCCACTCCTACTCGACCCCACCATATAGGCTGAATATCGGGCAGGTGAGCCTATGAGCACTAGAAGGCCTTTTCTAAGCATCTATATTCATAATAAAATAGCTTTTATAGTAGCAGCCTACAATATAGTGAAATAATATATTAAACAAGTCACTCATCACTGTTTATTTGAGAATACGCTAATTATGCTATTCTAAACCACCTGCTCTCAATCTGCTGCAAAATACTCATTTCGCCACTATGGAGAGGCTTCTAATAGTACAAATATGCCTCTGCATTAAAGACCACCGCCTCCAATAACTCTCCCAATAAGACTCTCCCACCCCCCCGTCTCTCTCCATTACACCCCCCTCCCTCTATTAACCCCATGGGCCGAATAGCCCCCTTACACCAACCATGTGCTTAAGCCCAAGCATACCCGATACCAGTAGGAGATATATATAGTGCTAGGTGCTAGAGTAGACTCGCCAAACTAGGTACAACCTAGGTTAGATGCACTAGATTAGATACTGGTTACATCTACTAGGTGCAGCCAGTTAGACGCTAAGTTAGGTGATAAGGCATGGTGGAAGTTTAGTTGAGTTATAGGCCTATTCGTCCAATATTTTGCCTATATGGTGGAGTCGAGTAGGGGTAGGGGGGGGGGCCTTCTTAAAGGGCCGTTGAGGGTAGTGGTCTTTAATGTAGAGACATATTGGTACTATTGGAAGTCTCTCCGTAGTGGTTGAGAATACTGTGAATGAGTATTTTGCAGCAGATTTGAGAGCAGGAGGTTTAGGGCAACATAAATCAAGTAAAATTAGTGAATTCTCAAATAAACTTATTTTGTAGCGGTGAATGAATTGTTTGATAGCATACCGTTTCACTATATTGTAGGCTGCTACTATAAAAGCTGTTTTAGTATGAATATAGATACTTGTTAAAGGCCTTTTAATACTTATAGACTTACCTGCTCAATATTTAACCTATATAGTAGGGTCAAGGGAGGTAGGTAGTTGACTAAGAGGTCATATCATAGACTAAAGATATTGGTATATAGGCTGATTTTAGCAGGGCATGAGGGCTACTATGTTGTAGAGCGTAGTTGTTTCCATAGATCTCAATTTAGCTAGAATGACCACTTACCACTCTGCTCACCTAGCATCATAAAATTCCTGAAAATGGCAAGCATATTGACTCTGGTCAATCTACCATGGTCAGTTATTCTTAGGTAGCCGATGGTAGCGCTTGCTGAACTATCTTCTTTTCTTTTTCCTCTTAAGTCTGCATGTATCTATCCGTACTGGCATGACTTACGAAACAGCCTTATCCGTGTTCTGGTGCCCACCTTTAATTAAACATTCTGTCATTTTGGAGCTCATGCAACAAGGATGTTTATCTAAGCCTCGTCGGAAGGCATTCAGGCAGAACACGCTAATAATTCTCCTATCCTATAAAGGAAAAGTCGTAGCTTGGAAATCTAGCTTTTTTAAGAGGCAGAGAGGGCGTCATAACGAAGGTTATTATTCTTGAACATCACAGCGATACGAGCACAAATACTCTATCAGCATGGATACCTACCACATTCCATATCTACGTGAATGCCATCCCAAAAGAAAATGTACTGATGCTCTCTACACCACTACTATTACTAATACACTATAACATTCAACCTTACACCTGCTTACTTTGTCCCCACTAAAGGCTGTCGTTCCGTATACTCGTAAGAAGGAAAACACTCATGCTTCACTGATCATGGGAGGGGCTGAGTGGGTTGTAGAAGGTGTAAGAAGTGCTCTTCCAATACATGTGCAAACATGTGAGCACGTCAACAACATGTAAGCATATATGAATACGGAGGAGATATGTATATATAGACTGCTAGAACCCCTTAAGGCAGAGATATAGATCAATTAAGCAATACATCTCTCTCATAAACAAGCCTCCAATATCTACGTTCATATCCTAAGATCTCATAATCCTTACGGAAGAGAGTGCAATCCAGCACGATAATTAGTCTAATTGTCACTGCAATAACCATCCGCTATCGCCTATCAACAAAAATCCGGAAAACAATGAAAGATAGCTCTTGTCCTAAACTGTATGAAAACCTGTTATAAAGTGAGTCGTATAATTTCTGATAATAGAAACATCTGACTGAGATACCGGAGGTTTTTGAGGTTGGTAGACTTTGAAATAAGATAAAATATCCAACATTCGAGTAAAGACTGCTTGTCAGATAACTGATATAATAGACTTGTGTAGGCTCAGCTAATAGAGCTTTTCCCGTTCAGTGACTTATTTGGCGAAAGCGTGAAAAGAGCAATATATTGCTAAATCTTCATTGCTTAAGAGAGCATGCCGGAAGATTCCCCAAAGATCTCTTCATTATTTTTCGCATAAAAACTGCTGTTCCTTTAAGAGAAACGTACCAGATAACTTTATATAGTGAACAAAGGCACTCGCGTTCTCCTTGACTAGCCGGATTACCTTCTTAATTCCGACTCTCCCACTCACCCACACAGTAAACAAAAAAATCAAGCGTCCAAGCCCTTATTCCTCCGATAATGTAATGATGTTAGAGGTATGGAGGTGTCGGTACGGTTTAGGTTGAGATTCAGCGAAATCTCGTGCGCTTCGGTTGTGATAGATTAAAGCAAAAAAAGTATATGTTGTAAAAGTAATGGATCAGGTGCCAGGGTACCGTAGTCTGGTTGCACTATCCCTCGCAGTGCCAGGGTGTTGTGCCAACCACGTAGTTTCATTCATACCCACCTGATCTAGTCTGGTTGGCAACACCCTTCTGTGGGCGGTACGTGCCTATATGCAGTAGGTATTCGTCATGACGAACCTAGTCTGGATTGACGAACCCAGACACGACTTTTCTTCCACCTCGTCGAAGTACCTACTTAAGTACATATACTGTAGAGCTGAAGCCCGACCCCGGGTTCTGACTTCGAAATATGGCTGTGCTGAAAGTCGCTTTAAAATGCGACCAAGGCTGCAGCGACCTTTGGTAGCAGGCAGTGGTGGCCGAGAAGTGTATGTATCTATGTCGAGTACCTAAAAACAGTCATTGCAAGGCTCCATCCCCATGTATGTCTCACAATGCAAGCACTTATTCGTCATAACTCCAGAATAGGTACCGGTAACGTACGTAGATCATTTCATGGTGCCGGAGAATATTTATATATTTTCACCTGGCCTAGAATGATTCCAACCAAATCAATCTCGTATTTCAAGTTTCGGAATATACTGTTACGGAGTAAGTATTTCAGGGCATTGCCACCACAAGGGGCATATAATTCAAAAGGCATCAGCGGAACATTATTCGAATACTAGGAATCCTAATTCGGGGCCAACTTGAGCCCCAAGCCGTGCTATGGCGAACAGCACCTCAAAATTCCAAGGTGATGAATTTTCCAACAATCTATTTACTGACTTAGGTAAGCTTCTCTCTTCTTGCCTATAAAGTTTCACGAGGGATATAGATTGAGCTATCTAGAGAATAAGTAGGAAAAACATATTTAGATATTAAACCCCTTGGCTGATCAATTTAATATAGGCCCTCTCCTGGCACTATTTGGTGAACGCGTTGCAACACAATACCTAAGGCACAGCACTAGCAAGTTAGAGTCCCTTATATTCGCTTGCGCACCCTTGGGAATTTTAACAGCCGTCACATCAGCGATCCGCGTAGGCGGGAGTAGGAAATTGAAGGCACTAATAGGAAGAGCTGAGGAGCCTGATGCGGTGGCGGAGATTGAACTAGTCAGGTAAGGGATCTTACAGAAGGTTGTAGCAAACTTTACTCCTGAAGTAGGTACTAATCTTCGTAGTTCTACATCGGCGGATGTTTGTGAGCTTTGGAATGGGGTTGGCCTGGTACGGATAGTTGGAAACCTCATATCTTGGAGTTGGTCATTGATGAAGGTTTGTGTATAATCTGTAATCAAATTATAATTTAGAAGAATATTTGCTGATTGAGGAACCAACCATAGAATTACTCCGGACTAGTGGGACTACCACTGAGCTTGGGATTGTGCAGCATGATTATGGCCTCTATACACGGAAGGAAGGAATGAAACCTCTTGAAGCGGATGTAAGTTTCTTTCTGAAATACCAGGGCTCGTGATGCAAAAGCTCGATGCTTTTCGGCTAATTGTAATGGGTTGTCACTTGTAGGTCGAGCAGTCAATAGCTGCGTCCATTGCTCCCAATATATCACTGAATACAATTGGAGGTTTTATAAACAGCTGGGAGGTTCATATAGTTGCTGTCATTGGGGTCATACTACAGCTAGCCGTTTTAGCTATTGATGCCGCAATCACATACCACTGGCGTTTACTCAAGGCTGGAAGACATGTTGCGAGATATGCTTTTCCATTAACCTGCATTGGAACCTTAGGTATTGTTTTCGGTATGTATCTCTGTGCTTATATAATTGAGGTCAGCACAAAGGAGCTGCAGTGGTTACCCAATTCCGTCACTAAGAGAAATTCCGGGGATAAACGATATCGCATCCTCTGGGTGCAGAAGGGCCAAACTGTCGGTGATCAAGGATTCGGATCCTACGCGATATATGCCCCATCCGAGAATCATACGCTTATGACCTCACATCGCCGACCAGAAGTGGCTTCAAAGTTACACGGACTGACCATAACGGCTACGGTTGTGAGCTTTGGAGGTGAGAGATTAATTGACCCTTTAATTCTGCCTGAATATAATGGGACTGAGCTGACTTCGTTGCTGGATACAGCATTCATTCTTCAATTCGTCGGGTTAGTAGTTTTTTTTGTTTACCCTGCTATCGTGCCAACAAGACACACTGCTATCCAAAACTAAATCTCCCTTTAAGTGTCTCAACTACTGGTCGAGGGTGTCAAATTTTACTATAAATTTCATCACTAATTGTGGCGACCCAAGTCAGTCTTCGCGCGATGCATTATTCGGCCTTCATTGCACAACTTGGAGCCACTATCATCATGATAGTGCTGCGAGTCGCTATTCGGCGGCATATCTCCCAGGAACCCCAGAAACAAACCCAGGCCACTGAGAATGAGACTGCGCCACCCGTTCCCCAGCGGTCCAATGAATTCGAACTTATTCCACTCTCTCGGACCCAAGCATCCAGTCCAGGATCAGCACCCTGGGAGATATACAGTCCAGGAGCTGATTGATGAGCATGAGTTGGATATGATTGCAATGAAACTCCAGGAATGCAAACTTTGGCAGGTTGTCACATTTTTGTGGCCAGATCAGGATACACGACCACCTACAGATATCTCAGCAGAAAAGATCGCTGGGAACGTCCTTAAAACGAGGATCAGGCTTATGGCGCTGTTGCAGTCACCATGGCACACTGAATCGCGGAACAAGCAAAAATGCTGTCAGAAACTATGGCAGATATGATGAATTATCTGTGGAATTCAGATGCTGTATTGGGAAGCGTACCGAAACTCACGGCAGATTTTGCCAGCATGAAAGAATTATGCTGGATATTCCAATCGAAATCCGATCCAATGGTAGTAATGGCAATAGTGTGCAGTCAATCTCATTGTCTCTAACACGACAACAACTTGCGGACGATAAATGGAAGCCGTGGGAGGCCGATGTGACTCAAGTTGAAGCTGTTTTACAGCTATGGATGTTGCGACTCAGTACATACACTAAGGGCGAAGCAAATGTGCTCTGGTGTTATGCCCTGGCGATGATTATACTGCGACTATAATTGTGGATTGGTGGGTCGGGAGAGACGCTGGTTGTGTGAGTGATAAGACTCTGGAAGCTATTTGTAAGGAATATGGAATATCAACTTTTTCGGAGTGCGACGAGGGGTCGTCAACAATGGGCCTCGATATCAAAAATTATTTCATCTGTTGTATTGGGTTTAATCCAGATACTCCTAGACCTGTTGACAACAAAGGATACCAAGTTACCCAAGCCATTGTCCAACATATGGAACTGGGAACCTTCGCTGCCCAATACATTTTGCATACATTCCTTGCTCGCCTTGCGCACTCCATAGATGAGGTCACAACCCCGACAGTTGTAAGAGACGAACAAGCAACTGGGCCTCTGCTACGTAATGACACAATCACGGATCTCGCACTTAAAGTACAAGAGCGCGGTTTATGCACCATAGCAGAAGCGTACAGAATGGTTTTATGCGCCTTTACCGCAGCCGGCAAACTTCCTGTTCCATACCGACAAAGTGCGGACCCATTTCTTGTCCTGTACCAAAAGGCACTCGAGCTTGGTCATAAGTTCAAAGGCAAAAATGATAAGACTTCCCCAGCTGCCTTGAGAGCAGAAAAGATCTATGAAGAGGCCCTTAGTCTGTGCCGTTATAAAGCTCTGGGACTTATTAATGACAATAGGTGGGTAGACGCAGGTGCATTGGTAGTGAGAGCTGCCAGGATATCCGAGAATTTCTCTACAAAGGAGGGCGAACATATGAAAGAAATGAGGGATCTGATGCTTTTGGTTGGGAGCAAGTTTGTTTCTAACTCCCCTGTTGAGGCTACCAGCGTCAATGCAACAGAAAATACGTCCCCTAGAGCTCCTAGAGCCCCTAGTCCAATGCTTTCACCGGCTGACCTGAGCCTTGAACCTATCTCTGCCTCTTCAAAACTAATAACCGCTGTGCGTTCCCAGAATGCAAATGTGGTTCAGAAACTTCTCCTAGAAGCGGTCAATGACAACAGTACAGATTCGTCTATGGATAAGGCACGCGCTCTGGATCATGCGACTCAACGAGGCAACAAAGAAATACTCATTTTGTTACACCTTTACGGAACATTACCCTCGAGTGCACCTCTGTGGTGGGCTGTCGACGGTATATGTACGCGCAATATTAGTAAAGGAAGTGTCGAGGATGGTTCTGTGGGGATTGAGATTGATTATGTGGAGGTATTGAAGCTCCTGTTAGACTTCGGTCATGATCCAAACAAGCTTGAGCCCAAGGCAGGGGAGTCACCATTGCATCTGGCAGCAAAATTGAATCTCGTGGACGCTATGGGTACGCTTTTGGCAAAAGTAGAACCTCCGTCCACCCGCATCTGTGCTTCAGTTGACTTGAAGGATCAAAACGGATTGAGTCCCTTTTACCATGCCGCAAAGGAAGGCCACGGGATTATGGCCAAGCTACTCGTAAACCACGGCGCCAATGTCAATTTTAAAAGTGAGACTGGACCAGAGAAGAAGTCGCCAATTCACTATGCTGCAAGTCAAGGGGATCGCGTGGTGCTGAATATCTTGTATGAGGGTGGGGGCGACACCGAGGTATTTGATTCTGAAGGAAAAAGCCCCTTGTACTACGCTGCGATGGCTGGAAGCAGAGAGTTAGTGGAAACATTACTGGAAATGGGCGCGGACATTAATCGAAAATGCCATCAATCCCGGGGTGGAAGAACGACACTTCACTGGATGGCGCTTGAAGGGAATGCTGCCGCAATGCGTATCCTGCTGGAAAAAAAGGCTAACTTGGACGAGGGCGATGAGGCTGGCAGAACAGCATTGCACCATGCAGTCATAGAAGGGCAACGGGCTGCGGTGTACATACTATTAGAGAAGGGGGCTGCATTTGACAAGAAGGATATGGCAGGCAAGACACCTTTGGTGTGTGCAAAGCACTTGCCACATGGGGGCGTGGGAAAAGATATCATTTGGATGTTGGAGCACGGGAGCGACATGAAACTAGATAAGCAGGGGAAGACAGCACTTCATCGTGCAGCATCTAAGAGTCCGGGAGATGAGCTGGTCGTTGAGATTCTTTTGAGGTGTGGCACCGACAGGGCTGTCAATGTACATGATGATCAGTTGTGGACACCACTGCACCAGGCAGCAAATAAAGCCCATGAACGGATAGTACAGATGTTGTTGGACAAAGGAGCCGAAGCCAATGTTAAGGAGGAAGACGGATGGACACCACTACACTTGGCAGCAAATAAAGGCCATGACCAGATAGTGCAGGTGTTGTTGGACAAAGGAGCAGAGGTCAATGTTAAGAAGGAAGACGGATGGACACCACTACACTTGGCAGCATATAAAGGCCATGACCGGATAGTGCAGGTGTTGTTGGACAAAGGAGCCGAGGTCAATGTTAAGAAGGAAGACGATTCGATACCACTACACCTGGCGGCAAGCAAAGGTCATGAGCAGATAGTGCAGGTGTTGTTGGAAAATGGAGCCGAAGTCAATGCTAAGGGGAAAAACGGATTGGCACCACTACACCTGGCAGCAAACATAGGCCATGAGCAGATAGTGCAGATGTTGTTGGACAAAGGAGCCGAAGTCAATGTTAAGGAAGAAGGCGAATGGACACCACTACACTGGGCAGCAACTAGGGCCATGAGCAGATAGTGCGGATGTTGTTGGACAAAGGAGCCGAAGTTGGTGTAAGAGATGACATAGGGTGGACATGTACACCACTACACTTGGCAGTAAATATAGGCCATGAGCAGATAGTGCAGGTGTTGTTGGACCAAGGAGCCGAAGTCAATGTTAAGGAGGGAGACGGATGGACACCACTACACTGGGCAGCAAACATAGGCCATGAGCAAATAGTGCAGATGTTGTTGGACAAAGGAGCCGAAGTCAATGCTAAGCAGAAAAACGGATTGGCACCACTACACCTGGCAGCAAACATAGGCCATGAGCAGATAGTGCAGATGTTGTTGGACAAAGGAGCCGAAGTCAATGTTAAGAAAGAAGGCGACTGGACACCACTACATGAGGCAGCAAACAAAGGCCATGAACGGTTAGTCCAGATGCTGTTGGATAAAGGATCCGAAGTCAATGTTAAGGAGGAAGACGGATGGACACCACTACACTTGGCAGCAAAGTTAGGCCATGAGCATATAGTGCAGGTGTTGTTGGACCAAGGAGCCAAAGTCAATGTTAAGAATGAGGACGGATGGACACCAATACACTGGGCAGCAAATAAAGGCCATGAGCAGATAGTGCGGATGTTGTTGGACAAAGGAGCCGAAGTTGGTGTAAGAGATGACATAGGGTGGACACCACTACACAATGCGGCAGCGAGTGGCCATGCAGCAGCTATTCAAACACTTCTGCACAACGGTGCTGACATTAACATAGCCAGTACAAACTCTAGGTATACCCCATTGCACAATGCAGTAAGGCGACAACACCCACAGGTGGTCCAACTCCTTGTCGACAACGGCGCAAACCCCCACTCAACCGATTGTGAGGGTAACACCCCTGAACATTATGCAACGCTGCCTTTCGAGGATGTAGAAATAAATCCTGAAGTTGCTGAAGTGTTTCGCGCCCTCCGAAAACGCAATGCCGAAGGAACAGCGACCCAAGTTGAGGGGAAGCCAATCCCATAGCGAGCACGCCACAGAAATTGTATCTGACGAAAATGAGTTGGATGGAAATGAGACAGGTCACGATGCCTGAGATAGGCTTGATTAATGTGAGTTTGTTGATGATATTCCCGGGTAGCTTCCGGGAGAGAATACGGTGGTTTTTTGGAATTCATTTTGGTTTATTCTTATGTTGTAAGAAGTTTAAATACAAGCCAAAATATTTATATTCAGAGTGTGCATGAATTCTGATCGAAGTAACCGAAGTTAATTCAACTATGTGGCTTGTAGAAACTCAAAGAAGACCTCGGTCTTAAACACAGAACGCATGTCTAGCCAGACAACTTCCCTTTCAATTGCGCAGAAATATTTCTCAAACTTGCTGATGCCCCAGAATATACGATACGCAATAAACTATATTTATTTATAGATTTTATAGATTTTATAGACGGAAAAGTCATTGTGTAACGTTTTTTTTTTTGACGAATTACAGTTATACATATACATGAATTAATTATGTATGTCAAAAAAAGTTGTACATCTAAGGAATGAGAGCTATATGTGGGACTCAGCAAGTTGATATTCGTCAAACAGAAAAAATTAACTGGCTCAGAATGGGACAAATGGTCAAGAATCTAGAAATACGTGGCAGTAATAGGTGCAATGAACTCTGCCTTGGACAAAAGTATCCACGCACCTCAGACATCTATTTGACATAGGCATGTATGCATAGCTATAGCTCGAAATAACTTTGTTATATTTCAAGCTCTCAAAGATTGGAAATACACCGCCCCTAATGTGAAGTCCTACTCCGCAGTGTGGTGGCCATCAAAAGCTTCATCCTCTGGTGGGTTTATGCAACCGTATGCTTTTTACATGGTTAATGCTAGCAATCTATAAAAGTAGGCTATTTGAATACTTTTTCTTGCTAGGGGTACTATAGTTGTCATATATAAGGATTTATATTACATACTCAACTTTTGTTGACTACCAGTATCTAAAGTGCTATACATACATACTCATAGATATGTATGTATACCTACATCAAACGTGAAAATAAATATGTTGGTTTGTATTTTAATCTCCATAGGCATATACTCTCCTTAGATATATCATTTTCTGGATTCTTGAATTTATTTCTGCATTTCGTTAAGATATATATGTAGTGTTAAGAGATATATGTAGTTTGAGTCAGACATCTTATCACGGGATTTCATACGCAAGTGGTTACAGGAGTGAAGACCCCAATCCAGTTGCGAAAACCCAAACCTACTCCATAATATATACACCAGGCCATCCCAACTAACCCTCCCGTTACCTAACCCACACCCTCCAAACCCCACCTCAGCTCAGCCCACCTCCCTCACCCCAACCCCAGCCCCCCTCACCACCTCCGCCCACTCCACAAACTCCCCTTCACAATCCTAACCCTAAACTCCTGTGGCCCCACCCCCAAATACTCTGGCTCCCTAACCTTCCTCCCCACCTGCTCCCGCAGCAACTGTCTCGCCAGAGAATTTTCATCCGAAAACTGCAAGCCGATTTTATACGTGAGCCACAGATTCAGGGAGTGTGCGCGGGCGCAAGTATGGCAGTTTTCAGGGTCTTTGCAGTGCATGCCCGTACAGGTAACGGTTAGTTCGATATTAGTTGGGGGGCCTTGCGGAGTGTGGGGCAGCAATTTCCCATGCTTTTGTATATCTGGAGTACTTTTGTTATAGACTAGAACAGAATATTCGGTAGAATGTAAATATATGAGGTTGATGTAATTCTGGACAATAATCTAGCTCATAGTGTGCTTAATGAGTTCTAATCACCAGTTTTTCTATGGGGATAGGTCGCGGTCAAGACAAAACAAAGTACCTCTATATATGACCATGAAGTTCAGAAGAAACTGCAAGGGAAATCTAGTTGGTATTCCATGACCGTGCATGAAAACCTCCTAAACTTAGCACCAGCTCATACGGGAGCTCTATTTCATATACACAATATAGTTTTTACTGCAAATCGGTCCATTATTAAAACTATAACCTATTTAACCGGACCAACCACAGCCATCAAATACCCCACACATAAACGAGGTTTTCTTTTTTTTTTTTTCCCCAAGAGATAGCATGCCCATAGAGTACGCCTCTGACACTAACATGCTATTAACTCAAAACTTATTGTACTCTGGTTGGCACAGCTTATTGTATGAAATCAAACCTTCAGCATCAACCATATTCCAAGACGTAAGTCTCCCTTGCCCGCCCCTCTTTCAGTCCATCTCCTGATCATAATAAAACTCCTTGATTTTTCTTCCCTCCTGGCGTCTACGGCGGGGAGCCACCCCCTCTGCTAACCCGGGTCCATATGGCCTCTGGAAAGTCAAGGTTGGTGGGGCCGGTAGAACTTAAAAGTCCCATCCGCCTGAATACCGGGTTGAATACATTCCCTCCTGTTGCATGAATGCAACAAGGACCGCTCAATATAATCGGTCATAGCGTCCATATTACCATAGCGGTAGGTGGCGTAGTTATGGAGAAACTCGTCGTCCGTGTAGTTGCTCCCGGATGATTGGCCTCCATTGGAGGTGGCAGGAATTGGAGCTATCGATTGTTGTGAATGTTGGGTCTTTGGTGGGGGATTTGGAGTAGGAGGGCCTCCTGACCTGCCAGTGAAAAGCCACATTGGAGGTGGGGCTGGGGCTTGTACTTGCGGAGCTGGCGTAGGTTGTTGATTGGGTTGATTTCCAAGTGGCGTATTTGCCGCTGCTGGGGCTGCAGATATGGTCGAGGTGCCTGTGCTTTCTGGTTTGAACTGGGGATCCAAAGATCGGTTTGCAGGCTGTGTCTGGTTCATCTGAGTTGCAGGATGTGCCTGCTTCATCTGAGTTGCAGTCTGTGTCTGCTTCGTTTGAGTGGCAGTCTGTGTCTGCTTCATCTGAGTTGCAGTCTGTGTCTGCCTCGTTTGAGTGGCAGTCTGTGTCTGCTTCGTTTGAGTGGCAGTTTGCGTCTGCTTTGTTTGAGTGGCAGTTTGCGTCTGCTTCGTTTGAGTGGCAGTCTGTGTCTGCTTCGTTTGAGTGGCAGTCTGTGTCTGCTTCAATTGAGTTGCAGGCTGTGTCTGCTTCAATTGAGTTGCAGTCTGTGGCTGCTTCATCTGAGTTGTGGTCTGTGTCTGCTTCGTTTGAGTTGCGGTCTGTCTCTGCTTCATCTGAGTTGCAGGCTGTGTCTGCTTCATCTGAATTGCAGGCTGTGTCTGCTTCATCTGAATTGCAGGCTGTGTCTGCTTCGTTTGAGTAGCAGGCTGTGTCTGCTTCGTCTGAGTGGCAGGCTGTGTCTGCTTCATCTGAGCTGCAGTGTTTGTCTGCTTCGTTTGAGTTGTAGTTGTTTGTGCCATTTTCACTGATGGTGCTTTCTCTGGTGCTGGGTTTGCCAACACGGATTGGGGTTTCGCCCCTCCCCCGATCCCCCGCTTAACCAATTGCTTTGTTGCCTTGGGCTGCATCGTAGAGACTATCGAGGGATTTGCCGCAGCTAGACGTTGTACTTCTTCTCGGAGGATTGCGGACGACGTTGAAAGGATTTTCTCTGTCTGGAGACCGATTTGTGTAATGGTTTCGGGCAAGGGCTGTCGTGCATCCAGAGGTGGCTTATAAATCTCAAAAATAGTGCTCTTCAACTCTATCAGCCTTATGCAGCGTTTCCCTGGGTGGCTGTGCTCACAACTTCATCTGCCTTCTTCTTCTCCCCCTTATCAATCGTTATACTCTTCGCCTTGCCTTTCACCATTGGGACCCTAGAGCTCAATTGCATCGGTGGCGCACGGTGCGGTGGCGGCAATCCTGGAAGATAATAGTAGCCCAACCGAATGTCATCTTCGG
>WHUX01000688.1:0-13831 GCA_015179025.1 Terfezia claveryi
TCTGGGTCAAAATAGGGTTCGAGGTTTTCCAGGGTATTTCCTAGTTTGAGAGTCGTGCCAGTTTTGGTTCGACTCTCCAAGTGTCAAATCCTAAGCGGAGCGCTAGGACTTCCGGGATGCAGTCGGATGTGGCTAGCCAGGAGAGGCAGGGTCGAGAACATAGTCACATGATATACTTTGGCAAGTGCGTGGGTTGCCGGCGATATCGATCGGGGTCAGGATCGTGATTGAGAGGGTTCGTAACAGTAGCTCCCTCTTCCAAGGATGAGCTCCTGCGAATCCAAGGTAGGATTCCAAGTTCAAATTCCACTCATTTAGGTAGAGTGCGAGGACGTGGTTTCGAGGGGTATGCAGTGTGGAATTTTTTCACAACACTAGGCGCATTCGAAAACATATCGGCAGGTTCCCAGGTAAGCTCGTCATAGCCTACCCAACGGGCAAGGTATTCTAGTGTGCGACCGCGGAAACGAGAGTCAACGATTTCGTCCACTTCCATTCGGGTTCATCCTCAATGATCACAGGTGGTGGGGGAGGCTGGATTTGACCCGGAAGGGGTCCGTGGAGGCAGGTTCGAGGAGTGAGACATAAAAAACGGGATGGATTTTCATAGATGCGGGGAGGTCGAGTTTATAGGCATGGGAGGAGACCTTCTGGATTATCCGGAATTTTCCCAACTTCTTGAAGTCAAGTTTTGTCGATGGGCGAGTTGTTTTAACATGTCGATGAAGTAACCACACTTGATCCCCTATTTCGAACTTAGGGGCCGGAATCCGAGATTTATTAGCTTGTTCGGAGTAGGTAGCTTGTGCCCAGATCATTTCTGATCGAAGATGGGCGTCCAGCTCAGCAAGGCGGTCCGCGTATTCTTTGATCACTTGGGGGGCGGGTAGCTTGGCGGCGGGGTTCGTGGTGATCTGGTATTTGGGATTTTCACCGTACATAGCCTGAAAGGGGGTGATACCTAGGGTCGAGGATAAGGTATTGTTGTAGGAAAACTCGGCCATGGTGAGTAGTTCGGACCAGTTGTCTTGTTGATAATTACAGTAAGCCCGCAAGTATTGTTCTGCGATGGCATTGATTCATTCCGTTTGTCCATCAGTCTGGGGGTGGAAGGCTGTTGAAACCTTCTGTTGAATCCCAACGAGGGAGGTCAAGGAGCGAGTGAATTCGGATACGAATTGAGTGCCACGGTCTGAGACGATGAATCGGGAATTCCGTGTAGGCGAAAGACATTATCAAAGAAGAGCTTAGCAATCTGCTTGGAATTGGCGTCCGTGTTGGTAGGTATATAGTGTGCCATTTTTGACAATCGGTCAACTACAACCAATAAGGCATCGAATCCATTTGAGACGGGAAGGCCAGTAACAAGGTCCAAGGAGACAGATGACCACTTCCGAAATGGAACTTGAAGTGGTTTTAACAATCCATAGGGGGCATGGCGAGCTGGTTTAATCCGGGCGCAGGTATCACAATTTCGAAGGTATCGAGCTATGGTCTGGCGCATCTTTGGCCACCAGTAGTCTCGTGATACCAATTCATAGGTGGCTGCTTGACCGGGGTGTCCCGCAGCTGGGTGGTCGTGGTAGGTACGGAGAATGCGGAGGTGTATTTCCGGGGAGTCAGGAACATAAACTAGACCATTAACGAGTATAAGTCCCTCCGAGAGCTGACATTCAGCCAAAGGGATTATCGGGTGTTTTCTGGCGCCGTTCTTGAGGGCGTGCATAATCTCGAGAGAGAGCTTGTCAGTCTTGAGGGCGGCAAGAATGTCTTCATTGTTAACGATTGAGGCTGCAGAAAGCGAAAATTTCTCGGCGGGTATTAGGGCCTGTGTTGGGCGAGCACGACCATCCCCTTCCTCAGGGAGGTCTCCAGATCTCCTGGTGAGTGCATCGGCTTTGGTGTTCTGGGTGCCGGGTCTGAAGACAATCTTGAAGTTATATTGGGCTATTTCCTGCGCCCAACGAGCTTGTCGGCGTGAAAGCAAGGCTTTGGAGGTAAAGCTCTGTAGGTTGTGATGGTCGGTGAGGATAGTGAACGGTCGTGGGAGCTGGTGTAAGTAGATGTGCCATTTTTCAAGAGCCAGAATGATTGCTAGCAATTCCTTATCTCCAATGCCATAATTGCATTCAGCGGGTGACATTTTTTCCGAAATAAATGCGACTGGGTGCAGAACAAATTTCCCATCTTTTGGGTGTTTCTGTGACAGGATTCCGGAGGTGACATAATCTGAGGCTCCGTTTCGACCAAGGTCTCGAGCTCAGGGTCGAAATGGCGGAGGATGGGTACGGAGGTGAAGGTTTCCTTGAGAAGTTTAAAAACCTTTCACATGAAGAATTCCAAACAAAAGGAACATCTTTTCGAAGCAAGTTAAAAAGAGGTTGGCAAAGAGCAGAATACTTATTGATAAACCTGCGGTAAAAATTGGCAAATCCAAGAAAACACTGGATATCCTTAACAGAACGAGGGGTCTCCCAATTAAGAACTGCATTAACCTTCTCGGGGTCCATTTCCAAGCCATACTCAGAGATGATAAATCCCAAGAATGAGGTTTTCTCAACCGAGAATTCGTATTTCTCTGGTTTTATAAATAACCCAGATTCCTTGAGTTTTTGGAGAACCTTTCGCACCTGTTCCTTATGTTCTTTTAGATTCCTTGAGTAAATCAAAATGTCGTGATGTAGCATACACAGAAGATATCGAGGTATTCACGGAGGGTATCATTCATGAATCGTTGAGCGGTAGCAGGGGCATTAGTCAACCCAAAGGGCATAACTAGAAATTCAAAAAGTCCGTACCGAGTGCGGAAGGCAGTTTTCCACTCATCACCTTCTTTAATTCGGATTTGGTTGAAGCATGCACGTAAATCGAGGCGTGTAAAGTATTTGCATCCTCGAATCTGGTTCAGGGTTTCTTCGATGCGAGGTAGCGGTTTCTATCCTTAATCGTGATATCATTTAGAGCACGGTAGTCGACACATAGAGTAAGGAACCATCTTTTTTTTGACAAATAGGACCGGAGAGGCTGCAGAAGAAGAACTGGCTCGTATGAAGGATTTGGATAAATTCTCGTCGATCCATTTGCGTACTTCTTGAGTTCTGAGTCAGACATAGAGTACATGCGGCCAAAAGGAGGTTTGGCTCCTTCTTGCAAAGGGATAGCATGGTCAACGTATCGATGTGGGGGTAGTATTCGAGTTCTTTTTCTGAAAAGAGAGCAAGATAATCATGATATTCAGAAGGAACCAATTTAGCAGCAGGTTCAACGGACTCATCCTCGTCAACGGAGGCATATATTGCTGCAATACAGAGGCGAGCATCCGGGTCCTTGATAGCAACCCGAAAAGCTGCTCTGGAAATAATTGATATCCGAAGTGGATTAGTCGCGGGAAGTGTTTTCGGAGGGCGGGTTGGTAGGCAATGGGCATGGCAAAATCCGGAGGCGAAGGCGATGGTATTAACTGACCAGTCAATCGTTGGGTTGTGTCGCCTAAGCCATGTTTTTCCCACAATCAAGTCCCACCCGGCTAACTTGGTAACATGGAATGTGAGGTTTCTTGATGTTGGTCGATAGAGAGTTTCAAGGTGCAAGTGTGTATGATTTTTCCGATAGGTGAAGGTTTCCCATCAGCAAGTACGAGATCTTCCGGCTTGTTTTTCACGTCCAATGGCAAGTTCATGTTCATGGCATAGTCAATATCGATAAACTGGAGCTAGCTCCCGAGTCTACATGCACGTGGCAGAAAGCTCTTCATTAACTATACACGGCAAAGCAAGTGGGTCTTCAGACCCCAAATCATGACAATCAGCAGAAAGCACGGCAATTCTAGAAATTCGCAACGCATTCGCAAGGCGCCGTTGACGAGCTAGTCATTGATGGGACTTATGAGAAACCAAAGGTAATACATAACCAGTACCTTCTAAGTGGACTTCCTTCAAAACAGAAAATGAATTAAACACATGGACAGGGTCATGGACAGGATTGATGGTGCCAGGTTGTATCCTGGCACTCTCTGATCGGCCATCATTGATCAAAGAGTACGTTCGTTTTTTGACAACTCAAAGAGATTGTCGGTGGTGGTATCGGGAGAGGCAGTGGGGGTAGTACCGGCTACAGCCAACTTTTTATTTTTGGCTGAGACTGGGCAGACTGTCGCCCAATGACCAGATCCTCCACAATACATACACAGGTTATTGTCTCTGCGGTGTTTGCGAATTTCGGGGGTTAAGGGTCCACGCTTTTTCGTTGTGGTCGAAAGGTCCATGGGTCCAGCGGCGGTACCAACCGAAGTAGAAGGGGCTGGTGAACGGGTAGGGGTCGTGGATTGGTTGGAGCTGGAGGCTCTAAGAGGGTGTTGGGTGCGTAGGAGTTTAGCGCGGTTGTCCAGCTTAATACAAAGCTGGACAAATTCGTCGAAAGATTCTGGGGGAGAGGCTTGATAGGAAAGGGCTGTTTTGAGCCCGGTATTAGCCCCGTTGGAAAAGAAGGATATTTTAGTCCTATCATCGTAGGCTAAAATTGTCGCGTGAGTTGCAAACTCAGTATGGTAAGAGGAACAATTGCGGTCTCCTTGGCGGAGATTAAGCAATTTGCGTTCTGCAGTGGCGCGAGCATCGGGATCATCGTAGGTATTTTTCAATGCCTTAGCGAAGGCTTTATAAGTAGGGAAATCAACGGTCCCACTTGTTTTGTTGAGGTGGGGCTCAAACCAATCGGCAGCAGATCCAGAGAGGTAGGAAGCAGCATAGGCAATTTTGGCTGCTTCACTAGTATATCGAGAGGGATCGGAGGAGAACACCAAAGAAAGCTTGGTGAGAAATCGAGTGAATTTTGATCGAGTGCCATCAAAATTCTCAGGCTCATGGACTTTAGGAGCACGAGTGGAGGTAGGCGCTAAAGCGCAGTCATGGAGGAGGCTTGGGAGGGTTAAGCCATATTGATATCCGCAGTTATAATAGATCCAGAGTGACTCAGTTGAGGTAGAAGTGCCTGTGAGTGGTTGAGCGAAAGTTGATGGTACTCCGTGTGCTGACTGTATGCCGGCACCATGGGCTGCATGAATGGCGGTGAAAAACGAGGCGGGAGTTCCTGCAGGAATATGTAGTAGAGCAGAAGGAGGGGTATTGTCAGTTCGGAAGGCAGCGACCAAGGTGCGCCACATAGCAATTTCAGAAGGTGGAGCAGAGCCGGAGGTCTCCATACGTGCTTCGGACATATTTATTTGTAGCGGAGACTATATATGATGCAACAAAATGTTATGGATGGAGGTTGGAAGGTAATTCCCACGTCGACACAGTAAACAACGACTTATTCTGGTTCGGGGTATCACCTGCGATCGCAGGTGATGGACGCGAGTGTCGAGGTATTGCACATGTAGGGAGCTCTACGTGTGTGATCAGGTGTCTAGGGACTTCTGGCGAAACCAAAGTCGAGCGAGGTATCGAGGTCAAGGTCGAGAAGGCGAGGTAGTCTGAGCTACTCTCAAGAACAGTGGTGCAGATATATTTGTATAACAACTAGGTACAGGAAGGTAGACAAGTTGTTGCATGGGGAAGAAAGAAACAGAATACAGACAGCAAGAATAGGCTTCTTTTATAGAGATCCTGTCTCCATCTCGAACAACACCTTTTTGGCTAACTTAACAGTCTAGACAAAGCATAACAGAAGATGAACACGCAAGCCAGCTTACGGATACACGGATCCTGTGAGATCGTCGAGAACAAGGCGTCTGGCAATAATGGATAATGCTGGTGTGAACAGAAGACCTGAAGAATTGTACATAAGCGAAGGTGAAATTTCTGATAAGCTAAAGAAAGAGTTTTGAGCGAGAGCAGGTTGTTCCCAATCTGAGAGTCGTGCCAGTTTTGGTTCGACTCTCAAATAAGGTCTGGGTCAAAATAGGGTTCGAGGGTTTCCGGGGTATTTCCTAAATCTGAGAGTCATGCCAGTTTTGGTTCGACTCTCAAATAAGGTTTGGGTCAAAATAGGGTTCGAGGGTTTCCGGGGTATTTCCTAAATCTGAGAGTCGTGCCAGTTTTGGTTCGACTCTCAAATAAGGTCTGGGTCAAAATAGGGTTCGAGGTTTTCCAGGATATTTCCTAGTTTGAGAGTCGTGCCAGTTTTGGTTCGACTCTCAAGTGTCAAATCCATAAGCGAGCGACTAGGACTTCCGGGATATGGTCAGATGTCGGCTAGCCAGGAGAGGCAGGGTCGAGAACATAGTCACATGATATACTTTAGCAAGTGCGTGGGTTGCCAGCGATATCGATCGGGGTCAGGATCGTGATTCGAGAGGGTTCGTAACACACTTTAAGGGAAACTGCCCCAGAGAAGCTAGATTTCCCCCTCTGAGATGTACCAACTGCATGGAAACCACTCACCTCAGCAACAAGTGCCCTCTGGACAACATGCTCCATCCACTGGCAAAAGAAACCATCAGAAAATGCAGCATATGCAACCAAGATGGTCACTGGTCCCACCTATGCCCAAACCTCACCAAAGTCACTATCACAGGAGGAAAAGAGGTACTAAGATGCAAGTATTGTCTTGGCTACCATAACCTGAATAAAAACTTTGTCAGCTCCTGTAACACTAGGAAAAACAATTTGAAGGCCCTCAATAAGCCCTTCTACAATAGTGACTACCTGAAAAAGGCAATAGGGGTCCAGGATGAAGATGAGAAGAGCATGGAACCAGATTTGGTAATTGCTGAGTAGATAAGAGATCATGAGTTGGAATGGCATTATAGAGAAGAGCTGGAAAAAGATACAGTGTTTAGACCACTGTACTTAAGGGTTAAGAGAGGAGAGCAAGTACCTACAGTAAAGGTACAGGATGGGTTTATGTACCTCTTGAAGAATTTTGCTTGGAAGATGGTCATCCCCAAGGGATTACAAGTTAAAGGTAACCCTGCCTCTGAAGCCCTTATCCAACAAGCACATGTCACCACTGGACATGAAGGCCTTGCAAAAACAGCAAAAGAGCTTACTAATAAGAACATCTTTCAAGATTTTTATAAGCAGGTTGAACAATTTGTGAGGAGTTGTGAAACCTGTCAAATCACCAAAGGATCCACACAGAAACCCCCTGGATTCCTTACCCCTCTGAATGTACCTATTAGGCCATGGGGTAGTATGGCTATGGATTTTCTTAGTATGGAACCTGTTATGATCTCATGTACTGAATTTACACTTGGTTACAGAACTCCTAAAGATGATAAGCCTCACATGTTGTTATTTCATAAGTTATTAGTTATGACTGACAGGCATTCTAATTTCACATTCTTGTTACCTGTTGCAGACAATGTTGACACATTAGGGGTTATTGATATCTTTGAAAGATTCATTAAGCCTAATGTGGGTTTTCCTTATGAAATTGTTTCTGACCAAGACCCCTTGTTTATATCTACTATATTTCAAGATTGGATGCAGAAAAATGGAATTATGCATAAAGCATCTTCCACATATCACCCCCAGACTGATGGGACAAGTGAAAGGAAAAATAGGACAATTATTCCTATGTTTGCAGCCAAGAAGCTGGAACAGGGAATGAATTGGGTACAAGCCACACCTTCTGTTCAAACAGAGGTGAATGTAAGAGTTAGTACTACAAGAGGACTTTCTCCCTTTTTTACCAAGCTAGGATACCAGCCTAATTTGTCACCACCTATTCTACCTCACCCAATTCCTACCTACTCAAACCCTACAACCAGATTTTACCAGGTTGCTGAAAACCTTACTAAAGCAAAAAGGGACCAAATTCAGCAAGCCAATAGACACAGAAGAGCCTCCCCTGATTACCAAGTCAATGATTAGGTGATGCTATTAACAAAGAACCTCCCAGTAAGGTACCACTCCTCCAAACTATCCCCAAAATGGATAGGCCCTTTCACTATTACTAAATATTCACCATAGAGTCAAAATGCTAAACTTGACTTCACTGACTTCCCTGACCTTAATAATATCAACAATTCCTTCCACACCTCACTTCTCAAACCCTTCTTCCCTAATCCTATACAACTGTTCCCCTCCAGAACTCCGGAACAACCAGGACCAGTTAAGGAAGACAGGTATGAGGTAGATAGAGTTTTGGAATTTAGGTCACAACCTAGAACAGGAAAGTTGCAGTACAAGTTGAAATGGAAGGGATGGCCTCATAAATTTGATGAGTGGGTATATGCTGATGGTGTTGATGAGTCATTGAAAAAACAATTCTGGTTGACTGGTAGTAAGTAAGCAACTTACAAAAAGAGGAAGGTTGGTGAAAATAAGCTTGGTAAGAATAAGACAAGGAAAGAAACCTTGGAAATGATTAATAATGAAAGGAAGAAGGTCCTTGCTACCCCTGTTTCATCTAATGCAGTCAAGGTTGATAAAGGCAAAGGGAAAGAGATGGATCTGCCCCAGTTGATGCTTAACCATTTCTTTAAGAATAGACTGGTTGATAAGGATCTTAAGCAGGGGTACAATAGTGTCAGGTATGACACAGGAGCAGAAGGTAGTAGTTCCTGCAAGGATGAGAACAATAGGTATTATGGGTTGAAAGTTAACTACTAATGTACATAACCCATCTCCCTTGTTTATTTCCTAGGATAGAGTTTTTATCTAAATAGGGAGGCATGTAAGGAAGTGGCTTACTCACACCCTATGACTAACCCTTTCCCTCACAAATGTATTTCTTATGTATTTTCTTACTAAGCAAGCATCTCAAAATACACAACGTTCTGTGTGCTGTCTGCCTTGCTAATATTTCACATGCTTTCATATGTTATCACATGCTTTCACATGTTATCACATGCTTTTACATGCTTTCATATGTATAAGTCAAAGTTAAGACTTAACCTATTTTGTACTAGATAGTATTTAGAAGTACTATCTAGAAGTTTCTATGATATTGATTTCAAATTATGTAAGGGTCAGATGATGGTGCACTGCCTCAGTACTACCCCAGCACTGCCCCGTTGGAAACATATATAGTCCCCTGAATTTCCCTTCAGTTGGACAGATAGTTAGAACTCAGAACATAGTTAGAGTACAATCAATATAGAAGTTCCACTAGTTAATTTCTAAGTGCCTTTGGCACTCCTATACTACTTTACCTATTACAGTAATCTTATGCTACTGGTAATAACTTTAATAGTAAGGATTAGTAATACACTATTAGTAATCTACTTTGTAGTATACATTACTAGCCTGAGATTATCTGATTAGATCATCTAATCTAATTAGATTCTCCAGTCCCCTTTATAAACACTTACAATCATGAAAAGAAGCGAATGTAATAAAGTGAATATAAAAATGTTCAGGACTAGTCTGGTTGGGGAAAAGACACTAATGGCTATTACTTGATCTGGTCTAAGCTATAATCTAGTTGGCACAACAGACTACTGTGTTTAGACCTTGAGAGATCACCCTACCGGGTACCAACCAGACTACTCTAATAGCTAGTTTGTTTTATTATGCAGTTGACTATTCCAAACAGACTATATTTGATAAGAGGTTGTGCCAACTAGACAAACAAAGACTATAATATGAACATAAAAAAAGGCTGTTTGGGAAATGCTTATTATAGGCAATTGCTTGATATAGTCTAGTGCATACCTCTAGCTACTTGAGATTGGCACTTGACGTTGGCTTCCTATCATAAAGCAAAGTCTGGTTGACGAATAGATGCTAATAGCTATTACTTAATATGGTCTAAGCTTGTAATCTGGTTGGTACAACAGACTACTGTAATTGGACCTTAAGAGGTCTCCCTAATGGCTAGTTTGTTTCATTATGCAGTTGACCATTCCTAACAGACTACATTTAACTATAGGTTATGCTAACTAGACAAACCAAACAAAGACTTCTCTACAAGAGGCTTGTGCCAACTAGACTAACAAAAACTATAATGTGAAGGTAACAGAGTAGTCTAGTTGGCATATATATAAGGCTGTTTAGGAAATGGATGTTATAGGCAATTGCTTGATAAAGTCTAGCATATACTCCTGGCTATTTGAGATTGGCACTTGACATCAGCTTCCTATTACAAAGTAAAGTTTGGTTAGTACAAGCTGCTCATATGTAACTATGATAAAGTGAACGTAAAAAGGTAAGAGACTGGTCTAGTTGGGGAATAGTAGTCCTCTTGGTTATAGGAGAATTGAGGTAAGCAAGTATAGACTACTTAGTCTGGTTGGCATGCTATAAGAATTTTCAACTAGACTAAGGATATTCTTAGTTTCAACCTGTAAAGACGGCTCTGGGGACAAGGTGACCAATGTTACGGCTGAGATTATGCAGGCCGGGCTGGCATTTACCTGATGGTGGGTGGCCTGAAGTTAACCCTGCTTTCCTATATAAACATGCACATCTTGTATCTAGTTATTGTTCTTTAACACTCAAGCGAAGTCTTGTATCGCTGGGTTACTCTACTCTATCGAATGAATCAGTCTATATTCTTGGCTCTATGTTATCCCAGTTAGGCTCGAGCCTAGTGATTGTGCCCTTGTAGGCCCTAAATATCAATATACCGACAGATATTACCGATATCACTAGCTCACCCCTAACATAACTTCGCTTTGACAAAAGGGACCGGTGATTCTAGGTCTAATCACCCCTTCCTCGCTACCTACACTGTCGGACAGCTCGAAAATGGCTAAAGTCATGTCGCTCTATTATTTGGCTATATTAGCGACATCGGAAATAATTATTTCCCCCTCCTATTTACTTATTAGTTTGTTCTAAATGTCCTACTAATCCTATATTGAGATCTCCAGATCTACTAAGTCTTAGATCTCGAACAACATGCTCGTAGCCAGGCCTATAAGGCCCCGAACGAGCCTCTGCGGCCCCGAACGAGCCTCTGCAGCCCCGAACGAGCCTCTAAGGCCCCGAACGAGCTCAAAGCTCAAAAGCCCCGTCCGAGCTCAAAGCTCAAAAACCCCGATCAAGCTCATAAGCTCAAAGACCCCCGCCTTGGGCGAAGACTCAAGCTAGCACTCCAGGTGCTAAAGACCCAAACGAGCGTTGCGAGCGCCCAAGACCCGAACGAGCACCCCGAGTGTGCAAATGAACAAGACCCCCCCTTGCACAGGCAAGACGTGTTGGATAGCTGGGAAAGCATACATTGAACCTTTTCCTGTGACGTTTGCTTTTTCCCACTGGGTTGTGCCGTGCAGAGGTTTTTAATGGCAATGGCATGTGGGATATCCCCCCCTATCAAGATTACCCCGGATCTGCGGATCCTTCAGATGTTCCAGATCTATGATCCATATATGTGTCGCACCTCATGTTGAGATACCCGATCTGATGTTTAAGCATTAGCATGACGCCACTATGTTTGAGAGAATACTACCATCCTTCCGAGCCTCTCTACAGGCCCAGGGTCCCCACAGAATGTGCAAGACTGTTTAGGCGCTATTATCGTGGACCCAGTGTCCAATGTTATCGGACCCAGTGTCCAATATTGTCAGGGTTGACCAAATGTATGGAACATGCCCCATTGTCTATGCCGAAAACATAAGCACGTGGATCAGAGGGATGGTGAAGTTGGTCGGTCGGGACGCCCTCTAGCAGAGGGGGAGTACTGTTACAGCTGAGATTATACAGGCCGGGCTGGCATTCACTCAATGGTGGGTGGCCTGAAGTTAACCCCACTTTCCTATATATACACGCACATCTTGTGTCTAGTTATTGTTCTCTAAGACTCAAGCGAAGTCTTGTATCGCTGGGTTACTCTACTCTATTGAATGAATCAGTCTATATTCTTCGCTCTATGTTAGCCCAGTTAGGCTCGAGCCTAGTGATTGTGCCCTCGTAGGCCCCAAATATCGATATACCAACAGATATCACCGATATCACTAGCTCGCCCCTAACAACCAAGGGGTATGCTGGGGCGAGGACAAGAATTAGGTGAGACACACATAGGAGCACTATGTGTATGACTAGGATAACTAGGCTTATTATGGACATTTGTTATAGATATCATGGACAATGTCATGGGGGGCAGGATGTTTAGAAGGCAGGGGCTAGGGCAAGACATATGTAGGAACGCTACATATGTGATCAAGGGAAGGCTGGGATGGGGCAAGGACTAGAGGTAAGAGGCAAGGACAAGAGATATGTAGAAGTGTAATGAATGGTACTAGACAGTATTCATTCGGTACCGTTTATACAATCTATATCCGTAGGCACGGACGTTTGTGTATTTCGGATCTGCTGAGGTAAGACCTCAGAAAGGTAGGGAGATTACTATATGGGACGTTCCCGAAGGAAACAGTAATTAACTGGTGTAATCTATCTTATATGATTTGTGCTATCTAAGCTATATGATCTTGATCTGATCGGAATATAGGCTTGCTTGCTCTGAATGCTTGCTTGGTTGCTTCTTGTCTTTCTGTGGATTCCAGAGGGAATCCGGCGGCCTATTTATACTCCTCTGAGATCTGATGACTAAGGAAATAAATACAATAAAGGGTGGTACACCAGAAGGTGGTGCGCTGTACAAAAGGGGTCATGTGGCCATAGTAATGAGTCACACGCTTAAACGATGGTCATGTGGCCATAGTAATAAGTCACACACCTTAAACAGAGATCACGCGGCCATAATGAGGGTGTCTTCATATAGCAAGTGGCATGGAACTTCCCATGGCAAATTCCGCATGCTATGAACGCTTATAAAGCAATAGGAGGTGGTAGAAGGCTAGTCCTTCAACCGAGAGCTTAGTTACATAACATAGTAGTAATATAGGAAATACCAAAGTATATAATCAATTATATAAGCAATGAAATAACGTTCTCTATTACACTTCCCCACATAGAAGGATTTCCTATCCTTATTCTTTTGCTCTGCCATATTGGTTGCCATACGTCCTAAGATTTGATGTATTGTTAATACATTAGCATTAACATAAATATCCTTAGTGTTTCCTTGAATCATGATTCTATCTCGTTCTTGTTGGATGAGAGCTCAGGTCTCATCTCTGGTTCATGATCCTTGTTTTCCTTTAGTCCTTTGACATCTCTTGAATGTATTTTCCATGATTCGGTATCCAGAAGTCTTAAAGAATTTCGGTGGTGATGTCCTTGGCGTTTACCCAGGAATCATGTTTAGGAGAGTATTCTAGCCATCTGACCTTATATTGTCTTTCTCCCGTTCGAGAAGCTGTTCTAAATTCTAATATCTTTTCAACTTCATAATGATCTTCTTGAATTGGTCCTGGTTCCTGAGATTGTCTGTGAGGGAACTGGGTAGGATCGTTTTTATAGTAGGGTTTAAGTTTGCTAATGTGAAAAGTATTATATATGAGGTGGAGGTCAGGTTGACTGGATAGGTCTAGGCTATAGTTATTGCATTTCCGATTACGAGAAATAATGGGAAATGGGCCTAGCCATTTTGGTTTGAATTTGAGTGAGACGTTCGATAGGTTGATATTTTTGAGGAAAGCATACTTGTTGTCGACTGAAAATTTGGCTGTATTGGGTAGTTGTTTGTTTGCTTGAGATGCTTGAGTCTTCTTTGGGTATATAGGTTTTTTGACGTTACCTCATGTGTTCATTTGCGGGTACATATGCATTAATGGGGTATGGAAGTATTTATACACCAAGATGTACATTAAATCCAAATAGTGTGGAAAAGGGACTATTCTGTCTAGCGGCGTTATATTAGAGTTAAGTTTCAACTGTATCTCTGGTAGTTTCTGTAGCCAATCATCCTTCGATTTTATAGGCTCTTGCTACTTGTAGAATTTCTTTGTTCACAATTTCCGATTGTCCGTCTGCACGTGGATGATATGCGGTGGACGGTTCCAACTTGATTCCTTTATTCCTAGCCCAATCTTGAAAGTGCA